>CM033473.1:160224576-160237076 GCA_019447015.1 Hymenochirus boettgeri | reverse complement strand
TCTATCTATCTATCTTCTATCTAGCTAACTCTGCTATCTATATAACGCTGCTATCTATCAACCTATCTATCTATCTATATAAACTCTGTATCTATCTATTATCTATCTATATAGCAGTCGATTCTATATATCTATGAGTAGATCGAGCGAGCTATCGAGGAGCGAACTCGGCGAGCTATCTATTCTAGCATCGAAATCGATCTAGCTGATGACTATAGAGCTATCTATCGACTGATCTGAGCGATCATCTATATACGAGCGACCGACAACTCGGTACTAGCTAACTTAGATCGATGATCTATGAGCTATCTACGATCTATCTAACGCTAGCCCGATCTATCTTAGTCTAATGCTTATCTATCATTATCGTATCTAACTTCGGATATCTATCTACTCCTATCAAGCTGAGCATAGAGCGAGCGGTAGCGAGCGAGCGAGGAGCGAGCGAGCGAGCGAGCGAGCGAGCGAGCGAGCGAGCGCGAGCTAAGCTAGCGAGCGATAGGCGAGCTAGAGAGCGAGCGAGCGAGCGAGCGAGCGAAAGTGCGAGACGAGGCGAGCTAGGAGCGAGCGAGCGAGCGAGCTGAGCGTAGCGATGCGAGCGATCGAGCGAGCGAGCGATCTAGCTATCGATCTATTATCGTCTTTCAGTCTATATATCATCTATCTATCATCGTAGCTATCTATCGTAGCTATCGAAGCGATCTATCATCTATCTTATGATCTATTATCCTATCATTAACTCTGCTATATCTATCTCTTATATCATCTAAACTTGCTATCTATCTTATGGGGCCCATAGACGATGGAATGAAAATCGTGCGATAGTGTACGATAGGTAAAATCGTGATAAATCGTAAAGTTAATGTGAAAGATATAGTCTTAGCGACTAGGTTTGGAAGACATTATCGTTGTTATCCGAAATCGGTTTGGACGAAAAAATTTTAGTCGAATACGATGTAATCGTTTGTGTGTATGAAGGATCGTACAACAAACGTACAGAATGTTGCGATTTGATTGTAAAGAAAGCTAGTTAGTGGGTTGACCATCCTTAATAGGAAGTAGTCATGTAGTGGTTATACGACAGACGTACAGACCAAACTGACTGTTGAAAGTACAAGTCCCTATATATCCAAACCAAATTATATAACTCCACAGGTGCACACCACCGAACAACAAACAAACTCGTACGAACACAGGAAAAGAACGTTCGTCTATCCGTCACTTCCGACACATTAGCATATGTTACACCAACAAAATTGCATCATTTATGGCCCATCGTACAACACAATTATGGACTCACATCAACCATACAATATAAATCGTATACAATTTAATCTACACATTAAGGATAGGTTGCATTCAAAATAACAAATATTCAATCGATTGCATTAGTGGACGAACGTACGACGATCGTACACAATTTTACATCGCATGTCATACCTAACTACCAATTAATCTCATCGTCTATGGGCCCCATAACTCTGATATCAATATATCTATCTATCTATTCTATCGATTATCTATCTACTATCTATCTACTATATCTATCTATCTATCTATCAGAATACTATCTATCTATCATCATATATACTATCTACTCTGCTATCTATCTATCTAACTATCTATCTATCTATCTATCTATCTATCTATCATCTATCTATCTATCTATCTATCTACTATCTATCTAACTCTGATATAATATATCTATCTATCTATCTATCTATCTACTATCTATCTATCTAACTCTGATCTATCTATCTATTCTATCATCTATCTATCTATCTACTATTATCTATCTATCTGTCTATCTGTCTATCTGTCTAACTCTGCTATCATACTCTGCTATCTATATTAAAGGACAACAGAACAACACTGAATCAGAAGGCAGAAAAACCTTGATATAAAGCCAGTAATCTGTGTCTTACCTCTCATTTTGATACGGGAGCTGGGAAATGTACCTTAATAACATATGGTTTGTGCTTTACTTCCAGTATTCTAGTATCACACAGTTTGGTCAACGACCATTCTGTTGTGCACATGCCAGTCCTAGCATGTCAGAAATTGTTACAGTTGGTCACACCCATAATAATCTCTAGCCAATCCTTTTTACAGGGCAGTAAAGCAAGGAAGCATGTGACTGAGGTCAGGAGGTGTGGTCTGACACTGCACATACACACAGAACTCATCCAGTTCTTAACAGGCTTACATTTACTTTAAACAATTTACTGGAGTGGTATTTTATAGCTATTGGTGTTTTTAGGGGGTGTTTTTTTAGATGTCTAGAGTATAAAAATGGGTTCTTTCTCCTTTAACTCTGCATCATCTAATCTATCTACTATCTATCTATCTATCTATCTAATCTATGATCTATCTAACTCTGATACAATATCTACGATCTACGATCTATCTACTATCTCTATCTACTCTGGCTACTCAACTCCCAACACACGACACCACAACACACACAACAGCATCACTACACACACATCTCAACTAGCACAACTGCAACATCGCACACACACATCAACCACTACAGCTATCTATCTATCTATCATCTATCTATCTATCTATCTATCTGTCTAACTCTGCTATCTATCTCTAAACTCTGCTATCTATCTACTATGCTGATCTATCTAATCTAATCTATAGAGACAGTGAGACACCAGACAGTCAGTGTAGGGGGGGAAAGCCGGGAGCGCAGAGGCCGTCTGTAATGTTCTGCGCCGTCGCGCGCGTGACGTCATCGCCGGCATGCGCGTGACGTCATCACGCCGGCAGAGTCCGCCGGGGAGTCCGGAACTAGGGGACATGTCCGTAAAACATTCGGGGCACTTGCAAAACATCCGGGACACGTGCCCCGAATGTTTTTAAACGTGAGATACGCCACTGGGAGTAGAATTATTTCAGGTTTTCATAAATACTCCCAGTTATCCAGTAATTAATTCTACATTTATAGATACCTGACACATATATAGCCCGAGCCAAACTTGGGATATTATCTTCTTAGGCCTAGGATACCCAGATATGTCGTATTTGGTCTTGTTCTGTTGGGGAAAAATTAGTTATGGACCATCATGGCATTATTTTGAATGTTCACGGATTATGGAATGGGGGGGAATTTGATATTTACAATTCCCTCCAAAACTAGGAACCAACCTTCAGGGGCAGAACCAAGTGCCCCTCTAGGGACCAGACCACTCCCATTTTCTGAAGAAAGGATAAAAATGGAACTGGGTCTCATCACAGAAGCCTGTCATAACATCTACAAGAACATCTTGAATAAACTCTAGCCAACTGGACAGACCGTATTGGCTTAACGCAGGACTATCATTGGACTATTATTTTCCCAATAACTGGATTAACAAGTTCTGGACTTGCTCCTGGACTATTCAGATGATCTAGATTTATTCTTACTGTATTCCTTCTTTTATCCATTTCTTACCTCACTGTTACCGCTTATTAGTAGTCCTTTTAATATATGATGTTTATTTATTTTCTTTATATTTTTATGCACTATTTTTAACAACTTTTAATAAATGATAATAAAATCATTTATAGGCTATTTTCCTATTCTGAGTATATCCCAAAACAAACTGTGTCTTCGAAGTACGCTACTATAGAGAGTATTGTGTAGGTATAGAGAACTGTATAACTGTGTATAGAATTTAGGGGTGAATAACCAATTTCTTTACAGGTTGTTAGAAGTGGGAGCAGATACCCCTACGCCTGTCGGTTGCTTGGAGTGTGTTTTCCGGTAACGGATAGGTGGCTGGGCGTTTTGGGACCGGGGGGTTTGTGACAATAGGCATCAGAGTCAACAGCAATTGATCCACCAACATTAAAAAAGTTTACTAACTTTAGGGGTTAAGCATGTGTATTTTCTATAGGGGAAAATATACAGTTATGGAAGCAGCAGTGGATAACGCATGAGAAACAAATGAAGTGAGCAGAAACAAATACATATAGAAAGATGTCAAAAACCTTAATCCAAACACCTAAATATTTATCCGTTACTAAAGGGAGATCCAGAGAAACTTATTCTCACAGCATTCAAAAACTACTTACAAATAAAGAAATGCATCCAAGTGTGTCTACGTCTAGTGCACTGTGTAACAAACAGCAAACACTTTCCATATGGTTGTGAGTGAGGGACACTATATATTTAACCTTATAAGCCAAAATGTCACATTGAACAATTTTACATCATATGTAGCAGAAAATACACGGATCGACAGATCGTAGATGATCGCTTCTTCCTGATCAAGCAAAACGAAATCCGCCATCTTGTACTGTCAATCTTCAGCAGATTTCAGCTTCAAATCTGCTGAGATGTGGACTGGGAGATGGGGGGCAGATGGAATATTATCCATCCAAACCAATTGTCTTTTCAATCGATGCTCAATATCTTTAAACGGTCAACCAGAAAATCAGAATTGGTTGAAATAATCAAAAAATTAACCCTGTGTGTGGATTTGCTTGAGTGTGAATGTGTTGATCACTGTATGATTATATTGCCATTTATTCTAAAGTTTGTTAAACTAGGAAGTCCAGCATTGATCAATAATTAAAAGATACAAGCCTTACATTGCATTGCAAGCACTCCTTTTCTTAGGAAAGAATTCATTTTCATTACTAGCCATGCATGTCTAAACAAAACAACATATAAATAGAAGTTACTTTAGGAGCACACTATGTAGGGCAAGATCAAACAACCAAGGAGTTTTATTAATGGGGGGTGAACTGAAGACAGTGGTCTGGACCTTTGATGGCTTGCTTTATCATTTTCCAGCAGAGTTCACTCCTGCAGGGAAATTATTCTTTAGAAAAATCAGATAACAGCTTTATTAATTGGAAAGCTTGCAGGATACATTTGGTTCTTAAATGAAAAAAAACATAAAAGAAGCTTGCCAACAAAAATCTTGTTTATATAATTGCTTATTTAATTTTTTGTTGTTTAATCATGTAAGAATTTCAGTTGATTGTGTGGTTACAATTTGTTTAAAAAAATGACTCAAAGAATGTCATACATGGCCTAGATAAAACTGAACTTCCCTAAGTACCCGAGGATGTATTTTTTCCGGTCCAGAAAATTTATTAATATTAACCTTATTTAGTTCTTTCTGTATTATATCCTCGGTTAACCAAAGTGCACTTGCATCTTTTATACCATTATTGCTATTATACTCTACGATATCTGTACTTGGATCTTCTATAGTGTATACAGAGGGGAAAAAAACATTTAAGACATTTGCTTTATCACCATCCTGCCATCTCTGACTACCCTATTAATTAATGGTAACCACATTTTCAGTTCCATATCTTTACTATTAATATACTTAAAAAAATTTAGGCTTAGTAATGTTTGTTCAGCTATTCTAACTTCATTTAATTAGCTAGTTTGATTGCTTTCTTACACTTCTTTGCAGTTTTTATAATCCCTAAAGGCCCTTTCCGTCCTCTGACTTATTCTTAAAAGTTTTAAATGCCCTTTTTCTTCCTTTCCATTTGTCCTCTTTTACATCAGCTACCTGGGCGTGGACTTATTTTTTTTACATTTATTTCCCAAGGGTATAAATTTAGATGTGAAATGGCTTAAAATCCCCTTAAACACAGTCCACTTTTGTTCTGTACCGCTACCTGATAATACCTTATCCCAGTTGAGAGCTACTTTTAACATGGGAAAGTTTGCTTTCCCGAAATTAAAGGTCTTTGTTAACCCAGGCCAATTTTCCTTTCGATAACATACTCCAAATGACACTATTTCATGGTCACATTACCTAAGTCTCCAGTTACCTTATATCTTAATGCAATCACAATATTAGATGTTACCATATCCAACAGAGCTCCTTTTCTATAGGAACCTCAACCACCTGTGAGAGAAAATTATCTGCAGCAAATTCAGGAACTCATCGCCTTTTTCTGATGAGTTCCTTATTATTATTTTTTTTTAAATTATATAATAAAAACTGAACATCTTACATCAACACATACATAGTAGCCAGACATTATTAATATGGGTGGGGGGTGGGTGTATCCTGCCCAGATAGCTCACCTCTATTCTCCTTCCACAGGTCTCAGCTCTTACCTCAGCTGCTGAGTCTTGTTCCCGCACAAAGTTTCTTGCCAGACCTAACCAATGGAGACGACTTCCGGACAGTTCCTGATGTCAGATATTTCTGGGCAGAGGAAACTGAAGTCAATACCCTTAAGTAAAATGACAGCCCCACATCCCATGTATATGAAATGGCTAGCCAGCTGTTCCATCCCCATGGGAATGTTAAGCTGCACCATAAATATACAAACACAATAACACACGGCAAATTGAGGTTGGAGGAAACTGGCCGCAGCTTAAATTTTATTATTAAATAATTAATAATTAACCAACAGTAACAGGTTTTAAATTCATCAATCAAACCTTGCTTATTATAACTTACACTCGGACCTAATAACTCTGACCATACATATGGCTATGACAGTAAAGTCCATAGACAAATTTATTAATCTCCCTCCACGTCATGACCATTGCTTAACAACTGGCCATGGTAAGCCTCCACATAAATACACATTGTTCTATAGGTTCTGCAAACCGACACAAAATATACTAGTCTTATATCAAAAATATGTATTCTATCTTCCCTATAGAGGCCAGCTCCTCCACCTTCTAAATCAATGTATGTAAAGTATAGAAATTTCCTTTGCAAACTACATAAATTACATTTTTTTTCTTTTGAGCATATCTAAAGGCAACAAATCTGGGTCTTGAACCATGAAACCTGGTAATAATCTCCGACAAGCCAGAATTGCTTTTTAATATGGACTAGATCCCTCCGGATTCTTTAACTCAGCATTTTTGAAATTCCAACATCATTGCCACCAGATGTAGCACAATGATATCTGGACAACCCCACAATTAGCTGCCTTTGAAAGCATAGGAAAACAGGTCCTCTATGTAGCACCCTGCAGACCCATTCAATGAATTTTGATTATATGTATTAGATGAAAATGAAAGCTGAGGATGAATTTTCTCTGCTATGCTGTTTATTGGCCCAGAAACACGAAGGGTGTTGCAATATCCTAGTTCTCAGTTGCTCCTGCTTGAAATAAAATCAGAATTAAACTAAGGACAGATGAACATAATATTTGTACCTAGCTGAATCCCAACGCCCCAACTTCTTATCACATGAGAATTGTAGTAAAGCTGCCTGAGTAGCAGCACCTATCTGAATGAATGTGAGGTATAGAGGATAGGATCAAGCTGGCATGAATAGCACAGGACTTAAAACACATCTGAAATGTAAATAAAAAATGTGCATCAGCATGGATTAAAAGGGGGCCTTGCAATGGTATTCTAACACGAATGAACTCTAAATTGGGTGATACAAGACATTGGTAAATTTACCTAGCCATTAAACTTGGTCTTGCCTTCGGGATCTGTCTTAGACCTTGAGATCAGAATAGTAAGTTTTCTCTTATAAATCGGAATATCAGAAGATTGAAGCCCACCCGACACACCACCTGTGAGAGAAAATTATCCTGCAGCAAATTCAGGAACTCATCGCCTTTTTCTGATGAGTTCCTTTATTATTATTTTTTTTTTAAATTTATATATAAAAAACTGAACATCTTACAATCACACATACATAGTAGCCAGACATTATTAATATGGGTGGGAGGGTGGGTGTATCCTGCCCAGATAGCTCACCTCTATTCTCTCTCCACAGGTCTCAGCTCTTACCTCAGCTGCTGAGTCTTGTTCCCGCACAAAGTTTCTTGCCAGACCTAACCAATGGGAGACGACTTCCTGGACAGTTCCTGATGTCAGATATTTCTGGGCAGAGGAAACTGAAGTCAATACCCTTAAGTAAAATGACAGCCCCACATCCCATGTATATGAAATGGCTAGCCAGCTGTTCCATCCCCATGGGAATGTTAAGCTGCACCATAAATAATACAAACACAATAACTACACGGCAAATTGAGGTTGGAGGAAACTGGCCGCAGCTTTAATATTTTATTTATTAAATAATTAATTAATTAACCAACAGTAACAGGTTTTAAATTCATCAATCAAACCTTGCTTATTTATAACTTACACTCGGACCTAATAACTCTTGACCATACAATATGGCTATGACAGTAAAGTCCATAGACAAATTTATATATAATCTCCCTCCACGTCATGACCATTGCTTAACAACTGGCCATGGTAAGCCTCCACTAAAATACACATTGTTCTATTAGGTTCTGCAAACCGACACAAAATATATCTAGTCTTATATCAAAAATATGTATTCTATCTTCCCTATAGAGGCCAGCTCCTCCACCTTCTAAATCAATGTGGCGATAAGACAGTATAGAAATTTCCTTTGCAAACTTACATAAATTACATTTATTTTTCTTTTTGCAGCATTTATCTAAAGGCAACAAATCTGGGTCTTGTAACCATGTAAACCTGGTAATAATCTCCGACCAAGCCAGAATTGCTTTTTAATATGGACTAGATCCCTCCGGATTCTTTTAACTCAGCATTTTTGAAATTACCAACATCATTGCCACCCAGATGTAGCACAATGATATCTGGACAACCCCACAAATTAGCTGCCTTTGAAAGCATAGGAAACAGGTCCTCCTATGTAGCACCCTGCAGACCCATTCAATGAATTTTGATTATATGTATTAGATGAAAATGAAAGCTTGAGGATGAATTTTCTCTGCTATGCTTGTTTATTGGCCCAGAACACGAAGGAGTGTTGCAATATCCTAGTTCTCAGTTGGCTCCTGCTTGAAATAAAATCAGAATTAAACTAAGGACAGATGAACATAATATTTGTACCTAGCTGAATCCCAATGCCCTAACTTCTTATCACATGAGAATTGTAGTAAAGCTGCCTGAGTAGCAGCACCTATTCTGAATGAATGTGAGGTATAGAGGATAGGATCAAGCTGTGCATGAATAGCACAGGACCTTAAAACACATCTGAACTGATAATAAGATAAAAATGTGCCATCAGCATGGATTAAAAGGGGGCCTTGCAATGGTATTCTAACACGAATGAACTCTAAATTGGGTGATACAAGACATTGGTAAATTTACCTAGCCATTAAACTTGGTCTCTGCCTTCGGGATCTGTCTTAGACCTTGAGATCAGAATAGTAAGTTTTCTCTTATAAATCGGAATCTCAGAAGATTGAAGCCCACCCGACACTGACTTAGTCGGAGAGACCAGCTCACTGATTCTCAGGGCTGGAAAGAATGCCAGGATGAATGCTAAGTGGAAAAGCGCAATTTCATAGCTAGAAGAACAGACTGAAAGTAAAGAGGCTAGCAATTTGGTAAGTATATGAAAAGTGATGGGTCTGCGAGGGTCCAAATTAGGCCGAGACCTAGTAAATCCCTTTAACAACTGTCTTATGATAAAGATGTAATCAAAATGCCTGCCACAATACAATTTATAGAAGAAAGAGATACCTGTAAACGATTTTTTAATACTTGCTGCTGCCATCCCTGAAAAAAAGAGTAATTAAAAACAACAATAAACAGTCTAAATCACTCACTGAATTAGAGCCTATTTTAAATGATAGCCATCTTCTCCATGACACCTCATATGAATCCCAAGAGCGAGTAGTAATTGATCTTCTTAACAGCCTTTCTAATGAGGAAGTATTAGAGGCCATAATTCCTTGGGAATGCCCTTCTCCACCAGCATTGTGTCTCCCACTAATTCCTGGAACCGAGTCATCTGGTGTCGTGACAAGGCATCAGCAAGATTAATACTGTAACCAGGAATATGGAAGGACAATCCATATATTATATTAAAGCAACTTTAAAACTATTTTCCTCAACACTTTCATGACCATAGGGGATTTAGATTATAATGATTTCCAAACATGAAGTACCCCCATATTATCACAATTGATCATTACTCTTTTATTACTCAGCTTCTCACCCCAGATGCATAAGGAAAAGTAGATAGGGATAATTTCATGGTAAGCCAGATTGGTCATATCAGAAGAGCCAGTTAACTACAGAGGCCATTTCACTGAGATCCAATTACCCCGCAAGTAACCACCGCAGCCTACGGAGGCTGCTGCATCTGTAAAAAGCTTCAGACTGTCATTGTCTAAAAATTCATCTTGCCATCTGGTATTACTGTTGAAATTTTCTAATATTGTTTTCCATACTCTTAAATCCTGTTTAATCTCGCAACCTAGTCTGATATATCATGTTGGATTGCTGATGACAATTGTTCTATCAATGAGCCTGCTAAAACTTTACAATCAAAATTTAAATGGCCTACTAGGCTTTGAATTTGATGAAGAGTAACTTTTTTTTATGACCAACACCTCATTAATTAACCTTCTAAGCCTTAACAACCTATCTGGGGGCAGATGAAATGACATAGAAACCGAATTGATGGTGTTGCCTAAAAACTGCAACTTTTTGCATGGCTGGACTGTCATCTCTTCTGCCACTGGAATGCCAAATTTCTGTTATATATATACATAAATGACTTAAAGAGCTTCAAACAGGTTATAGAGTGTGGGGGACCAATAAATAAAAAGTCACCCAAATAATGTAAATAAAAATGCTGAACCAGAGACGCGAGAAACCACCCATTCAAAAAATGTGGAAAAAATGTTAAAATAAAAGCTGCAGCCCATAGGAAGGCATTTATCGTAAAAATAAAATCCCTTAAATTTAAAACCTAAAACATGCCAGAACCCCGGGTGAATAGGCAGAAGTCTGAAAGCAGATTTTATATCACAATTAGCCATAAGGACAAAGTTAAAAATGGAAGCATTTCTGCTAACTTCACCGGCATAACTAATTGACTGGATGGGCCTAGTTCCCTGTTTTTGGACACTGGAAGAAACTCTTCTTGTGCATTAAAAGGCGGCATGCTGGGCTCTGTAGTATGAACAATCGTGTCGATAACAACAAGTTGTAGGCCATTTACATGTGCCCTCGTTAAAAGCCCAACAAACATTGTATTTCGGTGCAGGAGTCTGATACTACAGTTTGACATCTTTGTAACCCCATCTCTTCTCTTTATGTACCGCCGTTTTCTGCCTATAACGTTCATGATAAATGTACCAGCCTAGTCCACTAAAGGATTTCCACCACTGTGTCCAGGTGCTTAAACAACCCTGGAGCAAACTCTGGATATTTTTGAGATAAAATATTCGAAATTATGCAAAAGGCCTGCAACCAATTAGTGAATGTACGTGGCACAGATCGCCTCTTATCCTTTTCTTTCTCACTAGGATCATCTTTTGCTGTAGGCAAAAGTTACAGAATATCAATATATTAATTTCTTAAGATTTTTTCCTTAACCAAATTGGGCAAATGAAGCCCTAAGGGCATTACTTCACATACCACGGGGTCCTTAAAATTAGCCTCATGTACCTCCTGATTACCTGGCCTGAAGGCCTCAGGTAAAGCACTCAACTGTAAATATTTATCTAAACATACCTTCAGCCCTACCAGCCCCTTGTATTTCTTCCACTTGGAGCACAGCAGCGCTAATATCTGCTCTTGTGGCCCCCTGGCCTCTGACTACTGCCCGAACTGAACATGCCTCAGAAAGCTCTGAATGAGAAATGCTGGCTGCCTCTTCTGACACTGTTTCACACCCCTGTGACAGGACCAGAGCCTGGGAATTGCACAGCACCCTCTCCATTCCTTACCAAACTCCTGCATCCATAGCAGGACTAACTCTGGCATGTTTGTTTCCTGCTGAGTCTTGTTCCCGCCCAAAGTTTCTTGCCAGATCTGACCAATGGGAGACAACTTCCTGGACAGTTCCTGATGTCAGCTATTTCTGGGCAAAGGAAACTAAAGGCAATACCCTTAAGTAAAATGGCAGCCCCATATCCCATGTATCTGAAACACCTAGCCAGCAATTCCATCACCATTCTGTGGGTCTGTGTATTGGACTTTCTATGGTGCTGTGTATTGGACTATCTATGGGGCTTTGTATTGGACTTTCTATGGGGCTGTGTATTGGACTTTCTATGGGGCTGTGTACTGGACTTTCTATGGAGCTGTGTATTGGACATTCTGTGGGTCTGTGTCTTGGACTTTCTATGGGACTGTGTATAAAGCTTTCTATGGGGCTGTGTATAATGCTTTCAATGGGACTGTGTATTGGACTTTCTATGGGGCTGTGTATAGGACTTTCTATGGGGCTTTGTATAATGCTTTCTATGGGGCTGTCTATAATGCTTTCTATGGGGCTTTCTGTGGGGCTGTGTATTAAACTTTGTATGGGGCTTTGTATGGGGCTTTCTATGGGGCTATATATAAGGCTTTCTATTGGGCTGTGTATGAAGATTTCTATGGGTCTGTGTATTGGACTTTCTATGGGTCTGTGTATTGGATTTTTTATGGAGCTGTGTTTTAGACTTTCTATGGTGCTGTGTATTGGACTTTCTCTGGGGCTGTGTTTAAGGCTTTCTATGGGGCTGTGTATTGGACTTTCTATGGGGCTGTGTATTGG
>CM033473.1:159811806-160224426 GCA_019447015.1 Hymenochirus boettgeri | reverse complement strand
TATGGGGCTGTGTATTGGACTTTCTATGGGGCTGTGTATTGGACTTTCTATGGGGCTGTGTATTGGACTTTTTATGGGGCTGTGTATTGGACTTTCTATGGAACGGTGTGAAAGGCTTTCTATGGAACTGTGTATGGGACTTTCTATGGGGCTGTGTATTGGACTTTCTATGGGGCTGTGTATTGGACTTTCTATGGGGCTGTGTATTGGACTTTCTATGGGGCTGTGTATTGGACTTTATATGGGGCTGTATATTGGACTTTCTATGGATATGTGTATTGGACTTTCTAAGGGGCTGTGTATGGGACTTTATATGGGGCTGTATATTGGACTTTCTATGGATCTGTGTATTGGACTTTCTAAGGGGCTGTGTATGGGACTTTATATGGGGCTGTATATTGGACTTTCTATGGATCTGTGTATTGGACTTTCTATGGGGCTGTGTATGGGACTTTCTATGGGGCTGTGTATTGGACTTTCTCTGGGGCTGTGCATTGGACTTTCTCTGGGGCTGTGTTTAAGGCTTTCTATGGGGCTGTGTATTGGACTTACTATGGGGCTGTGTATGGGACTTTCTATGGGGCTGTGTATTGGACTTTCTATGGGGCTGTGTATTGGACTTTCTATGGATCTGTGTATTGGACTTTCTATGGGGCTGTACAAACACACATAACTACACGCAATTGGAGGTTGGAGGAAACTGGCCGCAGTTTATATTTTATTTACTAAATAATTAATTAATTAAAACCAACGTAACAGGTTTTAAATTCATCAATCAAACCTTGCTTATTTATAACTTACACTCGGACCTAATAACTCTTGACCCATACAATATGGCTATGACAGTAAAGTCCATAGACAAATTTATATATATCTCCCTCCACGTCATGGACCATGCTTAACAACTGGCCATGGTAAGCCTCCACTAAAAACACATTGTTCTATTAGGTTCTGCAACCGACCAAAATTATCTAGTCTTATATCAAAAATAGTATTCTATCTTCCCTATAGAGGCCAGCTCCTCCACCTTCTAAAATCAATGTATGTAAAGTAATAGAAATGTCACTTTGCAAACTTACATAAATTATCATTTATTTTCTTTTTGCAGCATTTATCTAAAGGCACAAATCTGGGTCTTTGTAACCATGTAAACCTGGTAATAATCTCCGACCAAGCCAGAATGTCTTTTTAATATGGACTGAATCCCTCCGGATTCTTTTAACTTCAGCATTTTTGAAATATCCCAACATCATTGCCACCAGATGTACACAATGATATCTGGACAACCCCACAAATTAGCTGCCTTTGAAAGCATAGGAAACAGGTCCTCCTATGTAGCACCCTGCAGACCATTCAATGAATTTTGATTATATGTTTAGTGAAATGAAAAGCTTGAGGATGATTTTCTCTGCTATGCTTGTTTATTGGCCCAGAACACGAAGGAGGGTTGCAATATCCTAGTTCCCAGTGCTCCTGCTTGAAATAAAATCAGAATTAAACTAAGGACAGATGAACATAATATTGTACCTAGCTGAATCCAACGCCCTAACTTCTTATCACATGAGAATTGTAGTAAAGCTGCCTGAGTAGCAGCACTATTCTGAATGAATGTGAGGTATAGAGGATAGGATCACTG
Source organism: Hymenochirus boettgeri (assembly GCA_019447015.1). Classification (NCBI taxonomy): domain Eukaryota; kingdom Metazoa; phylum Chordata; class Amphibia; order Anura; family Pipidae; genus Hymenochirus; species Hymenochirus boettgeri. The sequence goes on along the minus strand of CM033473.1, from coordinate 160,222,790 downwards.
TGCATGAATAGCACAGGACCTTAAAACACATCGAACTGATAATAGGATAAAATGTGCCATCAGGATTAAAAGGGGGCCTGGCAATGGTATTCTAACACATGCTCTAAATTGGGTGATACAAGACATTGGTAAATTTACTAGCCATTAAACTTGGTCTCTCCCTTCGGGATCTGTCTTAGACCTTGAGATCAGAATAGTAAGTTTTCTCTATAAATCGGAATCTCAGAAGATTGAAGCCCACCCACACTGACTTAGTCGGAGAGACCAGCTCACTATTCTCAGGGCGGGAAAGAATGCCAGGATGAATGCTAAGTGGAAAAGCGCAATTTCATAGCTAGAAGAACAGACTAAGTAAAGAGGCTAGCAATTTGGTAAGTATATGAAAAGTGATGGGTCTGCGAGGGTCCAATTAGCCGGACCTAGTAAATCCCTTTAACAACTGTCTTATGATAAAGATGTAATCAAAATGCCTGCCACAATACAATTTATAGAAGAAAGAGATACCTGTAAACGATTTTTTAATACTTGCTGCTGCCATCCCTGAAAAAAAGAGTAATTAGAAACAACAATAAACAGTCTAAATCACTCACTGAATTAGACCTATTTTAAATGATAGCCATCTTCTCTCACACCCTCATATGAATCCCAAGAGCGAGTAGTAATTGATCTTCTTAACAGCCTTCTAATGAGGAAGTATTAGAGCCATAATTCCTTGGAATGCCCTCTCCACCAGCATTGTGTCTCCCCTAATTCCTGGAAACCGAGTCATCTGGTGTCGTGACAAGGCATCAGCAAGATTATACTGTAACCAGGAATATGGAAGGACAATCCATATATTATATAGCAACTTTAAAAACTATTTCCTTCAACACTTCATGACCATAGGGATTTAGATTATAATGATTTCCAAACATGAAGTACCCCCATATATCACAATTGATCATTACTCTTTTATTACTCAGCTTCTCACCCCAGATGCATAGGAAAAGTAGATAGGGATAATTTCATGGTAAGCCAGATTGGTCATATCAGAAGAGCCAGTTAACTACAGAGGCCATTTCACTGAGATCCAATTACCCCGCAAGTAACCACCGCAGCCTACGGAGCTGCTGCTCTGTAAAAAGCTTCAGACTGTCATTGTCTAAAAATTCATCTTGCCATCTGGTATGACTGTTGAAATTTTCTAATATTGTTTTCCTACTCTAAATCCTGTTTAATCTCGCAACCTAGTCTGATATATCATGTTGGATTGCTGATGACAATTGTTCTATCAATGAGCCTGCTAAAACTTTACAATCAAATTTAAATGGCCTACTAGGCTTTGAATTTGATGAAGAGTAACTTTTTTTTATGACCACACCTCATTAATTAACCTTCTAGCCTTAACAACCTATCTGGGGGCAGATGAAATGACTAGAAACCGAATTGATGGTGTTGCCTAAAAACTGCAACTTTTTGCATGGCTGGACTGTCATCTCTTCTGCCACTGGAATGCCAAATTTCTGTTATTATATACATAAATGACTTAAGAGCTTCAAACAGGTTATAGAGTGTGGGGGACCAAAAATAAAAAGTCACCCAAATAATGTAAAATAAAATGCTGAACCAGAGACGCGAGAACCACCCTTCAAAAAATGTGGAAAAATGTTAAAATAAAAGCTGCACCCAGGAAGGCATTTATCTGTAAAAATAAAATCCCTTAATTTAAAACCTAAAACAGCCAGAACCCCGGGTGAATAGGCAAAGTCTGAAAGCAGATTTTATATCACAATTAGCCATAAGGACAAAGTTAAAAATGGAAGCATTTCTGCTAACTTCACCGGCATAACAATGACTGGATGGGCCTAGTTCCCTGTTTTGGACACTGGAAGAAACTCTTCTGTGCATTAAAAGGCGCATGCTGGGCTCTGTATATGAACAATCGTGTCGATAACAACAATTTTGTAGGCCATTTACATGTGCCCTCGTTAAAGCCCACAAACATGTATTTCGGTGCAGGAGTCTGATACTACAGTTTGACATCTTTGTACCCCATCTCTTCTCTTATGTACCGCCGTTTTCTGCCTATAACGTTCATGATAAATGTACCAGCCTAGTCCACTAAAGGATTTCCACCACTGTGTCCAGGTGCTTAAACAACCCTGGAGCAAACTCTGGATATTTTTTGAGATAAAATATTCGAAATATGCAAAAGGCCTGCAACCAATTGTGAATTACGTGGCACAGGTCGCCTCTTATCCTTTTCTTTCTCACTAGGATCATCTTTTGCTGTAGGCAAAAGTTACAGAATATCATATATTAATTTCTTAAGATTTTTTCCTTAACCAAATTGGGCAAATGAGCCCTAAGGGCATTACTCTCACATACCACGGGTCCTTAAAATTAGCCTCATGTACCTCCTGATTACCTGGCCTGAAGGCCTCAGGTAAAGCACTCAACTTTAAATATTTATCTAAAACATACCTTCAGCCCTACCAGCCCCTTGTATTTCTTCCACTTGGAGCACAGCAGCGCTAATATCTGCTCTTGTGGCCCCCTGGCCTCTGACTACTGCGCCGAACTGAACATGCCTCAGAAAGCTCTGAATGAGAAATGCTGGCTGCCTCTTCTGACACTGTTTCACCCCCTGTGACAGGACCAGAGCCTGGGAATTGCACAGCACCCTCTCCATTCCTTACCAAACTCCGCATCCATAGCGGACTAACTCTGGCATGTTTGTTTCCTGCTGAGTCTTGTTCCCGCCCAAAGTTTCTTGCCGATCTGACCAATGGGAGACACTTCCTGGACAGTTCCTGATGTCAGCTATTTCTGGGCAAAGGAAACTAAGGCAATACCTTAAGTAAAATGGCAGCCCCATATCCCATGTATCTGAAACACCTAGCCAGCAATTCCATCACCTTTGGTGTCTGTGTATTGGACTTTCTATGGTGCTGTGTATTGGACTATCTATGGCTTTGTATTGGACTTTCTATGGGGCTGTGTATTGGACTTTCTATGGGGCTGTGTATTGGACTTTCATGGGGCTGTGTATTGGACTTTTATGGGCTGTGTATTGGACTTTCTATGGACGGTGTGAAAGGCTTTCTATGGAACTGTGTTGGGACTTTCTTGGGGCTGTGTATTGGACTTCTATGGGGCTGTGTATTGGCCTTTCTATGGGGCTGTGTATTGGCTTTCTATGGGGCTGTGTACTGGACTTTCTATGGAGCTGTGATTGGACATTCGTGGGTCTGTGTTGGACTTTCTATGGGACTGTGTAAGCTTCTATGGGCTGTGTATAATGCTTTCAATGGGACTGTGTATTGGACTTTCTATGGGGCTGTGTATAGGACTTTCTATGGGGCTTTGTATAATGCTTTCTATGGGGCTGTCTATAATGCTTTCTATGGGGCTTTCTGTGGGGCTGTGTATTAAACTTTGTATGGGCGTAGGGCTTTCTATGGGGTCTATATATAAGGCTTTCTTTTGGGCTGTGTATGAAGATTTTATGGGTCTGTGTATGGACTTTTCTATGGGTCTGTGTATTGGATTTTTTTGGAGCTGTGTTTTAGACTTTCTATGGTGCTGTGTATTGGACTTTCTCTGGGGCTGTGTTTAAGGCTTTCTATGGGGCTGTGTATTGGACTTTCTATGGGGCTGTGTATTGGACTTTCTATGAGGCTGTGTTTTGGACTTTCTATGGGGCTGTGTATTGGACTTTATATGGGGCTGTATATTGGACTTTCTATGGATATGTGTATTGGACTTTCTAAGGGGCTGTGTATGGGACTTTTATGGGCTGTATATTGGATTTCTATGGATCTGTGTATGGACTTAAGGGGCTGTGTATGGGACTTTATATGGGGCTGTATATTGGACTTTCTATGGATCTGTGTATTGGACTTTCTATGGGGCTGTGTATGGGACTTCTATGGGGCTGTGTATGGACTTTCTCTGGGGCTGTGCATTGGACTTTTCTCTGGGGGCGGTGTTTAAGGCTTTCTATGGGGCTGTTTATTGGACTTACTATGGGGCTGTGTATGGGACTTTCTATGGGAATGTAATTTCTTACAGGCTCCAGCCAGAGATGTGATTGTTGGCTCAATGTAATGGATATACTACAGGCTTTCATATAGTACAACAACTTGTTTTGAGACCACAGTTGCCCTTTAAGTGGATATTTAAGTAGAAATTCATTGAAAACAACAAATGTTTTAGTTAACGTATATTATTATCATTATTATTTTTTTATTATTAAAGCACATTTTTTCTTTATGTATAAATATAGCAAAAGTGTGCTCATTGGTGCACAGTGGACATTATGTGTATGTTTTGCTATGTGTGGTTACAGTGGATGTAGAATCTTTACACAGGTATATTTTTAACTGTTGCATCCAGGGGAACCAACTAGGATAAACCTGCAGGTCTGAGAATAGACCCAGGCAATCCTGCTTCACTGTGTGGTTCAAACTTAACAGCTCCATTTGGTGACCTGAAATAACATAACGTGCAGTTTAGAGAGTCCCTCCTATGGTGCACCACCTGGAATATTGAACACGCCTGATATTGTGTGTGCTTGTAAGTTGGTGTACACTTTCTGTTGTCTTAGAGTTTGTATCTGATAAGGTAAATTGTCTGTCCAATAATCTGTCCTCCCAACAGGTGGTAACAAGATCTGTACATTGGATCGTGTGTGCATACAATTAGGATATCACCACTGTGCAAGGAATCCTAGGATCAGTCCCATCGGCGCACACACACACACACTTCTATCTACTTTCACTACTATTACCTGTTGTTGGAATTACTGTAACAGTCCTTTTCATTCACTGAATGCACATTACCATGGTAATGTTCCTAACAGTAATTTCTACTGATTGACTGTTAGTGGGTCAAACATGCTCAGTCCCACTTAAGCACTGAGTCAGCCAGGCAACCACAATGGTCTCCATTAGAGGACCTGCAAACAGAAATCAGTATTTCAGAAGTTTTATTTAGACAAAATGCTAAATCTGCAGTTTAGCGTCATTAGGATGAAAAATACTGCTCTTTTTTTCGTAAAATTAGATGTTTACACTGAACTTCCCCTTTAATCACATTTGAAAGCATAAAACTATCCCTGCCTTGGTTATTGATTTACAGCAAGAAAACAAACACTGACGTACTGTAATGCATTTTGTTGTTGGGATTTAACATGCACTGCAGCTTAAACCTGGAAAATTAGTTGACTACACAAGATACAATTATTTTTTAAATGGCATTCAAAAAACAACACAATGTATCTTTATTATATAGTGGAATAAAGTCAATTCATTACAGAGCAGCAGATAATTAAATATAGCTGAAACTTCCACTTCTATTTTCCCTATTCAGCTAATTTGAAAGATATATAATACACTTTATTCTTTATTTTCTTCTTTACATAAGGCAAAATTTAGTTTTGCACAAATTAAAATGTTATTTAACCATTCAAGGGCAACTATGATGAAAAATTATATTGCCTCATATTAATCTTTAAATTACTACATGTAGTAGCCCTTACTCTGAGAGTATGTGTTTGCTGCATGACTTCAATCCAGTACCTGATTGCTCATTCTCTCTTACCAACACCCCTTCCATGTGACCAGACTCTATGAGGGCAAGCATACTCCGTAATCACTATTGATGCAGCATTGGAAGGGGGAATTTTCGATCAGGCAATTCACTGCACTGCACCCATCCGTTATAGCAAAACTGCACACAGCAGAAGAGTTTATGCTAATAAGGCGCTTGATTGACAGGTGAAAATAAGATGGCACAGATTGAAAATGAAATAGGGGGCAGAAAATGGTCAGTGATAATTTTCAGTTATCGGAATTTAGCTTTATTTGTTTCATACATCCTAGAATAAAGCAATTTTTAGTGCTTTAGCGATTCCTACCAAGGATTCGAATAGCACAGGATCCTCTGGCCTCTTCCGTACATCTATAGCAATTACACTATTGGCTAGGGAAGGATTATTTAGGTCACTAATAATAGACAGTAGGAGTCATGAACCTTACCAAACTTTCCCTTCCTTTCCTATTGCATCTACCTGCCAGCTAGAATCCGCAGTGAATTCCACAGTGGACATTATGTGTATGTTTTGCTATGTGTGGTTACAGTGGATGTAGAATCTTTACACAGGTATATTTTTAACTGTTGCATCCAGTGGAACCAACTAGGATAAACCTGCAGGTCTTAGAATAGACCCAGGCAATCCTGCTTCACTGTGTGGTTTAAACTTAACAGCTCCATTTGGTGACCTGAGACCCTAAATATGATCCAGATAAACATGCTATGTTCATACTTAGTATGTTGCATAATTAGTATTCACCACTGCAAGTTCCACATTTATGTTACGACTTGGATTTACAGTTGCTATGGGGTTAGGACTTGGGAGTACAGGATACTGATTAGCTTTATAGGTTAAAGGAGAACTAAACCCAATTTTTTATACTCCAGAATCTGAAAACAACCCCCCTAAAAACACCAATAAACTATAAAATGCCACTTTAGTAAACTCTGTTAAAGTAAATCAAAGCCTGTTAAGAACTGTATGAAGTATCTGTGTGTATGTGCAGTGTCAGACCACACCTCCTGAGTCCTGACCTCAGTCACATGCTTCCTTGCTTTATCTGTCCTGTAAAAGGATTGGCTAGATATTATTAATGGGTGTGACCAACTGTAACAAGTTTCTGCCATAGCTAAAGACTGAGCATGTGCAGAACATAATGATCGTTGACCAAACTGTCTGATACCAGATTGCTGAGAAGTAAAGCACAAACCATATATTATTTAGGTAAGTTTCCCAGCACCTGTATCAAAATGAGAAGTAAGACACAGATTACTGGTTTTATATCAAGGTGTCCTGACCTTGACCTTCTGGTTCAGTTTTGTTCTGTGGCTTTAGTTGCCCTTTAAGGTGAGGGGGTTAAAGTAGCTAAAAGCTCCCCACAGAGTATAAAATGAAATAGAGCCTTCTTATAATGGAAGGTAACTCGTAGCCTCATGTTATTTTAATAGCATTTCCCCAAAAATCTAACATATAAACACGTATTTCTGACTCCCAGCTAGTACCTAGAGAAATGGGCGGAGACATGCAAGGTATCATCCTTTATATCCTTTTTCTTACAGATCTGGTTAAAAATGGTCTAGAGACAAGTGTCTATCTATCTATGGTCTAAAGTACCGCAATTGATAAGCAGAGTTCTTACTTGTGAGATAATCCAATGTGACCCATTCATTTTGTGATCTCAGTTGATTGCAAAAAAGAATGTGCTCGGCAGTTCGTAGATTAGACATTAGTCTATGGACAAACTACAAAAGACCACATTTAATATCATTATAACAAAAAGGCTCTTACAAATGTGTCATGGGCCCATTAAGATTAATTTGCACTGCCATTTGCAAGCACTTGCATGTCATCTCTTGGAGAAATGTTTTTAAATGTGGATTGGTGCACAAATCTGACAGCTCAGGATTTCAGGACTAATGATTTTTAGTAAGAATTTGTAGAATTCAAAAATTCTTTAGTGAGTTTAATGTAATTGGTGATAAAGTTTTGTTGGAAAAAAGGACTTGATGGATAATAAGAATTATTAGTACATGTGCAACATAAAGTTTAAGTAGATTGAATAGTGGTTTTCCGGCACACAATACTGAAGTTTCTATGAATCAGGCTCTTATGTTAAATGCTATTGTGTAGAAAATGAAGAGCTGGTTAAGGAGGAGTATAGAAAATACCTGACTGTAGATTGACTACCCAAATTACCCATAATTAACAGTCAGAATTCACTGAATAACTTACCCATAACAGACATTTGGTTTTCTGAATTTTTTTCTTCAAGACATTAAAGGAGAACTAAAGTTTCCCGACAAGATTGTCCGCAATAGACGGCACATTCACAAACATACGAAGCTGTGTCTCACCTCTCCTGGGCTTGGCCTTGAGATTATGAAAACAACCTGTGAGTATAGGGTCCCAGCTCCCACAATCCCTTAGCTGGGTAAATCCCCAGCTAAGGTCTGGTACAGGGCACATGCCTGTAGTGCTCAACAGATCAAAACAAGAAGGTACCGCCCTTGCTTCCTAGAAGCAACAGCCAAATCACCAGTACAGCACAGAGATCCTCCTCTTCCTGACGCAGAAACAAGAGATTTCAGGTGTGTGTTTTAAAAACATCTTCAATGCTCCTGTCCTCAACAATGCTATATAATCCTTTTAACTATACAAAATAAAAAGTAATATAGTAATATATAATAATTTTATAGATAGCTGGGTACATGTAAGAATCTTTACTATGAACATAATGTAAACAAAAAATAAAGGAAGCTAGGGGATTAGAACTTGCACACTTCTGGAACTGTGTGTTCTTTTATAGGATTTGTAAAGGTGAGCCCATGGACTGAGTAAGCTTAACACTTAGTTACTTTAGGAGCTTCACTTTGCGTTGGGGACATAATAGACAACAAAAAAAAAGAATTTGGGGTAGTTGAACTGTGTGACCTTCTTGAATTGTGTATTTTTAACGTGAGACCTACCCGTGTCCCACCACTGAAAGCAAAGTACTTGGTACATTTGAAGCTTTTTTTTTGCCTAAACGATTCCGAAGAAGTGGAATATGGAGTCCCTGATAAGACTTTGAAAGCTGCTTGTTACCCTGCAGTTTATTTTCCAGCAACTCACCTGACTGGTTAATAAATATGGAACACTCAACTTTCAGTCTTTTCAGGGATTCCATATTGGTGGTGGAGGACATCTGAATAGAAAACATCTGTGCATAGAGACGGAATCATGGGTCAGGGGCGTGGGTTCTTGATGGACTATGGAGCGTGGGTTGTACTGGCAACAATATGGAAGCCTTCTATGTTACCGAATCTATTTCTTACATGTATAAAGCCAACTCTAGAAAAGAATCTGACAACGTTTGGGTGTTCTGGGGAGAAAAACTTCACATTAGGTTTAAAATGTTAGTTTAGTTCTCCTTTAAAAACTCAAATAACATTTCAAGTAAAATCGATTATGTTTAAATATAAGTCTAACACAAGTGTAGAGTATTCTTCATGGTAAGCACCGGCACTACAAAATTTTAACGTTTAAGCTAATACATACATTAAAAAATAATCAAAATATTGATTCTGCTTTGTTTTCATTTTACCAAAAATAGTTTCGATCGCTCCTGTCTTTATTGTAATGTATATGGGCTTAATAACAGACCAGGGATGTTAGGATGAACTTGCGAGACACATTCCATTTTTGATTACCATTAGCATTTTAAGTAAGAATACAGTGGTTTAGTATAGTATATATTTGAAGGTTCAATAAAGAGACACACGTCCATCCAGTCCAACCCATCTAAGCAATGATCCTCATTTCCTGCCTAAACTGTTGATCCAGCAGGAGGGAGGCAAAAAAAAAAAAAACACACAATTATGAAGGGGAAATATTCCTTTCTGACTCTACTTCCCTGCGATCAACTCTTACTTATGTATCAGAACACTCTATATTCACCATTAAATGATGTTTGTTAGACTCCTTATTAAGAATAAAAATCCAGTTGCATAAGTAGTTGGCAAGTTAAATCTTTTGTCAAATATTTTCCTGTTGTGCTCTAGAGCCACGCCAGATTAACTTGGCCTTTGTAATTTTAGAATTTGGGGCTTAATTATTTTTAATGCAAGCAATTTAAATGGACAACCTCTTCTAGTTGCTACTGGGTGGTTTTCGCTAGCTTTTTATTCCTGGGAAATCGGACTGTCAGTGCAGAGAGTGATAGAGGACAAACATTAGTTTATTCTGCACCTTTTTTGTCTTTATTTTCTTGAACACAGATTTACAATGTGAAACTTGTATGTTTTTTTTTCAAGGTTGAGAAACTATCCTTGATTAGATACCAAGCCCCACAATTTATATTTAAATGATGTCTTGGAAAAAGCACTTGCATTAAACTTCTGTTGGTGAAATCTCCGATTTTTAGCAGTGTCTAAAACACAAGTTCCCGGCTGAGGCCGTGTTTAACTCATTAACATTTTGTGGTTTTGCACATTACAGTATGGGGGGGGGGGGGTTCAAAGAAGCAGTATGATTTACTTTTCCCACTACTGGAATTCGTCTGCCAAATTAATGTACTCTAACCTGTTAATTTACATAAAAATTGTTATATCAACATTTAAGTGAAAATAAAGCCGCAAAACAGCATTTTAAAGGGCATGTTCCACCCCTAAAACTAAAATTTAACCCCTTATGCCACATCAAGTAGTTTTTAAATTAAAACAATCCTTACCTTACATTCCTGCTCAAAATAGTGTCCCCGTGCTGTTGCCCCCTCCAAAGTCCAGGAAACTGCAGTGTAGGAGCAGTGTGTTGAGTGACTATGCTGTGCTGAACTTCCTCAACATCATCAAGTTGAGGCATTGCTCAGTGCAGCCCTCCCTGCCTCTAGCACCAATCAGACGCGGCTGCGGTCCGCCCCCTGTCTCAATTCCCAGCACGCAGAGGGCCTGCCTGAACACTGCAGCGGGGGAGAGGAGCGGGCAGGTAAGTAAGAATCGGGCCGACTTTCTAAACAATTATATTAATGCGGTTGGGGCGGGGGGGAGCAATGCCCTACCACATATCACAAGTTAAATTTTGGGGTGGACATGCCCTTTAAAGTGAGTGGCTAGAAAATTACCTTTCTAACTGGGTACCCATGGTTTGTTTTTTTGACCACTGTGTGTTTTTGAAAAAAAAATATCTTTTCATTATTATCTTGAAATTGGTTAGAAAACATGGCACATAAATGTTTGTTTTATTGTTTGCAGGTGATTACATATCCTAGCAACCCCCAAGGGGATTTTAGCATACTCGGACTGAAAAGAGTGGGGATATTTTCTATAGCAGTCTGGAACAGCATTTAATCCAATGGTTAGACTGTTAACAGTGTATTTTAAAAGATCTTTCTAAACCTCCAGTAAGTTGTTTAATGTTGGTGTTTTTTTCTCACCTAAATCATGTGTTTTTGTTGTTGTAGTATGAAACGTAGCCCAAGTGTTGCTTTCTCTACTTGGAGGCTTGTCTTCTAAACAGAAGGATTAAAATGCAAACAGTAATTGGGTGGAAGGATTTTTGTAGTAAAAAAAAATGTAGGCAAGGCTTAAATGCAACGAGATGATTTTGTATGACAGAAAACATTTAGATCTTTTAGGAAAAGGTCAGGTACTTTTTAAAGGGAGTAGAGGAAAGAAAAATAATTTTAACTGAGCAAAGATTATTTGGATTCCGCCCTCCTAAAAGTATTTCTAAGATCCTTATCTGACTTTGCATAGTTCAGCTTTGTTCTTTCATAGTTGGTGCCCCAATTTAAAATGGTGCTAATTTTGCCCCAACCAATCAGATCTTATTTAACATTCGAAAGCTAACATTGATTGTTGGGGCCAAATTAGCACCATTGTTTAAACATAAGAACTTTAATTGAATAAACATGACAGTTTTCCGTACCCCCGTTAGTTATGTCTTAACCGTCTCTGTGCTAAATCTTTCTAGGCACTATTGTGCCATATCTTTTTCTTATTTGACTCATGTCCTCGTTTGCCCAACCTCCTCACTCCCTCGTCATCGGCGTAGCAGCTGTTTGCCTAGGTTCACACTGGCGAGCCAAATATCTGTTTGTGTTTTCTCAGTTCCATGTTTTAGCCACATATCATTGCGTTTGTGTCGGCATCATCAATCGTCTGCAGTCACTCCGACATATTTCTCCTCGCCCAATTCTGGTTCTCCTGAGTGGTTGCCTTTTTCCCCTCTTAAAATACATTACGACTCATTTATCAATCTGATCTGTCTTTTGTTTTGTCATTCATGCACCCTTTGCTGGCCTCGGCACCGCCCACGTTCCTCATTTTTGTTTTTCATTAGGGCTTGCCAATAGGGCATTGTCCAAGGTTCTGCGAGGATTTAAAAAGGCTGTAAAATATAGCACTTAAAAAAGATTCACCATGGCAGGTGCTACATACTGTAAATCAGCATTGGTTGGTAGACCACAATGCTGCTCCTTGTAATATTTATCAGATATATATTTGGGTGGAATACAAAGCTGATTATGTAGTACAAGTCAACATGCAAGCAAATGTCAAACATCTTTTTTTACAAAAAAAAAAAAATGCAACAAATATGTACATACAAATGATATTTAAAAATAAGTAAGCAAACTATTTAGGTTTATTCCTTTTCATGCATTAGTATTGGTGCCTCTGAGATGCGTGTGCTTTCTTTTATACATTATGGGCATGTCCACCTCCAAAACTATATTTAACCCACTACGGGCCCATTCTGGAGTTAAAAATAATCCTTCCTTAATCTCTGCTCCTATGGGTTCTCCAGCCATGCTTTTCAAAGTCCAGGGAACTGAAGACTCGCCAAGCGGTCTGTGGCCATCATGTTCTCGTCTCATCAAGGTCTGAGGCATGCGCAGTACCCCCCCATCACAACAACACACACACCATCCAGATCATCCTCAGCCATTGTGTGCACCTAGCGTGAAATCCTTTGGAGGTAAGGGTAAGTAACCCCTGCCCGCCCCCAACCGCGCAATATTTGTTATTAAGAAAAAAACGAGCATACTTACAGAAGCCTCCTCCCTGCGGCATTTCTAGTGAACGTCAGCTGCGTCTGGAATTGCTGGCCTCCAGCCAATCACAGACCAGCTGAGGTCTGCACCTGCTTGCAGCAGGAGATGCCGAGGGATTGTCACGGGAGAGAAGGCTGTTAGTAGAAACTGGAGATTTTTTTAGAAGATTTATGGCGGGCGGTTGAGGTGGTAAACTACCTTTACCCCTAAGTTCGTTTTTGGGGTGACGTGCTCTTTTAAATTGTGTCCTGTTTCTTAAAGTTCCAACAGCTGTGACTTGCGGTCACTGACTCAACTCAGACTGTAAGGACTACTTGCCGTTTGGACGTTCCTTTTTTGTTAGGTTCATGGGTGATTGGTCGGCAAAGAGCGGTGTGTTGTTGGGCATCATCATGATCTCTGGGTTGGATTGAGGCCTGACCTGAGCACCCCCACACACTTAGGATACTAAGCCATAAACATCCAGTTCGTACACAGTTCATCGCGAGGTTGGGTCTGGGTATATATGTATGATTGCTAATAAAAATGAACAAGAATTAGAATAACAAGGGTGTTACAGTGTAATAAATTAGTAATGGCTGTGTTTAAGGTTTTACAACCTTTGGGTGTAAAGTGGTCAAGCGTAAGGACGAGAAGGTTGAACTACCATTTTCTTTAAGATATAAGGAAAAGCATTGGATCTTTAAAAATGTGTCAGTGTTTCCAACTGCCAAACAATTGGTATGTATTAACCACCTAGAAGATTTAGCGCTTGCTAAAAAGTTGCAGACGCCTTAGTATCATGAGAAATTCTATCCTGGTACACCGCCTTAACTAATTCCGGGGAACTCTTCAACTGGGCACAGCCATTACAAGTGGGGTTAAAGTGACGACTAACCGCAGTGAATCGGTTAGCTTGACTTAACCCCTTCGACGGCTGTTGTCTGCGGGTTAAATTCCCTGGAAATGCGTTTAAAGCTATGGACCTGGATGTAACTGTATGTTTAGTGCTTTCTTGTCCATTGGGATTAGTATATAGTGCGTCCTGAGGTAATAAGGGTAACACTTGTATATTCAGATAGAACTCTTACAAAGCTTTCAAACTGCGGAAATAAAAAGCTTCAGTGATTTGTTGCCCCATCTTACATGTTTTCAGACAGTGGAAATTGATTTTGCTTAACAAAAAACAAGGAAGATATTTTATAGAAGAACAAGTAGAAGACTGTGTTTACAGAAGAAAAGGTAGCTAAAATGTTAGAACTAACAGTGTTGTTTAGTACAGATCCCAGCTGAAAGAAAATGATCAAAATGTTCAGCAATCACAAACCAATTTTTTTTATAACTATTTGTTAGCTAAACTGACAGCTCATTGTTAAGTCCAACTTATTGTTTTAAATTGTGACCACATTATGTGTCCAAACACAATGATGTATATAAAGGAAAATGAGTAAATCATAAATATATAATACATGAGAGGCCTCAAATTATAATGGAAGCCCAGTGGTATATTTTCTATAACACACAGCTTGGTGAGTGATTACAGATAGTGATTATTTAAAGAATGGTTACAATAAGGTCCCATACCGTCTGATACATCCACGGTTCCAACCCCTAACGGTTTCAAAAAAGTGAAACTGTCACTTTAAGTAAATCACTCTGGGCCTATGAAGTATTAGGGGCACACTCTCTGCTCCTGCATTGCAATCCACTCCGGGGTAAAAAACTACCAGTTTAAGCTGGTTGACCTGAGGTTAGGAATAGTAAGTAACTGATGGTTTGTTCTTCTACTACGTATTTAAATGACAGTATTACAATGGTACTGAAGTCAGAACAATTTTTATTAAAAGCGGTTACACAGCCCCTAAGACAAACAAATTAAATATATAAACCTTATTGCAGAAATGAAAATCTGCCACGCTTTAATACCATAAATAACTCAATCAATCAATAAATTCTGAAACTTATACTTTATTAGTACATCCACTTTATTTTGGTATCGCTCTCCAAAATTTCATGATACGTACATAAAGCTCCTCTTTGGCACCGTGTTCTGATTGCTCACTTACATTGTGCTTATTAACATCAAGTCATTGTACTTTGACTGGCCTGGAGCCATATATCTACTATGTTGTACCTTTATATCTGTATTCCCTGCGGCAGGTTTTTAGCCTTTATGGAGTAATTTGTTGTGTTTCCTTCCTCGTGTGGGGGTGGGTAATTATTATTATAATATTGTTGTGTTCCCTATTTTTCTTGATAGATGTATAATAAAGTAAAGTTTATATATTTGATATTTTTAGCACGAGATTTAGTTTTTGTTTGTATTGTTATTGTTGAATAGTGCCCTCTGACAATGTACTCTGACACTTTCACTAAGGAGCTCCTACAGTTCATTGGTTGATGAGTGTGTGTATAATATCTTTTAAATATGGCAGTAGTTTTATTGTGTATATAAACCTTATTTATTATACAGATATGAGCCCCTTTTATGTAGGATATGAGGATCTATCCTATATAAGGATATTAAGTCCCCTGCCCTTATAAAAGCACTTGCTGTTGTTTTATCGTTGTATTCAATTAGATCAACTGGACTTGAAATGTAGTTCTCTTGAAGACGTTTCGCTAGTCATCCGACTGCTTTCTCAATTTCAAATGACTTGTACAAGAATCTGTGGCAATTATGTACCCTGGAAAATCCCAATTAGATATCACAAGCCAAGTGTTAAGGGTGTGATTAGATAGTGGCTAAGAGGTGTTATAGGACCGCCAGAGTAAGGTGTCCAAAACAGCATTGTACATGGCAGACAGATGGTTGCGAACCCCCCACCCCTATTTAGGCTTGGTTTCTTTATTTCACATAAATGGCCTCCTTAACACCTTCTCTTGAACAGTCCACGTCCTTCGCCAGTATGTTAACATTACAATCTTCAAAGGTATGTCCTTTATCCTTAAGATGCAGATATACGGCTGAGTCCTGACCCGAGGAATTGCTCTTCTGTGCTGGGCCATAACGTTGATGCAGTTGCTGTTTGGTCTCCCCCACATACAAATCAGAGCATACTGCACTGCACTGCATATGATGTCGCTTTTCTTGTGTTTTGGTATTGGGTCTTTCGGATGTCCAATTGCTGCTGTAGTGTGTTGTTCGGTTTAAAGCAGACAGGGATACGATGTTTTTGAAATCTTCTTAATTCTCGGAGACCCCTGCACATAATGGGATGACCATGTTCTCCTCTTGTCTTGCTTTTTCCCTTCACTGTTGGTACTCGTGTTCTTTTCTTTCCTCTACTTCTTTGACAAAGGACATCTGGATATCCACAAGTTTTTTAAGGGCTCCTCTGAGATGTTGACTAGCGAAACGTCTTCAAGAACTACATTTCAAGTCAGTTGATCAATTGAATACAACAATATACCATGACCTGGATGAATGAGAACCTTCACAAGCATACTTGCTGTTGTTTATTTGTCTCACTCGTATATTATAACTGTATTTTAAACCAGTCTGATCTGTGACCCAACAGAACAAGCAAGTTTGTCTGCTGAAGCAGAATTTTTAGGCATCTGGTTTGTAGATTGGTTTGAGCATATAGGCTGATAATATACAAGTGACCCTATTTATTGTACTGTTTCCCTCAGTTCTGCTTATATATTTATACTCTGTATGCCAATTTCCATGCTTAATCTATAACTAATATTCTGCAACCATTTTAAAATTCTTTATTATAAAGGACAAATGCAAAATCCTGGGAAATAAATACTTAAGTGCACATTTGGAATCTTCTTATTTTAGTTTCAACCACAGTTTGTTCTCCAGAGGTCAGATCATATATGGGCAGGATTACAGGGGACAATATCATCCTCCTGCTCTCTGAATCAATTGTAAGAAGCACAGAAGGATGCAAGTGCTTATTTGCATTTGTGTCCAAATGCATTTTGTTGACCAAGAACAAGTATTAAACCTCAAGCCACGGTTGTGTTTCAGAGTGTATGTACCACAGTGTATGTAAAGGTAATTTTCACTTGTTCTAGAACGAATAGAATGGGTGTAATGTATCTCTAGATTTTCACATTATTTATGCCAACCGTTTTAAGAAAAGTTTAAATGAGCCCTCAATGATTATATTCATAATTTTCTTTTAGCTTTTGCTCTCCCTCTAATTCAGTGCAGTATGCTTTTTTTTTTGTATTCAAATACTTTTAAGGTTCTTTTGTATTTTACCTTAGCACTAATTCTCTAAATTATAAAATTCTGGGCTGTGTTTGCTGGCAGACAATGTTGGATAAGTACTCTTTAGGATCTAGAATAATATAACCACATTTTTATATATTTTGATATGTCCCATGACAGGTTATGGATTGTTATAATAATAAGTTATGCTGTAAAGCACTTTTGGAGTGTGCCTCCTTTCAGTTTTTTTTGTTTATAACCCTTACCGTTTCGTGGCACAGAGATAGGGAAGAGCACCTCAAAACTTACTGTTACAACTCCACATCCTTGGTTTAAATTAAAGGAAAATTATCATATGTATAAAGTTTTTTTTTTTTTTTTTAATTCAGTTAAATAAAAGACGAGAATATAGGATTGGTAATTCCTACCTCCCGATATTGTTTCTTGTGAACACCAGCCCAAATAAAACTGATCTGCCAGTCTTCCCCTGGCTTCAGCACCATCTTTAATAATGGATTAGTCCAGGACTTAACTTTCAAATTAAAACTATTGGTGCTGTAGCTCCTCAACAAAATGATATTGTGAAGTGGGCATAATCAATCTTTCCTTCCTGCCCCAGGTACTTACCATTTTTAATAAGTTGATTTGTAATCATCTATATATGGGACAAACCAAGAATTTTCTGTTAAACTGCTCAAATAACTAAACTTTAACAAAACTGTAAAATGATCATCCAGTGAAATTCAAGATTATTTTTTTTTACGATAACATGGCAGTTTTTGCAATCACTGCTGAAAAAAATTATTTTATGATCCCACCACATACTTACCATACAGTGTCTGAAAATCCATTTTAATTTTAAAATACTGCATTGAAAATATTTATTTGTGCACTTACTGTTCCAGGATTCCTACAGGACCTGGGATTTTCCAAAAGAAGTTTATTTTCAAAGGTAATGTTCCCAGTAACTATTATGTGAGGAATAGAAATGGTGGAAGAGGCTGGTGGAATAATGCTAGCGGGTGAGTGCTTATTTGAAGAGCTGAACCCACAGATACTTTAGATGTGTCTTTATTCTATCCTTTTCCATCTCCATTCTATTTATTTTGCCAGTGTAATGCTGCGGACAGAGCAGCGGGAAGAGATTGGAGGAGTCTGTGTTTATCATCCAACAGTCCTAAATTGGCTATGCTTTGTGATGCTTATCACCATAATTGCAAAATTCTTATTCCTCTATTGTACAAGATATTTGGTAAAATCATAAAAAAGACTTTATTTTTTTAGCTGCTTTTTGTCAAAGATACTTATCCTCAAATTTGGTTTAGTTTTGTGGTTAAGATGGTGCTTCTCTCCAGCTTCATTGTTAAATAATGATGAAGTTGTTACTCAGTGAAGCGAATGTCCAGATTCATTTACTGTATTTTATTGAACAAAATCTGCAAAACTCAGAACAAGGTTATATTTTTTATTTTGTAGTGTAAATGTTGAACTTAACCTACTTAACTCAATAAAATAGTATTGTGAATTTTTTTTGTTGGTCCTTCTTTAACTTTAAAAAAGCCAAATTCATCCGTATTCTTTTTCTGTTACACCCACAGCTACTAGATTGCTTCCTTAAAGTGCATGTCTACCACCACACCAACTACCGTATATACTCGAGTATACCCACTCGGTATAAGCCGGGCACCCATTTTTTGCTCAAAATAGAAAATATGATTGACCCGAGTATAAGCCGGGTATACAGTAACCCTAATACCTTTCCACTGTAGATGTTTGGAAACTACAACTCCTACAACGCTTGGTTGCTGGGAGTTGTAGTTCCAACCACCTATAGTAGAAGCGCTTTGGGTTACTGTATGGCATACTGTCCCCCCCTATACCTTTCCACTGTAGATGTTTGGAAACTACAACTCCCAGCATGCTTGGTTGCTGGGAGTTGTAGTTTCCAACCACCTATAGTAAAAAGGTAATGTGGGTGTCTGCATGGCATACTGTCCCCCCACCCCCCCCCCCTCACTTACCCATACCTGGTCTTCAGTCTTCCTCTCTCTGCCAATCCAGAGGCAGCCGCGAGTCGGCCGGCAGTTCCCATTACTGCTTCGCGGCTGCGCGATGACGTCATCCGCAACCGCAAAGAACTACTGGGAACTGCCGGCCGGACTCGCGGCTGCTGCCTCTGGATTGCAGGTAAGTTCTTTGTGCACCAGTATAAGCCGAGTCAAGTTTTTAGGTTAATTTTAAACCTAAAAACCTCGGCTTTACTCGAGTATAACGGTTAAAATTTCCACTGTGTAGTGTTAAAAACCTTACCATTCCTCTTCTGCTCCTTATGTTTTTCCTGAAGGGCCTTGATGAAAGTTCAAAAAAAAAATCACGATAGGAGACTATCTGTGTGTAATCTGTGCCTGTCACTTCGTGCTCCTCTTAGACGACTCTGGCTTGTGCAATGATCTCTTAACCCTCCCTCCCCGCTCTGGATCCCTGGAAGCTGCATCAATCTCTAGACAAAAATATGGTGTAGAAACTTCCCCATCCTAAACGCACCTTTAACAACGTTACATCAGCCCAGAAGTGTAAATTACCTGACCTTGCTCCTCTGCTACCGGCAGCCACCCCTAAGTCTCCAGACGTGACTGCCGGTACGGCCCCCTTATGCTCTTCCAATCCTGGACGTATCAGATGAGCCTTTAAAATAATACTGTCGTTTTACCTCATTACCTGGGTTGATTCAGTAGCTCAGTAGGCATCTCAGATGTTTGACCCATCCAATAGCCATCAGTAGAAAACTGTTAGCACATTTTAGGGAATTGTGCTTCCTGGAAAGAAAGAACCATTGCTGTACTAAAATGTCAGCTCGCTGTCAATAGTAATAAATAATATATAATCATTGTGGGCAGAGTAAATAACCAGTTTGTCTTAGAGGACTACAAATTGTTGTCACTCCTTTTTTTTTATTCCAACTTATTTGTGTAGACTTATAAAAATATTTTAACAGTTCTGTGCAGTAAGTTTTTCATCTGTAATCATCATAGACAAATAAAGCACGAAACTTAGGCTAAAGACAATGGGCCTGTGCCCGTATAGATGTGAATGACTTTTCCCTATGAAAGGGAAACTGCAACTATGGGCAAAATCTTTTTAAAAATATTAAAGCCCATTTCCCAAGGAGGTGGAAAGCATATACCTACCTTCCTGATTGTTAATCGTTCTTGTTATTGCAGCGACTGTTTCACTTCTCAGTCCTCTGCATCGCAAGCATGACCTCGCATCTCTCCCATCTCTACACATCGGGGAGAATTCCACACAGAGGTACAGAGCAGTGAGCAGTCAGGCACATCCAGAACATGAAACGTTCTCTACCTTCATTACCATGCTGTGATGGGGTGTAACGATTCTGTCTGCCTCTAACTGTCACTCAAAGCCTAGTAAGCGAGAAAACACTGCTCCACCCAACCTTGATCAGCTTGACTATGTAGGCTGTATCCTAGCAACGGAACATTTCAAGTTGTGACTGGCAAAGAAGATAGAGCTAAATGACAAGTGCTATTTTAACCTCAGCATGTTTAGGAGGGGGGGGGTACTGGTGCCGGATCCCCCCTTTCGTCTGCTCAGTGCAGTCTGCATTCTACTTCTCCTGTGTCCATAGACGTTTACATAGATTGTTACAAGACTGTTACATATATTATACATTGTTAATTGTGCTGTGAGTGAGAAGCAGCATTTGTATTTTCAAATGGTATCCAGTCACCCTGTGATTGACACATCATAGAATCTGTAAAAATCAACATTAACCCTGCAGCTGCCTGAGGTATTGCTGAGACTGGGTTATATTCTGTACTCACTGTACCTACTACACTGTGGAGCTTAGTGAGCAGCAATAGGGACATTATTAATCCTTGAGGGGATATATATATATATAATATATATATACACACACAACACACACAAGTGATCGCTCCATATATTATTAGGGAACTGGAAATGAAAATTCGTCACTCTGTCCGATACTGGAAAATTCTGCAATTTCTGGCAGATCTACTGCAGTGGTCTGCCACTCTGGTGTCTTTAAAAGACACTAAAGCTGGGTACACATGAACACAAATTTGGCCCGACCAAACTGACATTTCAGTTGTTTCGGTCGCTCGGACGAATTATGTATGGTGACCTTCTCACACTGATATTCCTTTTTTTCTGGTTTTTGAACTATGAGACAAATGTTGTATATATATCAGAGAGCACCACAGCTTCATTGTAATCAGATTGAAAAGGAGAAATGTTCTGAAAGCTTGCTATGATTATCTTAGTTAGCCATAAAGGTATCACTTTATACCACTTGTAGTTATTTTATTTCAAAAAGGGTTACCCTGTATGCTTTATTACTCTATCCAAGAAAATACAGTTATGTTTTTCACACCTGTCTGGAAATGGGGCCATGCATTTTAGCCTACTCCATTAGGTATATCACATACAGCCATTCATTGGGCTCATTTACCCAGAGGGCAAATTGATCCTGGCAAATGTGCTTCTGGTATTTAATGCTGGGATATTACCCAGCACCACTCTAAACAAAGTCATTAGCTGGTCTTAAAGGGAACTGTGGCCCCCAAACAAGTTTATTTTAAATGAAAGACCAGTTCATACCTTTAAAGAGCCATCAACCTCTCTCTACGTGCTGCACAGCCCAAAATATAAAGAAATCACTGATCAGAAAGTTAGGGGGTGGGAGTCTCGAATCTCTGTCGAAATACTGTTTTCCTTCTCTACTGCGGTTGGCACATGCTCAGTGCTGACTGAAGGGTAGGAGGGTGGGGAGAACAGCACAGCCCACAGCACTGCTTTTTTTAAATGCTCCCACTTGCTGCCCTTCCATTGTGTGCCCTTTGCCCCTCCCCTTTGCGCCCCCGTTGCCCCTCCCCTCACGACTCTGTGGCCCCTCCCTCTCCTTGCCCTGGGGGCTCTGATGGGAGGGGCCCCGGAAGGCTGCAAGGAAAGGCCCCAAGGGCTGCAAGGGAAGTGCAGGATCTGGTGATGCTGCAACCATATCACACATATAAATGTAAATATCTTCAAAACTATGTAAAATAAATAATGAAAGTAAATGCAAAATCCTCAGGACCAATTCCTGTCATTTACCTAAGTCATTTTTGGACCACAGTTACCCTTTAAATTGTAGTTAAAAGTGGTGCGAATCCTTATTAAATAGATTTCGCCGGTTGCACGGTGACTTTTGTGAAACTGGTGCAGCCGGTCATTATGGAGTTGACTTGCGCTAACCATCAATATTGGTTAGCACAGTTTAATCCCTATTTTTAGCACAGCATGTCTGGTAAATCAGGCCCCTTGAGCTGCAAACGTATCATCACAAAATATCAGCATTTCGCTATTGCTGCCACAAGGAAAATACAAATATGTTTCAACCAATTTGTACGTTTTTCACTTACTTTTATAAACTAAAACATAGTCATTGTTTCATTAATAATAAAAATTGTGCTCAGAATAGCAGTGGAATAATCTGTATGCAGCATGCAGAGCTATGGATATTTGCTTCTTTTACTGGATTGAACCAGAAAAAAGGATGGACAGAGAAACCGCCCATTTCTGTAAGTCCTTTTAAATAGAAAGGCCAGCTTGATGTAATGTTCCAACAATGTCTATTTGTATGTGTAAGGGGACATCAAAATCTAAAGTCAGGGATGAACTGCTGCTTTAATTTACAAATAAAGCTTAAACTAAGATGTATTTGTTAGGGCTCACTAGAACTGTATGTTTAAATTTAAAAAACACAAAAGCAATTATGTACTATTGCACATCCCATATAAATAGTAGCTGTGGTCTCAAATTCTTCCTACAGTAATTATATAAAAGCCTTCCATCCATACCTTCAAATAAAACCTAAATCACATTTCTAGATAAATTGTGAGAAGTTATTGCTGGAAAGGTCAGCAAATGTAACGGTTGACCTCTTCCTGTTTTCAACCAGCCTGTCTGCATTAAAAGGCTCCCTTCTCAACTGTAAATTTTTTGCTAGGGACTTCCTGATTTCCCCAGCAATAAGTCTTAACTGAGCATGCTTCTCCCCGGGGAAAGGGCCGGCGAAGTTCAGGTGATGTCCTCAACTACTGGAGCAGGAAGTTTGAACATTCAGCCCAATGTAATTTCTTACAGGCCCCAGCCAGAGATGTGATTGTGGCTCAATGTAATGATATACTACAGGCTTTCATATAGTACAACAACTTGTTTTGAGACCACAGTTCCTTTAAGTGGATATTAAGTAGAAATTCATTGAAAACACAATTTTTAGTTAACGTATATTATTATCATTATTATTTTTTTATTATTAAAGCACATTTTTTCTTTATGTATAAATATGCAAAAGTGTGCTCATTGGTGCACAGTGGACATTGTGTGTGTATGTTTGCTATGTGGTTACAGTGGATGTAGAATCTTTACACAGGTATATTTTAACTGTTGCATCCAGGGGACACCAACTAGGATAAACCTGCAGGTCTGAAATAGACCCAGGCAATCCTGCTTCACTGTGTGGTTACTTACAGCTCCATTTGTGACCTGAGACCCTAAAATGATCCAGAAAACATGCTATGTTCATACTTAGTATGTTGCATAATAGTTCACCACTGCAAGTTCCACATTTATGTTACGACTTGATTTACAGTTGCTATGGGGTTAGGACTTGGGAGTACAGGATACTGATTAGCTTTTATGTTAAAGGAGAACTAACCCAATTTTTTATATCCAGAATCTGAAAACAACCCCCCTAAAACACCATAAACTATAAAATGCCACTTTAGTAAACTCTGTTAAAGTAAATCAAAGCCTGTTAAGAACGGTATGAATATACTGTTTTATGTGCAGTGTCAGACCACACCTCCTGAGTCCTGACCTCAGTCCCATGCTTCCTTGCTTTATCTGTCCTGTAAAGGATTGGCTAGATATTATATGGGGGTGACCACTGTAACAAGTTTTCTGCCATACTAAAGACTGAGCATGTGCAAAACATAATGTCGTTGACCAAACTGTCTGATACCAGATTGCTGAGAAGTAAAGCACAAACCATATATTATTTAGGTAGTTTCCCAGGCCTGTATCAAATGAGAGGTAAGACACAGATTACTGGTTTATATCAAGGTGTCCTGACCTACCTTCTGGTTCAGTTTTGTTCTGGTGGCTTAGTTTGCCCTTTAAGGTGAGGGGGTTAAAGTAGGCTAAAAGCTCCCCACAGAGTATAAATGAAATAGAGCCTTCTATAATGGAAGTAACTCGTAGCCTCATGTATTTTTATAGCCAATTTCCCCAAAAATCTAACATATAACACGTATTTCTGACTCCCAGCTAGTACCTAGAGAAATGGGCGGAGACATACAAGGTATCATCCTTTATATCCTTTTTCTTACAGATCTGGTTAAAAAACTTGCTTTAGAGCACTTTTTAATAACTTATAACTGCTTTTTATTTCAGTATTAAGGCCAAGGCCACACTACAACGCACCAAATCGCGCACGCAGTCCGTTATGGAAACGCATGTGTTAATGCACCAAAAATGGTGAACGCATGCGTTGCCAAAACACGAATGGACACGCAATTGCATGCGCATCGGAAATCGTGGGAATTTTCGCATTCCCGCGATTTCCATTTTACTGAAAATGGCGGGCGCAATCGCGAGCGTAAACATGCGGAAAACGTTCTAGTGTGGCCTAGCCCTAAATCCTTGGTATACCTGCCTGGCTTTACCACTAAGCAAAAGGACTTGCAAGCGAGCACCTTTATCACAACCATTAATAGTGGCTGCCAATTCAAAATGTTCTAGCCAATCAGTCCACTCCTTAGTTACTCCATCATATGGATCAGGTTTAAAAATAGGTTCGTCAATTGGTAGAGCTACTGAGTGTACCGATCTGCAGGTACAAGGACAGGAAAATTTAAATCAATACTCTCAGTAGAGCAGCATGGTGTCTCAGTGGTAAGCACTGATGCTTTGCAGCGCTGAAGTCCAGAGTTGAATTCCACCCTTGGACACATCTGCAAGGAGTTTGTATTTTTTCCCCTTGCTTGCATGGGTTTCCATTGGGCACTGCGGTTTCCCCCACAACCATAAAGACATACTGATAGGTTTTATGTGTCAAATAAATGTGCTTAGATTGTAAGCTCTTCGGGGCAGGGCCTGATGTGAATGTATACATGTAATTGTAAAGTGCTAGGGAAGATGTTGGCACTATATAAATCCATAATAATAAATAGTAGCAGTCTCCATAGCTTAATACAGAGAACAAATATACAGAGAAAATAGGGAGAATAAATGGTATTACCAGCACCGCTGCCACCAATTTCTACCAGATCACTGCTTTATTAAATGATTTATGGGTAGCATGGCACACTGTGTGCTAATCTGGTGCTCTGGCACAAAGCAGACAGTGCGCTTTCTTTAAACAAGATAAACCAGTTTTAATTGCATTTAACAGTAACTATTACAATGATTTAATAACAAAATATAAATAACATAACGTGCAGTAATAGAGAGTCCCTTCCTATGGTGCACCACCTTGAATATTGAACACGCCTGTATATTGTGTGTGCTTGTAAGTTGGTGTACACTTATCTGTTGTCTTAGAGTTTGTATCTGATAAGGTAAATTGTCTGTCCAATAATCTGTCCTCCCAACAGGTGGTAACAAGATCTTGTACATTGGATCTTGTGTTGCATACAATTAGGATATCACACTGTGCAAGGAATCCCTAGGATCAGTCCCATCAGGCGCACACACCACACACTTCTATCTACTTTCACTACTATTACCTGTTGTGGACATTACTGTAACAGTCCTTTTTATTCACTGAATGCACATTACCATGGTATGTTCCTAACAGTAATTTCTACTGATTGGCTGTTGGATGGGTCAAACATGCTCAGGTCCCATTTAAGCAACTGAGTCAGCCAAGGCAAGACCACAATGGTCTCCATTAGAGGTCCTGCAAACAGAAAGTCAGTATTTCAGAAGTATTTATTTAGACAAAATGCTAAATCTGCAGTTTAGCGTCATTAGGATAGAAAAATACTGCTCTTTTTTTCGTAAAATTAGATGTATTTACACTGAACTTCCCCTTTAATCACATTTGAAAGCATAAAACTATCCCTGCCTTGGTAATTGATTTACAGCATTAAGTTACAGCAAAGAAAACAAACACTGACGTACTGTAATGCATTTTGTTGTTAGGGATTTAACATGCACTGCAGCTTAAACCTGGAAAATTGGTTGACTACACAAAGATACAATTATTTTTTTAAATGGCATTCAAAAAACAACACAATATATCTTTATTATATAGTGAATAAAGTCAATTCATTACAGAGCAGCAAGATAATTAAATATAGCTGAAACTTCCACTTCTATTTTTCACTATTCAGCTAATTTGAAAGCTATATAATACACTTTTATTTTTCTTTCTTTACATAAGGCAAAATTTAGTTTGCACAAATTAAAATGTATATTTAACCATTAAAGGGCAACTATGATGAAAAAATTATATTGCCTCATATTAATCTTTAAATTACTACATGTAGTAGCCCTTACTCTGAGGAGTATGTGTTGCTGCATGACTTCAATCCAGTACCTGATTTGCTCATTCTCTCCTTACCAACACCTCCTTCCATGTGACCAGACTCTATGAGGGCAAGCATACTCCGTAATCACTATGATGCAGCATTGGAAGGGGGAATTTTCGATCAGGCAATTCACATGCACTGTCACCATTCCAGTTATAGCAAAACTGCACACAGCAGAAGAGTTTATGCTAATAAGGCGCTTGATTGACAGGTGAAAAATAAGATGGCACAGATTGAAAATGAAAATAGGGGGCAGATAAATGGTACAGTGATAATTTTCAGTAATCGGAATTTAGCTTTAATTTTGTTTTCATACATCCTAGAATAAAGCAATTTTTAGTGCTTTAGCGATTCCTACCCAAGGATTCGAATATGCACAGGATCCTTCTGCCCTTCCCGTACATCTATAGCAATTACACTATTGGCCTAGGGAAGGATTATTTAGGTCACTAATAATAGACAGTAGGAGTCATGAACCTTACCAAACTTTCCCTTCCTTTCCTATTGCATCTACCTGCCAGCTAGAATCCGCAGTGAAATAAACCTGCAGATCTGAGAATAGACCCAGACAATCCTTCAACAATGTGCAGTTCAAACTAACCAGCACCATTGGGTGACCTGTGACTCTAAATGGGATCCAGATTAACATGCTATGGTCATAGTTATTAGTTATTACCACAGCAAGTTCCAGATTTACAGTTGCTATGGGGTTAGGAGCACAGAATACTGATTAGCTTTATAGCTTAAAGTAAGGTGGGGGTTAAAGGAGCTAAAAGCTCCCCACAGAAAAGAAAATGAAATAGAGCCTTCTTATAACAGAAAGTACCTCACAGACGCTTTTTTTTTTTCAATCATTTTTATTGCGTTTTCTTTCTTTTTTTTTTCTTCAAATAAAACATACAGAATGACAGAGTAAAGGGAAAAAAACAAAGTATACAGTATCTTGTTTAACATACATATTGTTTATCCAGTTCGATATCGCTTAATTGAAAGACATTGGAGATTAAGACAGATGGTGTGAAGATATCACTTGATTAGCTGTATATTATATTGTTATACAATTTCTACTTTACTGTCCTCTCTATCTTCCTACCTACTTTTACTTAACTAAATTAATAAAACATAATAACGGTTGGAACTAAGTTAGAAATTAATACCTTGTTCTGAGTCTAACACCGTGGACATACCATTGCTCATCCAACATAAAAGGTTTTTACTTAAACTTTACCTTTCCTCACAGTCCCCCGTACCCAACCCCTAAACTGTGCCATATACACCTTTGGAAAGTACTTGGGAAGATAATGGGGTCCCCTAGCTCATATGTAGATTCCAGACATCCCACACCTCCTTCCATTGTTTTAAATTGTTTCTTAGATTGTAGGCTAGGTATTCATTGTCGTGTATCCACCAGACTCGTTTAATTAATGATTCTTTACTAGGGCTGGGTTGCTTCCAAGTGGCTGCCAGCAAGCTTCTAGTGGCAGTACAGATGTGAGAGACCAGTTTATTCACTTTTTGATTAAGGTTAGTTATAGGTAGGTTAAATAAAGCCGTAAAAGGCGAGAGCTCTATATTTTTGGAGAATAATTCAGACAGTATGGATTTACTGATTTTCCAGAGTCTTTTAACTTCGGGGCGTGACCACCAACAGTGGTATTGGTCTGCAGCTGCATTACAACCCCTAAAACAAATATTTGGGAACTGCGCGTTGATACGAGATATATATGCTGGGGTTTTGTACCAATCATATCAGTAAACCATACTGTCTGAATTATTCTCCAAAAATATAGAGCTCTCGCCTTTTACGGCTTTATTTACCTACCTTACTAACCTAAATAAAAAGGAATAAACTGGTCTCTCACATCTGTACTGCCACTAGAAGCTTGCTGGCAGCCACTTGGAAGCAACCCAGCCCTAGAAAGAATCATTAATTAAACGAGTCTGGTGATACACGACAATGAATACCTAGCCTACATCTAAGAAACAATTTAAAACAATGGGGATGTGTGGGGTCTGGAATCTACATATGAGCCCCCCTAGGGGACCCCATATCTCCCAAGTACTTTCAAGTGTATATGGCAAGTTTAGGGGTTGGGTACGGGGGACTGTGAGGAAAGGTAAAGTTTAAGTAAAAACCTTTTATGTTGGATGAGCAATGTATGTCCACGGTGTTAGACTCAGAACACGGTATTAATTTCTAACTTATTCCAACCGTTATTATGTTTTATTAATTTAGTTAGTAAAAGTAGGAGGAAGATAGAGAGGACAGTAAAGTAAAATTGTATAACAATATAATATACAGCTAATCAAGTGATATCTTCACACACCTCTGTCTTAATCTCAATGTCTTTCAATTAAGTATATCGAACTGGATAAACATATGTAGTTAAACAAGATATGTATACTTTGTTTTTTTCCCTTTACTCTCATTCTGTATGTTTTATTTGGAGAAAAAAAAAAAAGAAAGAAAACGCAATAAAAATGATTGAAAAAAAAAGCGTCTGTGAGGTACTTCTGTTATAAGAAGGCTCTATTTCATTTTCTTTTCTGTGGGAGCTTTGTCTCTTTAACCCCCACCTTACTTTAGCTTATAAGCTAATCAGTATTCTGTGCTCCTAACCCCATACCACTGTAAATCTGGAACTTGCGGTGGTAATAACTAATAACTATGACCATAGCATGTTAATCTGGATCCCATTTAGAGTCACAGGTCACCCAATGGTGCTGGTTAGTTTGAACTGCACATTGTTGGCGGATTGTCTGGGTCTATTCTCAGATCTGCAGTTTATTTCACTGCGGATTCTAGCTGGCAGTAGATGCATAGGAAGAAGGGAAAGTTTGGTAGTTCATGACTCCTACTGTCTATTATTAGTGACCTAAATAATCCTTCCCTAGGCCAATAGTGTAATTGCTATAGATGTACAGGAAGGCAAAGGATCTGCATATTCGAATCCTTGGGTAGGAATCGCTAAAGCACTAAAAATTGCTTTATTCTAGGATGTATGAAAACAAATTAAACAAGTGGTGGAGGGGGGGAAGAAGACAGGAGTGAGGCGCGGGAGAGGAAAGAAGAACGACGATAAGAGCCCTAAAGCGGTCATACTTCTTTTCTCCCTCTTCTCTTGGTCCTCTTCCTTCTTTCCTCTTCCCTTTCTCTCTTATCTCCCGTCCTTCTCCCTCTCCCTCCCCTGCTACTTCACAAAAACGAAAAAATCTAAACTATACCTCATCACGCACTATGGGCAAAATCTACAAGAAATCCATGTTGCGGATCCCGAGTCCACTCCAATCCGTTACCAACAGAAACACCCTTTCAAACCAGTAACAACCCTACAGGTAAGAGCTCTGTCTAAATTTACACAGTATGGCTTCTAATCTACATATTATCTCTCATAATATAAAGGGACTGAACTCTCCTAACAAAAAGTACAATGGCTTACAGTATTATAAAAAACTGAGACCCGATGTCCTTCTCTCCAAGAAACGCATTTTCTCAAGGGAAAGAAACAGCGTATTGGGGGAGAAATTTCAATCTCAATACTACGCATCCAACTCTACTAAAAACCGTGGGTGAGCCATTCTCATAGACAAATCTGTCTCCTTGTAGAAGACTCATGCTACCGTGACCCACAAGGTCGATATATAATATTAAACGGCTATATCCACTCCACCAAAATAACATTAGTCAACAATAATCCCCTAACCAACAACAACAACACTTCTTTCAAGCACTAAACAATAAACTAACGGAATGTGCATTTGGCAGCTAGATTGGCCCAGCTCACACAATGGACTAATGGTGTGAGTCAACCGGACTCCCTTCCCACCAGGTATGGATCCCATATTTGTAAACAAATGGCAGGGTAAAGGAATTGACAAACTTAAACTTACTGGAATATACTACCCTGGGAGCGGCAAAATCTAAATACAAACTACACCCTAAGACTGGTTCAATACACACAAATTAGACAATACGCTCTTTCGTTATCCTATCCACCTGAGGAGTCCACTCCCACAAAGTGGCAAATGCTACTGTTGGATTCCCACAGAGAGGGAAGGACATCGGCGCTATATAAAAATTTTATGGCATGACAAAAGCCTATTAAAAAAAGCCTGTACACAAATGGGAAGAGAGATGTCAATACACACTAGACAAATCCAAATGGGCAACCATCTTCCAATAATCAAGTAAATACTCAGCAAATGTGATCCTAAAGAGAAATCATATAAAATTCTCTATGATGGCTTCACTGATTTTCCAGAGTCTTTTAATTCGGGGCATGACCACCAACAGTGGTATTGGTCTGCAGCTGCATTACAACCCCTAAAACAAATATTTGGGAACTGCGCGTTGATACGAGATATATATATGCTGGGGTTTTGTACCAATCATAGAGAATTTTATATGATTTCTCTTTAGCGATCACATTTGCTGAGCATTTACTTGATTATTGGAAGATGGTTGCCCATTTGGATTTGTCTAGTGTGTATTGACATCTCTCTTCCCATTTGTGTACAGGCTTTATTTTAATAGGCTGTTTTGTCATGCCATAAAATTTTTATATAGCGCCGATGTCCTTCCCTCTCTGTGGGAATCCAACAGTAGCATTTGCCACTTTGTGGGAGTGGACTCCTCAGGTGGATAGGATAACGAAAGAGCGTATTGTCTAATTTGTGTGTATTGAAACCAGTCTTAGGGTGTAGTTTGTATTTAGATTTTGCCGCTTCCCAGGGTAGTATATTCCCAGTAAGTTTAAGTTTGTCAATTCCTTTACCCTGCCATTTGTTTACAAATATGGGATCCATACCTGGTGGGAAGGGAGTCCGGTTGACTCAGCACCATTAGTCCATTGTGTGAGCTGGGCCAATCTAGCTGCCAAATGCACATTCCGTTAGTTTATTGTTTAGTGCTTGAAAGAAGTGTTGTTGTTGTTGGTTAGGGGCATATATGTTGACTAATGTTATTTTGGTGGAGTGGATATAGCCGTTTAATATTATATATCGACCTTGTGGGTCACGGTAGCATGAGTCTTCTACAAAGGAGACAGATTTGTCTATGAGAATGGCTACGCCACGGTTTTTAGTAGAGTTGGATGCGTAGTATTGAGATGTGAAATTTCTCCCCCAATACGCTGGTTCTTTCCCTTTGAGAAAATGCGTTTCTTGGAGAAGAAGGACATCGGGTCTCAGTTTTTTATAATACTGTAAAGCCATTGTACGTTTGTTAGGAGAGTTCAGTCCCTTTATATTATGAGAGATAATATGTAGATTAGAAGCCATACTGTGTAAATTTAGACAGAGCTCTTACCTGTAGGGTTGTTACTGGTTTTGAAAGGGTGTTTCTGTTGGTAACGGATTGGAGTGGACGTCCGGGATCCGCAAACAGTGATTTCTTGTAGATTTTGCCCATAGTGCGTGATGAGGTATAGATCTGTTGTATTCAATTAGATCAACTGGACTTGAAATGTAGTTCTTGAAGACGTTTCGCTAGTCATCCGACTGGCTTTCTCAATTCAGAATGACTTGTACAAGAATCTGTGGCAATTATGTACCCTGGAATTGCCACAGATTTTGTACAAGTCATTCTGAATTGAGAAAGCCAGTCGGATGACTAGCGAAATGTCTTCAAGAATACTTTCACGTCCAGTTGATCTAATTGAATACAACAGATATACCATGACCTGGATGAATGAGAACCTTCACAAACGAGGTATAGTTTAGATTTTTCGTTTTTGTGGAAGTAGCAGAGGACCTGCATATGGTGAAATATTGGGACATACATATTGATAGTTTCTGAGGTTGGTAGAAATATATTGAATATTTGAATGAAATTGATATACAACATTGTGTTTGCAGTTAGTGATTTGACAATGTATTTTACATCTACGGTGTTAGACATTTGCAGGAAAATGAATAAAAAACAAATAATAACTTTCCATGCGCGCGATGTCTGTGTAAACATAACAGAGTAACTGGGTGTGTGGGAGGCTGACCACACAGATAGTTTTGGGAACCTATGGAGAAGTTTCCATATATTGGGGAGCGGGTGTCTCCTCAGTGGAGCCAGCATGGATGAGTAGACAGTCGGTCACTCCAGACACCACCAGGCTCTGCAGGTGCTGTAACTTAGTGGAGGAGTGGGCTCCAGCTAAAGAGCTAAAAGAGGGATGGGAGGAGGAGAAAACCAAAAAAAAAAAAAAGGGGGGGGGGATACTCCGAGTAACTGTCTTGGGATATGGTGGTTAAGTAGTTGGGTCTAAACATTAAGGAAAACATATATCCTCAGGTTACGTAAGTTAGTCACAACGGTTATATCAGGCTAGATTGGGTTATAAACAGTTATATTTACCGTTCTTTATTATACCTCCTGATTGCCCCTATTCTATTTCAAAGACTAATCACGTAAGGAGTTGAGCAGGTCAGTTATTGTTGATATATGTTTAGAGTTACCAATATTTCAATTGACCGTTTGGAGTATTTGGGTGAGGGATATGTAGTAGAGGAACCGAGTAATAGCTGTACATTGCTTGTACTGTGGGATGTCACAATTAGATTGTACAAGATCAAGGAAAAAATACATTAAGAATCTTTGTCTCCTCATTTCACATTTAAGTAGCTTAACTTTCCCCCGACCCCCCAGCAAATTAAAATAAACATATCCCGTCCCCCCCACCATAATTATAAAACAAATTAAGTTGCAGTCAAGTTTTCCTCTTCCCCCTCCCTCCCTCCCCCCATCCCTGTCCTGGTTAGGACTTTTCCTTTCACCCTTCTTTTCCTTTAGGCAACAGATAATATCCCCCCAGTAAGTTCGGGATAGAAGGTCTTCCCCCTCTCTGCTGCAAACTTAGAGGCCATACCGGTTACAATGGTAGTTCCTTTGTACAAACTTTTTCTCCTCTTTCGCCTCTAACCCTCCGTTAACGTTTCTTTCCTCCAGCACCTCATTTGGACAGTACAGATTGCCTCCTGTCTCCCAGAAAGTTCAGTGGAGGTATAGTCCCCTTCACTTTGCAATTGTGGAGGTTACATAAAGATCCATGGGGTTTATGGGTTAACAATGTGGCGACAACAGCCTTAGCATTCCACTGTAAATCCCACAGTATATGGGGGGTAGGGGGTTGCTGATAACTGCTAAGGGTGCATATTCACAGTATGTAGCTGTTATATATGGCTTTGTAATAACTGCTAGCTAGGATGGGGAATATCCATGGGAAGGGTGGTGCATCAGGTTTGCCCTTAATGGGGCAACAGACAGTTAGGTAAGGGGGAAACTGTACACCTCTGCCATAAAATTGCGGGCCATTCATATTTCAGGCCAGTTGCAGGGGATCTATAGAGAAAAGATGTTGGGAATTGTCAGTAGTGGGTTACTTACATGTGCGAGTCAAGGTTGTTCATCGGAGGGCCATAGGGGGGCAGCACCCACCTTAACCCATTCCATCCCAGGTCGAGGTGGGGGATTTTTTATTGCATATCTTGCTGCGTTCCTGCGGTATTTTAGGGTAGGGTTTTTTCCTTCAGGGGGGAGAGACGTTTATTTTGCTGGATGGGTTTCAAAGTCTTTGTCTTCACCTTGATCTATTCGGTTCTAGGAGAAGGTATTTGGTCCCTGTGTGGGGATGTAGGTTTGCAGTTCTGCGGTGTAGATAGGTCGAGTCTCCTCAGGAACTCCTCGCTGTGTTCTATCAACGAGATTGAGATCGGTCAACCATTTATCAACACTGTCAACTTGAAAGGGAAGCCCCATCAGTAGCGGATCTTGTGTTTTAGCAGAAGGTCTGAATTCCCTTCTTCTTGCTAAAGTTTTAGCGGATAGATCTTGGAACAGGGGATGTGGGCCCCTTCATGCGTTACCCCATCTGAGTTCCTGGACGCCGCCATTATGAGTTCTTTCTGTTTGTAGTAGTGGAACTTGCAAATTACATCCCTCGGTTGTTCGCCGGGGGTGGGATTTGGTCTGAGGGCCCGATGGGCTCTATCTAGCAGAATTTCACCAACTTTATCCTTCTGAGTAAGAGTGTCAATTTTGCTAGGTATTTATCCAGGTCCAGCGCGTCTTCAGGGATCCCCCTCAGGCGTACATTGTTTCGGCGGGATCTGTTTTCTAGATCCTCCTGGGCGTCCCTGATAAGCTGTATGTCTCTGCATATCTCTTGCGTCTCTATTTCAGCCTGCTGACAGTAAGCCGCCATGTGGACGGACGTTGCTTCCAGGGAGGCCATTCTCTCGCCGAGTGAGGTAATTTCCAGTTTAACCTGTATAATCTGGTCTTGGGATGAGTGGATTATCTTTTGATGTTGTGAAATAAATCCATCAGGTCTTACTTGGCGCAAAGGTTGCTTTTTGGCGGTTCGCTCCCTCCCGTTTTGCAGCCACCTTGGGAGGCCGCAGAGGGATCGGAGGGCGACATATAGTCTGTAATATCACCTTTATTACTTTGCCTATCCTTCTTAGGTCCTATCAGGGTGCACAGGAGGAGATATTTAGTTTTTTTGGGTTTTAAAATGTTGTCCTGGAGCTGAAATAGAGCTCCTCCACACCAGGGCCTATCTCAACACGTCCACTCACATCGCTGGTCAGACTCCGCCCCCAGCCTCATGTTATTATAATAGCATTGCCCTAATAATTGAACATACAAACACACATTTCTCATTCCAAGGTTACCTTGAGGAATGGGCGGGGACATGCAAAGTATACATTATATCCTCTTTCATACAGATTTAGTTGAAAAAAACTTGCTTCAAAACACTTTTTAATAACTGATAACTGCTTTTTATTTCAGTATTAAATCCTTGGTATACCTACCTGGCTTTACCACTAAGCAAAAGGCTAAGCAAGCACCTTTATCCCAACCATTAATAGTGTCTGCCAATTCAAATCAGTCTACTCCCTTGATACCCCATCAAATGGATCAGGTTTAAAAATAGGGTTGGCAATTGATAGAGCTACAGAGTGTAATTGGGGCATTTGATCTGCAGGTACAAGGACAGGAGGATTTAAATTAATACTTTTAGTAGCAGTCTCCAAACTTAATACAGAGAACAAATATACAAAGAAAACAGGGAGAATAAATGGTATTACCAGCACTGCTGCCACTAATTTTTACCTGATCACTAATTTATGGAATGATTATGGCACACAGTGTGTTACTCTGGTGGTCTGCGGTAATGGAGCAGTCCCTGCCTATGGTGCACCACTTTGAATATTGAAAAGGCCTGCATATCGTGTGTCCTTGTAAGTTGGTGTACACTCAGGGGCGTAGCTAACAGGGGTGCAGGGGATGCGACCGCACCAGGGCCCTTGGTCAAGAAGGGGCCCCTTTTTATGCTAAGGTTCCAAAACTACCAGTCTGTGTGCCAGCTGTTTTACCAGTGGTCTGTATACAAAGCATTTTTACCATTGTCTGTGCAGTGCCAGTTTCCCAACCAGTTTATCAGTGTCTGCATGCCAAGCATTTAACCAGTCTTTGTGCCAACTATTTTACCAGTGGTTATATACAAAGCATTTACCAATGATTATTTGGTTTGCAGTGCCGATTTGCGTTTGCGGGTGTGGTGGGGGGCCCATGCCCAAATTTTGTATCAGGGCACATAAGTCTGTACGCCATTGTGTACACTTATCTGTTGCTTCAAAGTTTGTATCCAAAAAGGTAAATTATCTGTCCAATAATCTGTCCTTCTAACAGGTGGTAACAGGATCTTATTGCAATGGTATTGCAAAAAGATTGCAATGGTTTAATAACAAAACATAAACAGTTACCCCACATAACATGTGCACTAATGCAGTAGTCCCTGCCTATTGTGTACCACTTTAAATATTGACCAGGCATGTATATTGTGTATCCTTTAAAGTTGGTGTACACTTATCTGTTGCCTCAGAGTTTGTATCCAATAAGGTAACTTGTCTGTCCAATAATCTGTCCTCCCAGGTGGTAACCAGATCTTATACACAGGATCTTGTGTTGCATTTAATATCACTCAGATCACAGATCAGTCCCATCAGGAGCACACACCACACACTTCTATCTACTTTTACTTTCTCTCCTCCTAGCCACAGAGAGCAGGGATGTCTTGTCTTTTATTACTCACTAATACCAGCTGCAGGCAGGAGGTGGTATATGGAGACTTAGTGTATATGTCCATTACAATACACATCATGTCCTGTGTAGCATACAGAAACTTTTTTTGGATTGGCTATGACTGCCACATGTTTTAAAAACAGCACATCATTGGATGTTATACTGACATTACCAATTCCTTTCAGTATCCACATGTAGACCTCTTAGCAGTCTCAGGGGTGTGATTTAACCTCCCATTTTGATTATTTCGTATTAAAATTGTATATTTTGTCTTGTACCTAATAAAAGTCAGTGCGATATTTTATATACATTTATTGATGGTCATTTAAATTGTAACAGTGAGATAGTACACGCATACATATACACCTTTCCTATATATAATATATCCCCACACCTCATTGGTAGCTCCTGAAAACTCAATAGAATGTCCTATAAAGATATATATTATATTTATATAATACAAAGGATATTTATATATAAATGGTGCAATTTGATGTTTGAAGAATAGGCTGTCCATTTAGTGCTTTATTTTAAAGGCATAGGACCTCCAATTAAAGTGCTGTGTTGAGGGTACTACCTTGACATGGTTGGAAGGCTTTTCATTCATGTGATCACAGCATTGTATGTATATTAAAACCCCTTTGTTTATAATGAATACCAGTTTGAAAATAATATGATATTGTATGGGACCCAGGAATGTGCATCAATTATTTTTGTTTTCTTTATATATGCTTTATATTGTATAAATATATTTATATTTTTACAGAGATTGCATTGAGTTTTTAGGAGGTACTATTAAGGTGGGGCTATATATATATATATATATATATATATATATATATATATATATATATATATTACATAGAAACGAAGCAGCACTCCTCCATATAAAACACGTTTGTCTTTATTGAATCTTGTCACATGTTCAGCAACAAGCGACGTTTCGGGCGTCACAGCGCCCTTTCTCAAGTAACATGTGACTGTATATTAACATACATTTTTTCAACATTATATAGTATGTGGAAAGGAAGTGACCCAGAGTTTCTGTTACAATAGAGACAGTTAACCCTAGTGAGGAGTCCCAAGTTCTAAGCGACTTTAAGTATCAACCTCTCCCTATACTCCCCCAACTGGTGAGAATACAGATAACATACAATCATTGGAAGGCATACACTATATATGTATCCATGCTGGTTAAAGAAATAGATACAGATTATAATCTTTATTTAACCCACTAGGGGCCAATGTTTTCAATTCCTTAATCCACCAGGTTTCACGACATTTAAGTCTGTGTTCCCTATCACCCTGAAAGTTTAAGGGAACACTCTCCAATACCATAAACCTCATGCCCCTCCCTCCGTGCCCCTTCTCCACAAAATGCCTCGCCAAAGGCAAATTCATAAGTTTTTGGGTCACTGAGGAGTTATGTTGTGAAATACGTTACTTGACTCTCTGTGTGTCTCCCCCCACATAGGGAGACCACACGACAGACAATCACGTAAAATCAAACCTTGAATCACAGGTAAATTTACCTCGTAATTCAATTTTATTTCCATTAATTGGATGTACAAAATGAGTTCCCTTCACCACCATATTGCAATATATGCAATGACAGCATGGATACATTCCTTTCCTCCCTCCATCTAACCAAGTACCTTGTTGTTTTTTATCGTGTTTGTACCCGAGTGGAAGTGACCAATTTCCCAATGGTGTCATTCCTCCTATATGACATCAGTGGGGGCACATCGAATTCTCTAACTTCAGGATAAGCCTGCTTCAAAATGGGCCAATGACGTTTCAAGACCCGACCAATCTGGGAGCTATGATGGGTAAATTGGGACACAAAGGTAAGTCTAGGGGCCCTATCTTTTTTTACTTTATTCAAATCCTCTACCACATTTACTTTTTCTCTTGCTCTATCCAATACCGTTTTGGGATATCCCCTCTTTATAAATTTCCTAACCATGTTATCTGTCTGTTGGGTCCTCACTGTCTGTTCACTGACAACCCTCTTGACCCTAGTAAGTTGACTGATAGGTATCGATGTTTTCACATGCTTTGGATGACAGCTGTTATACTGTAATATCTGGTTTCGATCTGTTGGCTTAGTATATAACTTGGTATGTAACCCTCCATGTTTATACACCATGACATCCAGGAAATGAATTTCCTCCTGGCTATACGTCATGGTGAATGATAAAGCAGGATGAATCCCATTCAACTCCCGGTGGAACCGCGACAGGGACTCAATGTCACCCCGCCATAAGACGAACACGTCATCTATGAACCTCCACCAGGCCAAACAATTGGCCCGGTAGAGGTCCAAACGACTGACATGCCCGTCCTCCAGCCATGCCATAAAGGCATTGGCACACGACAGGGCCACATTGGACCCCATCGCGGTCCCCCTGAGCTGTAAATAGAAGTCATCCTGAAACTGAAAATAATTTGGGGTAAGTATGATCTCAAGGGTTTTCATGAAGAATTCAATTTGTTCACTGGGATAATCAGATTCAGATTCAAGGAGCCATCTAGTGGCTTTCATACCATCACTGTGGGGAATTGACGTGTACAAACTGGTCACATCAAATGTGACCAGCAATACGCCAATCCCAAGGTACTTGGTTAGATGGAGGGAGGAAAGGAATGTATCCATGCTGTCATTGCATATATTGCAATATGGTGGTGAAGGGAACTCATTTTGTACATCCAATTAATGGAAATAAAATTGAATTACGAGGTAAATTTACCTGTGATTCAAGGTATGTAGTTTATGTGATTGTCTGTCCGTGTGGTCTCCTCTATGTGGGGGAGACCACACAGAGAGTCAAGTCACGTATTTCACAACATAACTCCTCAGTGACCCAAAAACTTATGAATTTGCCTTTGGCGAGGCATTTTGTGGAGAAGGGGCACGGAGGGAGGGACATGAGGTTTATGGTATTGGAGAGTGTTCCCTTAAACTTTGGAGGGACATGAGGTTTATGGTATTGGAGAGTGTTCCCTTAAACTTTCAGGGTGATAGGGAAAACAGACTTAAATGTCGTGAAACCTGGTGGATTAAGGAATTGAAACATTGGCCCCTAGTGGGTTAAATAAGATTATAATCTGTATCTATTTCTTTAACCAGCATGGATACATATATAGTGTATGCCTTCCATGATTGTGTGTTATCTGTATTCTCACTAGTTGGGGGAGTATAGGGAGAGCTGATACTTAAAGTCGCTTAGAACTTGGGACTCCTCACTAGGGTAACTGTCTCTATTGTAACAGAAACTCTGGGTCACTTCCTGTCCACATACTATATAATGTTGAAAAAATGTATGTTTATACAGTCACATTTTACTTGAGAAAGGGCGCTGTGACGCCCGAAACGTCGCTTGTTGCTGAACATGTGACAAGATTCAATAAAGACAAACTGTTTTATATGGAGGAGTGCTGCTTTGTTTCTATGTACTATTGAATATTTGGCAGGTCTGCGGAGCCTTGTTTGAAGCTTGCACCCACTGTTATCTCTATTGCTACGGAGTGCCGCCGACATTTTTGTATTATTTATATATATATATATATATATATATATATATATATGCATATATATATAGGAAAGGTCTATATATATGTTTGTAATTATCACTGTTTAACACTTTCACTGCCACAGATCGTATATTCACGATCTGTGCAGTGAATACTCAAACTGCCACAGATCGTGAATATACGATCTGTGGCTTTAACTGCCAAAAAAAATTGCACCCCGCTAGGGGCGATCGGGGGGCGAGTTTCAACTGCCCCCCTCCCCTCTAGTCCCCCCTCGGTTGTTGTCCAAATCCGAAGGGGGATCGGAAGATATCAGTACCTGTAGCCGGTCCCCGTCTCTGTTTGCACCCACCCTATGGCATACCGTTTGATTCAGGACATGTGGGAGATTGCCATTTAGTGGGTTTTTTTACTTGCCAAGTGGGTTTAGGTAGTATTTCAACCATTGAGCCCTCTATTTTATTTTTTCAACAAATCTCTAAACTCTAAAAGCACGGAGTTCTTGAATAAACGTCTGGAATTCTTCATGTATATATGAAAGCATGATACACTCACAAAGCTGAAGGTTGTTAGCTCCAAAAATATATGTTTGGGGGGTATTTCCAAGTTGATTAGGCTGTTCAAATTACAGAACCTTATTTTTTTCTTGTAATTGGACTTGTGCATGCGTCCCATTTAAGCTAGTTGGGGCCACGTCTCTTTGTGCACCCACGCATATGGCATACCGTTTGATTCAGACATGTGGGAGATTGCCATTTAGTTGTTTTTTTTTTTTTTACTTGTCAAGTGGGTTTAGGTAGGATTTCAACTTTTGAATCACCTTATTATATTTTTTTCAAAATCTCCTAAAAAGCACAGAGTTCTATGGAGTACTGTGTCTGGAACTCTTCATGTATATATGAAAACATGGCACCGTAACGTAGCTGAAGGTGTGTAGATTCCAAAAATATATGTATGTGTGGGGTATTTCTAAGTTTCAAAGCCGTTTCCTTTGAAAAAGTGTAGACTGTTGAAATTACAGAGCACTTTGATTTTTTTCTTATAATTACACTTGTGCATGCGTCCTATTTGAGCTAGTTGTGGCCACGTCTCTGTGTGCACCCACACATATGGCATACCGTTTGATCCGGATAGTGGGAGACATTTAGTGGGTTTTTTTTGCTTGTCAAAAGGGTTTAGGTAGGATTTCAACCCTTGAATCATCTTATTTTATTTTTCACAAAACCTCCTAAAAACACAGAGTTCTTTGGATCAGTGGGTCTGGAGTTCTTTATGTATGTATGAAAGCATGGCACCGTTTAGCTGAAGGTTTGTAGATTCCAAAAATATATGTTTGTGTGGGGAATTTCCATGTTTCGGGACTGTTTCCTTAGAAAAAGTGTAGCTGTTCAAATTACAGAGCACTTTGATTTTTACTTGAATTGCATTTGCATGCATCCCATTTGCTAGTTGGTGGCCACGTCTCTGTGTGCATCCACGCATATTGCATACCATTTGATTCTGAACATGTTGGAGATTGATATTTAGTTGGGGGTTTTATTTGTGGGGGGCATTTGCAAGTTTTGGGGCTGTTTGAAATTACAGAGCACTTTGATTTTTTTCTTGTAATTACACTTGAGCATGCGTCCCATTTGAGCTAGTTGGTGGTCACGTCCCTGTGTACACCCACGCATATTGTATTGGTATTGTATCGCCTACCTGTGTTACTCCTTTGGGGATTTGATCTGCCATATACTCTATACTCCTGTATTTAGGGGATAATAGGCACCATGTTAATAGGGTGATTATTTGTACCTATATGATTCTAATACACAGATAGGACAGATATAGAGGTTCACCGTGTACTTAGGAATTACACTGTAAAATACATATATGCCTTATTTCATTAGTGATTCCCGCTGCATTTATGATATACCAATATATCTATTACTGCACTAGTACCAGTTTATAATGTTGAACATCCATTTGAGCTGAATGTGATTTTAACTGTATGTTCCTTTTGTATTCCCTTACTCCTGTTTTGTTTATTATAATAAAGGAGTTTTTACTTTGAACTTATACTTTGGTGGTGTGCCCATTCTATGTCCACTACTTTTTTTTTCTTTTTTCTTTACACTCACGCATATGGCATACCGTTTGATTCAGGGCATTTGGAAGATTGATAATTGACAAGTTTTTTTTACATGACATGGAAATTTGCCATGATTTTTAACTTTGAATTGTATTTTTATAAATTTTTCCTGAAAATCTGGTAAAAAAGCGAAATTTTACATGAAACTGCCCCACACCATTGGTGGTATACATAAAGGATCACACCACCTTGTGTAGCTGAAGGTGTGTAGATTCCAAAATATATAGTTTTGGGGGGGTGTTTAGTCTGACAAATCTGAAAAGTTGCTGTAATTGGGCCATTGTTCATTGGCTCACTTTGTGGCTAGTTGATTCCACGTTTACGTGTGTAACCATACATAGGGCATACCGTTTGATTCAGGACATTTAGGAGATTGATATTTGGTAACTTTTTTTTACATTTCTTGGGATTTTGGCATGATTTCTACCTTTGAGGGTGTTTTTTTTTTAAATTTTTAGAAAATCTGCTAAAACTGTGAACTTCTACGAACAACTGCGCCCACACCATTGATAGTACGAATAAACAAACTACAGTGTTACTAGTTGAAGGTGTGGTAGATTTCAGGAATATATAGTTTGGTGGGGGTTATTTCTAAGTTACGGGGTGTTTTGTGGAAAAAACTGCAGACTGTCCAAATTTGGAGTTTGATAAAAAAAAAATTGCCGTTTCTGAGCCATCATGCAATGTCTAACTTCGTGGCTTTTCGCTTCCACGTGTGTAACCACACATATGGCATACCGTTTGATTCAGGACATTTGGGAGATTGATATTTAGTAACTTTTTTTTAGATTCCATAGGCTTTGGCATGATTTCTTACCTTTTGAAGTTGTTTTTTTGTTCATTTTTTCAGACAAATGCGAACTTCTATGAAGAACTGGCCCCACACCATTGGATGGTATGATGAACAAACTACATGTGTTACATAGCTGAAGGTGTGTAAATTTCAGGAATATATAGTTTGTGGGGTTATTTCTAAGTTACGGGTGGTGTTTTGTGGAAAAAACTGCAGACTGTCCAAATTCGGAGCTGGCTAAATATTTTTGCCGTTTCTGAGCCATCGTGCATTGTCTCCACTTTGTGGCTTTTCGCTTCAACGTCCGCGTGTGTAACCACACATATGGCATACCGTTTGATTCAGGACATTTGGGAGATATTTGGTAACTTTTTTTTACATTCCATGTTTTGGCATGATTTCTACCTTTTTGAATGTTGTTTGATGTTAATTTTTTTGGAAAATCTGGTAAAAGTGCAAGCTCTACGAAGAACTGCGCCCATCCCATTGATGGTATGAATGAACGAACTACAGCTTTACATAGATTTCAGGAATATATAGTTTGTGGGGGGTATTTCTGAGTTGGGGGGTGTTTTGTGGAAAACTGCAGACTGTTGAAATACAAACTGGCTAATTTTTTTTTTGCT
This sequence comes from Hymenochirus boettgeri, assembly GCA_019447015.1. NCBI lineage: Eukaryota > Metazoa > Chordata > Amphibia > Anura > Pipidae > Hymenochirus > Hymenochirus boettgeri. The sequence goes on along the minus strand of CM033473.1, from coordinate 160,179,256 downwards.
GCTACTGACATTTGGCACTGGTCACGCTCTGGGTTAGTTGGTAGCAATGTCTCTGGGTACACCCATGAATGTGGCATACCGTTTTATTCGGGAGGGTTAGGCTTTCTATTTGAGATGCGTTTGAACTTTCCTACTTTTAGCTGAAATTCGCATTTGATTTGTCTCTGATTTACAGTTGAGGAAAAAAAGGAAAATGTGATAAAATAACTTACAATTGGACAAGAGCTGCGTCCGGGTATCTGCATTTTGATCAAACTTACCTCACTCATAAAATATGTGGGTGTGTAGTTTCTAAAAATATCTCACTTGTGGGATATTTTAGTTAATTTGGTAATATTCTATGTTAAATGTCAGTAGTGGTTATACATTTTAATTGGGTGTAATATTCTTGTAGTGGCAGTTTTAGTTTGGGGGGTCTCCTGTACAGGAAAAGTCGGGTACCTACATATATCTGTATCGTTGTACTCGGAGTATCAGAGCTTTTAGAAACAGTGAGATTTTGTGTGTAACCTTAAGATAACTATAAGTAAATGGGAAAAATCCATTAAATTTGCAAATTTTTTTTTTTTTTACATTTTCTTACCCATAATTCCAGTAAATTTCTCGAAAGTTACAAAATTCTGTTACCATGTTAAAGTACACTTTGTGCTGAAAAAACAATGTATAATATTCCTATTTACTGCAAGGTTTCCTACTGTCAAAATTGTCTAAAGCGATTAAGGCAAAATCCTGAACATTTTTCTGGCAGTTAACGCAAAAAAAAATTTAATTCTCCTGGCTGTGAAAGGGTTAATTAAAATCCCCATAACAAATAACACTATACAAAGTATAGTGATGTCACAGCCAATCACTGACTGCCATTCCCGGAGCAGTCTCCACTGCGGCTGCTCAAGAACACAAAAAGAACACAGCAGCCACAGTGGAGACAGAGTGAGGAGACCAGAAGCGGCAGTGGATAGAGGAGCTTGTAAGTATAATATCTCAGTCTGGGAGCAGATTTAAAGGTTTTCTATAAAAAGATCTCCAGATTTTGGGGGGTATTCTACAATATGTAGATTTTTGTAGAGAGGGGTGGACAGTCCATTTAATAGGCTGAGGCTGTGATGTACCTTATGTTGTAAGAAGGCTCTGTGGAGGGCTTTTTCCTCCTTTATGGCCACCTCTCCCTTTTCTGTATAGCTGTCTGGTACTTTTGGGCGAATTTATAGTCCCGCGGCATCGCTTTTTAATGATTAGCTATTGTACGATCGCCATCATACATTTTCAACATTTAGTGAACTACTGCAATGGTATTCTATGGGGATCATAAATCTACGATTTTGGTATTGTAGATTTACTATTGGTATCAGTAACTTATGATCGTATCGTAAATGTAAGATAACGGTCGTAAATTAGCGATCCTTAAACTGATCGGAAATTAACGATCAGTTTAACAATTGTTTTGACGATCATTAAAGGAACAGTATTGCTAAAAAGCAAATAAGGCCCCTTGTGTTCTAACCCCATAGAAACCATGAACCTGTGTCTTGCACTGATGTAATCTCTAATGAGATTAAAACATGGCAGGATAATCTGGGTTCTTTATAGGACTTCAGGCTGACCAATGGTGATCTCTCCCTCAAATTCCTTGGTGACAGCTGTGAGTTAATGGAGTGGGTGAGTATTGGTGGATGGTTTCAATCTTCCTTTTATAGAATCTGCCATTGGATCTACTCTTGGTTGATTTCTATTGGATGGAAGTTAGAGGGAGATGATATATTGAAGCTCTGCACAGCAGTTATATTGCACTGTGGTGTTTGTAATGAACTATAACACTCTTTACAGTGTTATTATAATATATTAAGAACCCAAAACCCTGGATTTAAATATTTATAAATTCATCAGAACAAATAGATACACAAAACAGAATGAAGTGATAGTGTTATACAACAAATATAATATGGATAATGTTTGCCTTTTCATATATTCATCTAGATGCTAAGTTGTACTTTATGTATATTTACCACATGTATTTCTAAAGCACTTTTAATACTTAAGCACTTTCATATGTTTAGTATGATTTATATGGCTATATTTACAAAGACGAGGTATCACTGTTTTGCAAATGGAAATACACAATCGCGGTCATAAATCTACGATAGCGGTCATAAATCAACGATCAGCAAACAAAAGCCCATAGAATACTATTGCGGTATTTTGTTACCACATGGTACATTAACGATAATGGGCGGTATCACTAATTTGCAATACCACGTGTTTACAAATATGGCCCAGTGATTCAAGCTCTGCACAGCAATTGTAATTCACTATGGTGTTTGGACTAAACTATAACACTCTATGCAATGTTACAATTGATAGATCAAAAAAATTCTAATCCCTGGATTTAAATATCTTCCTGTATAAATTCATCAGAAAAAAATTGATAAAGATAGCAGAAAAATGTGATAGTGTTATGTAACAAATAAAAGATGGATAATGTCTGCCTTATCATTATGTTAGGTTGCAATTTATGTATATTTAGGGCTAGGCCACACTGCTGCGATTTTTCTGCGTTTGCGCATGCGATTCCGATTGCGTTTGCATTGCAGTGTGGCCGTGCCCTGTGTGTATTTCTAAAGCATTGACACTTCCAGTACAATTCAAATGGTGGCGCTGGTGTGTTTGTGTGTGTATATACAGTATTTATATATATTTACAGCTCAGGGGGACTGTGATGTGGTCCATCATTGCCCCGTCGTACGCCAATGCCTTCATAGCATAGTTGGAGGATGATCATGACTATTGGCATGAACTCTTCCAGGCCAATTTGGCCTGGTAGAGATTTATAGATGATGGTGGGGCAATGTTGAGTCCCTGTCACGGTTCCACCAGGACCAGAATAGGATGCATCCCTCTCCCTCTCGTTCACTATGTTGAGTGATAGCAGGGAGATTAATTTCCTTGACGTCACTGTCTATAGGAATAAGGGGCTCCACACAAAATTATGTTCAAAACCGACAGATCGCAACCAAGTCTTACACTTCGATAGTCACAACCCTAAGCATATTAAAACAGCGAAACCTATCAGTCAACATATGAGGGTTAAGCAACTAGTCAGTGAACAGGAGGTTAGGGAGAAACAAATGGGAAGAATGATTAGAAAGTTTGAAAAATGTGGGTATCTAAGCTATGTTCTTGATAAGGCAAGAAACAGAGTGGGAGAGGGTCAACAAAAGAGAAAGGAGTAGTGAATCTACTAGAGTGGCATTTCTATCACAGTTTACACATCTGAGCCCACAAATTAGTAACATTGTAAAGAAACATTGGTAGGGAACTCAATTTAAAACAAAAGGAAGTGTGGTGGGTGAAATATTTGAAATCCAGGAAGGAACAATACAAATACTTTGAAGACCAGACCACACTAACGCGTTTTAGCACGTTTGCTAGCACGGATATCGCAGGAACGTAAAAATTCCTGTGATTTTCGATGCGCACACGTTTATGCGCATGCATTTGCATTTTGCATGCACCATTTTTTATGTGAACACGTGTTTTTAAAATATTAAATTACAAAAATGCATACGCTAATGCTGTGCAACGCGCATCAATGCACAGGACTCGCACGCAACCGCATGCAGTAATGCTCGCATTTAGTTGTGGTGTAGTGGGGCTTCAGCCTTAGTTACACAATTAAATTTAACGTCCGCTTCATAGTCCTCCAGAGACCTACTTTGGACAATGGTGCTGAAATAGAAGAAAGAAATTAGCAAAAATACAGTTAAACAAAGTTAGAAAAATAGATGTATGACTAGAGATGGCCGGTTCGCGGACCCAACCCGGATCCCCGCGGATTTCTCCCGTCCGCGAACGGCGATTATTCCGGACTTTCCGGACTTCCGAACTTCCGAACTGCGGATTTTTTTTTTTTACGAAAATTTCGAAAATACGAGTATCTCCGTATTACGAGGATCTACATACTTTCGGGATCTGGAAAAAACCATGATCCTCGTAATTACGAGGATTCGCGTTTACGAGGATTCTCGTAATTACGAGGATTAACGTAATTACGAGTATTCTCGTAATAACGAGAATACTCGTAAAAACGAGTAATTCGTGTAAATTTTTCAAGACGAGCAAGCCACATGATCCAAATTAGCCAATGGCAGCTATCATTTACGGAAAGCCTCGTTTTTTTACGGAAATCCTCGTTTTTACGGGAATCCCGTATTTCAAAAAATACCGTTTTTTTAAAGTCACGCTAGGGACGTACTTTTTAGGTATTGTTGCATTTATACGTGCTTCTAAGGCCATTACCCAGGTCCCTGAGTGGTTAGTGTACGTTACCAAGCTATTTAGACCACTTTTAATGCGGATTTTGCCGAACTTTCATTTTAATACGTTTTAACGGGTCCGCTTGCGGATTTTCGAATTTTCGGATTTTTTCGAAAATCCGCGGATCCTCGCGTGGACCGGATTTTTCGAAGTTCGGACATCTCTATGTATGACTAATAGCACAGAGGCATCATATTAAAGGGTCACTATACTCACTAAAACAACTTTACATTTTCTGAAACTACAATTTGGGACAAGTAAAATGGTGGTACTTACATATTTATTTGTGCTTACTTTTACATTAAATTAATAATGTTTACTTTTATTTATTATTATTAATGTTATTAATGCTTAGTGAGTACTCCCCCACCCTCCCTTACTCACTGCCTCCTTGTAGTGTCTGCGACACTTATAAGTTCTGCACAGCCTAACCATGGACACTGCTCTGCTTACACATCTCCCCTTCCTTCCCCTTTTTTTATTTTCTCTGCTGATTCTCTGAAATATTGCAGAACGTGTGTTGGCAGGCAGGTAAAGAGGTCAGGCATGGGTCACATATTATAATATCTGCTTCTGGAGTGACAGGTCTTTCCCTGAAAAAGCTGTGATTTCAAATTATGATTTTTCAGAATCTACAGCTTAGATTTAAAATCTGAAAAATTTTTGGAGCAGTGGAATCCTGCTGTATGTAAAGTTTTTTTTGAAAATTCGATTTTTTTAGAGTAAAGATATTTTTTAACAAGTCTAGCATGAACATCAATTAGATTCATCAAAGCATAAGGTGGAGCAGAATAACAAGGCACTGCATAACAGGGCCTCCCCAAAGTGTTATTAGTGAAGAAAGAGGGAGGTCTCCTAATATGATCATCCCTTCTCACATCTCCAGGTATAGGTATAGAAGGTCCATGACCAGGGGTGTCCCTAGGGTTTTTGTCACCTGAATCAACTTTTGAATGGTGCCTATAGGCGCTGTCACTGCTGCAGGGAAAGTGGGCGTGGCTTTGTGTGTGTTAAATTTTTGATAATTTTGTATTTTAAAACAGTTATTTATACAGTTCTCCGTTGTTATAACATAAAATCATATGTTGGTGCATCGGCTACATTATATTAGAAACTGCTACCATAGAAAATGTTGGCCAAAAGATTTGTAAGCCTGCCACCACATCAGGGTAGACTCATTCAGCAGGGCTCTAACAAACCTAACTAGTCTAACCTAACAAACTCTATCTAAAGCTAACCTAACTAGTCTAACCTAACAAACTCTATCTAAGCTAACCTAACTAGTCTAACCTAACAAACTCTATCTAAAGCTAACCTAACTAGTCTGACCTAACAAACTCTATCTAAAGCTAACCTAACTAGTCTAACCTAACAAACTCTATCTAAAGCTAACCTAACTAGTCTAACCTAACAAACTCTATCTAAAGCTAACCTAACTAGTCTAACCTAACAAACTCTTTCTAAAGCTAACCTAACTAGTGTAAAGCTAACCTAACCATATGAAATTTCATGTCATGTCATGTCATGTCATTTAGTTCAATCTTTTGGTCAAAACCTTTTAGTACCATGAAACAAAACTAAATCACAAACAGTGAACTAATCCTTTCAGACACAGCTCCCATTACAACTCTCCACATAAACATATTTCCCTGCAGCTTAGACCACTGATAATTTACCTCTTTGAAAGCTGTACAAGAACAATCATTAATTCAGACTGCCGTGTGATGGGTAAAATCCACAAAATAAAACAGCTTGGATATTATTATTAGACATTATATAGATTAAATTATATGTATATATACAATTGATACCAGACAGTTGCCCTTTGGTTGCTGTTGGCCGTTGTTTTCCTCTGGCTGCTGTTGGCGGTTGTTATCCTCTGGCTGCTGTCAGCAGTTGAGTCCTTTGGCTGCTGTTGGCGATAGTTGTCAAAAGCATCCCGCAAACTAGGTGGGCCCTGCAGACTAGAAGGGCCCAGCACACAAGGAGGGTTCTGGAGACCAGGAGGACCCTAGAGACAAGGAGGGCCCTTCAGACCAGGGAGGACTGTAGATCAGGAGGGCCCTGCAGATCAGGGGGGTCCTGGAAATAAGGAGGGCCCTGCAGACCAGGGGAAGGCATGCAAACCAGGAGGGCCCTGCAGACCAGGGGAAGGCATGCAAACCAGGAGGGCCTTAGAAGTCAGAAGGGCCCTGCAGGCCAGAGGGAGACATACAGACCAGGAGGTGGGCCCTGGAGACCAGAGGGAGGAATGCAGACTAGGAGGGCCCAGGAGACCAGGGGGGGGCAGGCATACCAGGAGGACCCTGGAGACCAGGGGGCCCCTGCAGACCAGGAGGGCAATGCAGACCAGTGGGGCACACAAACCAGGAGAGCCCTGGAGTTGGAGACCAGGGGCCATGCAGACCAGGAGGGACCTGGAGACCCATTCCCCCCAATTCTCACCAAGCCAGTCTTTGTTACTCCTACAGTGCTGCTGCTTAGTGCTGACACAGCAATGGCAGGCTGGGGTGGGGGTGAGGTGGAAATCAGGAGGGCCCTGCAGACCAGGTGGGCACTAGACACCAGGGGGTCCTGCAGATCAGGAGGGCCCTGCAGACCAGGGGGGGCATGGAAACCAGGAAGGCCCTGCAGATGAGGGGGGCCCTGGAAACCAGGAGGGCCCTGCAGATCAGGGTTCATAGCTACTTCGTATCGCGAAACTTAACGGGACAGGTTGTGGAGAATTAAAGTCATGTTCTTACCTTAGCCCGATCCTGTGATGCAATACCTGGCGTAAACTCGTTTACATCAGTTATTGTATCACGGAATCGGGCTAAGGTAAGTAACACACTTTTGAATATTGAATCTCCCCGAAAGTGCATACTGTGAGTAAGTCTTACACATAAAGAGGCGTACCTGAGCAACCATATATCCATTCGAGAGAGTTTCCAGTCATTGCCTCTTTTCCTTCCTTTGGCTGCCAGAGAGTGCAGACAGAAGCGTGCTGCTGCGTTAGGTGGGTGCGTACAATGCGCGATTAGGGGGAAAAACCTTTTGGAGTGTCTGCCGCCTCTCTCACTTCATCAAGGGCATGCGCCATGAGCAATATTTTCATATTGCTTCATGGTAGGTGCGGCCCTGTTTATCCTTGGCTGAAAAGGAGGGGTAGCAACATCTAATTCACCCCTCTGAGGCAAAATACCACTTGCCACAGGTTGCAAAGATTGTCCAGGGCTATCAAGTGGGGATGTAAACCAGTCATGGTCAGCAACTTGTCAATCATCACAGTCTGTGGGTACATGAGCATTAGCTGCAGTATCAAGGTTCTCAACAAAGGGAACTTTGGTTACTGGAAGCAAATGATTTCTGTGCCAGATTTTAATCCTTCCCTCTGGATAACGTATTTGTTACACAGGAATGTTTGGTAGTTTGCCTTCCACCTCAAGCAAATCTTTCCTCCATCTATCGTCTAACATTTGTTTGGCAGTTAGACCCAAGCTGCAGAGAAGCACCTTATCACCAGGCATAAGCTCTCTGTACCGCACCTTGGCATCGAAGCATCATTTGTTCCCAGTATTTATCTTTTCAGCATTCTCCTCAGCCAAATGGTAGGCCTTCTTTAGGCTTGCTCATAGACAGGCCACATACTGGTAGTGATCTTGACCTCCTACTCCATCAGAGGATATACCTGACTGAATGTCAGTTGGAAGTCAGGCCTCTCTCCCAAACATGAGAATAAGGAGAAATCCTGGTGGATTCATGACGGGTGCAATTATAAACGTGAAACATTGCATACTCCAGGATTGCTTAGCCAGCATATCTAGCAGAGTCCGGTTAAAATGCCCAAGAAGGGCATCCCCCTCAGGATGGTAGGGAGTAGTGTGACTCCTGTTGATGCTCAGCAAATTAGACATTTCTTTTATCAATCTACTCTCAAAGTCTCTCCCTTGACCAGAGTGGATTCTGGCTTGGGAAGCCCATGTTGCACAAATAACTTTTTCCATAACATTTAAGCCACAGTGACAGCTTTTTGGTTTCCGTGGGATATGCCTGGGGATAACAGGTATAAGATTAGTCACAATCAAACATTACATATCCTACTAGTGTCATTGTCAATGCACAAGAACTATGCACACTAGATCCAGGGGCCCATTACTTATTAAATGTTTCATAGGAGCAGCTCTAGTAGAAAAAGTCTTTCTCTGCAAACAGGGTATACATCTCCTGCAGTAATCTGCAACTGCTTTCCTCATCTGAGGCCAGAAGAAGCGGTCTTGAACTAGGCCATAGGTTTTTTTCAGTTCCTAGATGCCCACGTTGATCATGTAAATTTCTCAAAACAATCTTTCTGTAAACTTGGGGAAGCACTAATTGTCTTCTCTCTGGATGATCATGAAATAGATGAAACCTATAAAGGAGCCTATGGATAATTTTCAGTTTATCCTATTCCCTTAGGAAAAAGGTACTCTCTTTGTGTAGAGTGTTTTTCATATAATCAGGGTCTTGTTTATTGAAAGGCTCCCCGACATGACGAATTATGGGATCACTCTTTTGCAAACGAATCATATCTTGGGTTCTTAGTTAAAAGTCCTTACATACCCCTAATAGTAGTAGGATAGCAATACATGGCAGGACCACTGTCCTCTCCGCCTACAAGCGAGTCCATCAGGCGCAACTTAGAGAAAGCAATACAGTCTCCTTGTACAGCTGATGTGGCACAATAAGCAGCCACTGCTGGACATGGGATTTCTTCCCACTTGCTCTCATCCTGCTGAGGAGGTAAACCAAGGCGTCTTGAAAGGGCATCTGCCTCTATATTCTTTGGGCCCAGCTTTAAAGAAAACTGGTTATTAGACAAAGCAGCCAACCACTGATGCCCTGCAGTGTCTAATTTGGTAGTGGTTAAAATATATGTTAAAGGATTATTATCAGTTCCTACCTCAAATTGGGCTCCATAAAGATTATTCATGTAGCTTTTCGGTGACAGCCCAATTTAAGGCCAAATATTCTAGTTTATGCACAGGATAATTTCTTTTAGTTGGGCTGAGACTCCAACTGACATATGCAACCGGTTTTAATCCCCCAGGATATTCTTGATGAATGATGACTCCCAACCCTTCGTAACTAGCATCTACATGCAAAACATAAGGCTTTTGTGGGTCAGCATAGGCAAGTACAGATGCTTCTGGGAGTTTTTGCTTTAATGTTGTAAAAGCTTCCTCACAAGCAGAGGTCCATTTATCTTTAAAGAGAGTATCTTTGTGTTCTTTAATATTGTCCCCTTTCAACAGCCCATTTAGTGGATAGGCAATTTTAGAGTGGGCGAACTTACACTTGTCAATTGAGAGTTTCAGGCCTTCATTTCAAAGACTTGCTTTGCACCCTTTATCAAGCTTGATAAAGGGCGGAGGTACACCCGAAACATTGCTGGAAAGACCTCACATATGGGTGAATAAATAGAACAATTTTTAAAGAACTTTGGAGCGTCCAGTTGCATTTTTTTGGATGTATTATTTGAGGCTGTAGAGCAGTTCAGTCTGCAGTGTGACGGCCCTGGGAGGAGAGTGAGATCCAAGAACTTGTGAGTTTCTCCTGTGGGTGTAGGGGCAACTCCTGAGAAGGCTTTTAGTTTGGATATTTAGTTCCCCTTACTATTAGTGTCTGGGGAGGATAAACCACTTAGGAGGTCAAACTAGCAGGTGATTCTAGAGGCAGCATAAAATCTCCAAGGTTAATTTTTGAATTAAAGTCTTAATACCAGTCCCCCTTCTTGGAGGTATAGGTGGACGGGGATAGATAATGGGGCAGCCAATGTTATAGGGCCTAGTATCATCATACAGTCCTCCTGATTGATATACAGTAACATGAAATATCCAGAATTCTGCTGAATCTTTTTTAGCTAGCAAATGGGATTCTGTAGAACTATCCCCGGGTACACAATCAACGGCATAGGCATGTCATGGGTTAATAGACTCTGCTACAGCCCATGCATATACATCAACATAAGTATCAGGGGCATGATGATACGGGAACAAAGAACCTGTGAATATTCCTGACAACAACTTCTTTACCTCATAAATTACCTTATAAAAGCAAGTAAATTAACTCACTGGGCTACCCATAATTCCCACTTTTAGAACCCCGTAACATGCATACAACATGAAATTCTAGAAAACACACCAGGAAAAAAAGCAAAAAGGGAGATTATAGTCCCTATTGAGGCCTATAGGGGCCAGTGTTAACAGTTTTTTAACCACCAAACTTCCCCTTTTCTAAGTTTCAGCACTCTGAGGGGGAGTGGGGGTATATGTTCCAAGACCAAATATTTCACGTCATTTTCTGTATGTTCTGCTTCACAGAAGTGGGCTGGTAATGGGTACAATCTAATGTCTGATTTATGTTGGAAAATCCTACCTTTAACCATTTGAGTGGTTTTCCCAACATATGAGACTGCAGTGGCAAATAATCAAATACAACAAATGTACTATTACGCCATCCCTCATTTTAAAAAGGGCTGGGAGAAAGCCTGCTATATTGATCCAGTGCACAACTATGAGAAATGCAAAAGTTTGAAAGAGTTAAGTAAAGAAATTTAAAAAGGTTAGAAGTTAGGACCTTCCAGACTGGGGTTACCTTGACGTGGTTGGTAGGCTTTTAATTCATGTGATCACAGTAATGTATACTAAAACCCCTTTGTTTATAATGTACATGACACAAGATTGGTGCACTCAAAGCGTTTATTCCAAACTGAAATTAAACCCTTTAAATGCACCAATTTTGTGTCTCAGAATTGTAGAGCGCCTACCGCCTACTGCCTAGATAAGATCCCAGGTTACACACAGACTGGCTTCTACTCTTCAAGGGCATGTAAACTGCACTAAATCATTTTCTAACTAATCACACTGTTAATAAGATTAATTCACACCAACCTTGAATCTGCATTTTTTCTCCCCCTCTGACTTTCCTTTATCTTGTTATCAGCTCCTAAAGGTTTACTCCTGCTAATGGTTTCGTGCTCAGCCAGGCAGTGAAAGACTGTCAATCCCACAAAATGATCATGTCATCAATATACCTGGACCACAGGTATATTGATGACGTGATCATTTTGTGGGAGGGTACCCCACAGGAATGGAAATTCTTTTTTGATCAGTTGAATGTCAATTCATCGAACCTCCGGTTCATGTATTTAATGGATAAGCAACAGATCCTTTTCCTTGATCTGATGATTATTAGACAAGGGAATACGTTACATACCAATAGCTATCATAAACCCACTGTGGGTAACACTCTCTTGCAAGCATCTAGCATGCACCCCACCCCACTTTTGAAAGGTATCCCCACAGGACAGTATATTAGAGCCCGTTGAAACTGTTGTACTGTGGACAACTTTGAAAAAGAGGTGCACAATCTTAAGGAAGATTCTGTGAACGTGGATATCCAAAAACTTGATGTCGAAAAGCATATAAGAAGGCTAAATTTGCCAAAAGGGAAGACCTGGTATTTAAAGATAAACCTTGTTCATCTGATGGGATCATCAGATTAATTACAGAATATAACAGTGATTGGAATGTTGTTATTATGTTATTAAAGAAACATTGGCATATTCTTTACAGGGACCCAAGTCTCAAACAGTATCCATCTCCCACACCTAAAGTAACTGCCTGACGAGTCCCTACGATTGGACAAAGTTTGGTCCATAGATTCTTTCAACCACCAGTCCAACAGACCTGATTGGAGGAATTAATGGGGAAATGCACGAGCAATTATAAATGCGGTAAATGTAAAGCTTGCCCCTATATGGAAAACAATAAAAAATACTTTTGTTCCTGGGATGGTACAAAGTATAACATCAAAAGTTTTATAAACTGTAAAACTAGTTTATAGTTTTAAACATAAACATATAGTCTATGTTTTACAATGCGCCTGTATGAAAATCTATGTGGGCAAAACCATTAGACCCTTGGCTCAAAGAGCATTGGGACATATACGGGATATTGGTAATAATAATGAAAAAAGCTCAGTAGCATGACACTTGGATTTATGTGCTTAACTCCAGGAACCCTGTAGGCCTTAATGAAGAGTTAATCTTCAATATGTTTCTCTAGAGTTCGCTTTAAAAGATTGGCCATGTTCTTACACTTTGTTGCATAAGTGTTTCAAATTCTTAGCTACTGTGTGGGTATTTATTACCATATCCTCTGGGAGCCAGGTTGCATTAGCCTAGGTTCCCATCGGTAAGTATTGGAAGTAGCACCATCAGTTGAATGAGTATATAAGCGTATGCATGGGAACATTTACTTGACCCAGAAGAAGGGACGAGGACGCCCCTAAACGAGCGTCGGTCAGTAGGATGGTGGTACCGGTAAATTTGCTTGGCCTACTCTATATTTGCTCTGCCTCTATACCATCTACTTTAACCATCTCCATTTACCACTAACACTGCCCTGCTGCCTAACCCCTTATTGTCTGCATTGTTTGTGCTTTTGCTACATCTATTTTTGCAATTTCTGCTATAGGGTGCTAGGGATACCCACATTGGATTTTAGACTTGGTTCTAGTGTATGTGAGGTATCCCAGTTTTGGAGCTGCTATTTTATATGTCTTTATACTAGTTTGGTCATTTATTATAGGGTTCGCTCCAACCAGTTATTTATGATTTTACACACCCATAGGCTGTTTACATTCCTGGCCCCTTTCCTGGGATTTTATTATTGCACTTTTTTGATAATGTTTTTATCTCATATGCTAAGTTGTGTTATTATGTGTTAATAAAATGAATTTGCATTCAGACTACCATGCAGTAGTTATTAGGGTCATGTACCCCATATGGTAATTTTGTGGGAATTTATGTCAGAGTAAGGTGCCCGCCCCTTACTGGTGCGGTGGAGGTGGTACTTGTTTACCCTGTCTTTGGCGTATATGTGTATCTAAAGACTGTCAATGAAACCCCCCCCCCCCTTACCCACCCTGCAGATTTTAACTGGCATCTTACACACAATACTGTGTAGATTTAACAAGTTGTCTTTTTCCAAACATCCCCTCTGCACCTTTTAACAGATTTACGATTAACAAGCAACCCCCATGCCACCACAGCATATTGGAGTCACAGTAGAAATATGGCACTTTCATCCCCCAAACTTTGGCTGCATCCTTATACACCCTCCTTCTCCTTGTTGGCATTCATTACATTTTATTCGTTCACAGATCGGAACAGTTATGGTTGCTGTTTAACTTTGAAGGGGGAGGAGGGGGATGCCCGGCGGTATCAGAGTGGAAATCCAAGAGGCTGTGATTGGCTAATTGAAAGGAAGTCAAACCTCGTCTGGGTTTAGTGTTCATTTCAGTTTCCTGGACTTTCAAAGGTAAGGATTTTTTAACACTACACAGTAGGGAGTGGGCATGCTTTAATTAGCCATCAAAAAGTGTACCAAATTTTGCTCTTGGTATTTAAAAAGCATCTGTTCCAGAATCTGAGGAACCAACAAGTATAGCAGCAGAAATCGCTATAATATATACTTATTATATACTTATTACTTAACATTTAAAATTCTTTTAATAATAATGTATAATAACAGTTTAACTGCCTATTTATCATCTCCTATTGACGATAAAAGATCCTCAATCTTCTAATACATTTCAATTAAAAAATTTGGTTACTCTATGGTGCTATAAAGTAAAATCTAAAATTTCAGTATTTAAGCCAAGTGCTTCTCAACCCATGTGCTTAGCAACAGGTTTTTTTTTTTTATCATTCTTACAAATTCGCTTTAAGGTACAATGATTTTCTATGTAAAGGCAGGAATCAAGTCCCCTACATCTATAAATATTTATCACAGCAGGACATGGATGAAATGACTGATAATTTCACTACTGGGCTCCCATGCTACTGCATGACAAAAGCATGCTTATGGTATTGGTGATGTAATAGAAAAAAATGCACAACAATTGTTACATTTAAAGAATTCTTATTTCCCATGTTAGGGCATAACCAATATTGGGCTCAATGACTCAGAAGTGCTTAAAGTCAAGCTGTTCGTAAAGTCAAGCTAACCTTTAAGAACGGTTTTGCAGCAGATTTTTTCCGGAACTAGTCCATGCAGCTGCCACATCCCAATTCAATATCAGTTAACGAGATACAAAATAGCTCTGCAAGAGACGCTGATCGATATATATTGAATTGGCGGCTCCTGGTAAATAAGGCTTTATATATGATAATATTATATAGTGCAGGTTTAGATCTTCTACAGGACAAAGCAGCAACAGGCAGTAGTTTCTCTGGGTTATAAGTGGATAGACAATGTGGGATTAAAAAATGGAGGCCTGTGTTTTTTGGTGATATTAAATAGAAACTTTTTAAATAACTGATATCAAAGTGAATGGTCCAGTAGTCACACAACTGGATTTTGTTGTATACAAATTATTGTTCCTATTTATCACTAATTATAAAATGTGATTACTTTTTAAGGTTGATCATAACTAATGAAAAGTATTTGTAAATTAATGACATTGGAAATGAAGATAAATTGTTTTTCAGCTGCTTTTACATAAATACATTTGATGCACCGTTTCATTAAAATGTTCTGATGCATGTGGGTGTAGGAATAAATTAACAGTAGTCCACTGAGCCATTGTCAATGGTCATGTAAGAGACTGATCTGAGAACCCTGGCCTCCAATATGTTATAGCTTTTATGAACTTGTACCCCCATTCTTTTAGCTACCTTGTCATGTGTGTAGGGAGTAATGGAGTATAAGCATTGATGCCCTTTGGGATCATTTTTCTCTATCCTGTTTATAGCAATCCCTAACCAGTGTGTGATACTAGTAGAATATGTGAATTGTACTGTAATTTACTTGTTTGAATTATAGACACATCAGTGGAGGATTGTAAAGTTGATCCAGTGTATCCACACTGCTCACCTGTTTTATAAAAGGATTATACAATTTCATTCAACTAAGATTAATTGTGTAACTGCTCCCAAAGTTTTTCTTTCTGGTACAGATAAAACACTTGATTAGACTGATAGTTACAGGGGTTTATTGACTTCTTTTATTTAAAGGAGAACTGTGGTCTATATACAAAGCACACTAAAAAAAAAGCCAGTATCCTACCTTTAAGATAAACTATGCCGCACTCATCAGCAGTGATTCTTGTTCAGCATGTCACAATGGGCGGTTCGAAAAAGCAAAGGGGAGGGGTAACTTTAAAATGGAGAAATCTCCCATCAACGTCCAACCTGCCTCTAGCAGACAGATCCTCAATGGTGTACAGCGCAGCCTGGAGCGGAAGTTCTATCTTCTCTCTTCTCCCGTCGCTATCCAATCGGAGTTCGCGCATGGAAACACGCCCACCTCTGCCTATAAGTGCTCGTCCACATCGCGCGTGCACACAGTGCCCTGATTAAATGCGCGTTCACTCCACTGAAATTACGGAGTGCTGCACCTGCACCTGTTAAACAGGGAACGACGGGCCAGTGTCTTGAAGGAAACAACCTAAGTATATATTCAGTTATCTCTTTAATATATATAGTTATTGCTGGATTGTAATTATAATATCTCTTGACCAGAGGAAGAGGACATTTCTCACCTGACCTGCAGTCAACCTAAACTGATGTACAGTATTATATTTAAATTTACTGCATTATATTTCTTTGCCTTGAGATTGAGAGTTGGGAATCTGACTTCTTGGTACACTTTTTCTTGAGGGAGAGTATGAATTATAATAAATAATGTGTACCTTGTACTCAAATTCTGCAGCCTCATCCTATTCCTTTTATATTGACACTGTAAGTGAGGCATTAGACCTTACATTCTATTTGTAATAATATTTTTATTAAACTACTGTTAATTCTGTACAGTTTACGTGTACTTTTTTGTATCATTTCTAATATACCGCAATTCAAGATCTGACCAACATCTCTAGAGTCATCATTTCCAAAAAAACTATGGGGCATATTTATAAAGGAACGATGTTAGCGCAAAAAAATTACCGCCAAGGATCATCAAAGGAAGGTAAATATACAAACTAATAATCTTAAAGGAGGGTTTTTCCCAGAAGTAAGAGGAAAAGTAGTAATATGGTTTTCCTTATTTGATGTGTCCATTTAAAATAACAATAATAAATAAAAAAAGCTTTCAGTCACTTATCCTAAAAAAACAAAAAAAAAAAAACCGATTACCTAACATGTTTATCTATATATATTATAAATAATTATTTTTTAATATTTATAATTAAGCTACCCTTGAGGAGCCAACACACAGAACGGAATCACGAAATCGTTAGTTCATTATTCCTTTCCATTATTGAAAACGCTTGAATTGCCCGCACAAAATATTGTGATCCCCATGCAATTGACTGTTTAACCGACCCACACAAACAAAACAGGACATTAACCATGTGCAAGAAAATACATATCGGCAAATCTGAAATTGTGTGTGCAGGAATTTTTTTTTTTTTGCCATTCCCCCTCCCGTGGTGTTTTACACCTCAAACACTCATTATTGTGGGTGGCCTAGCCCCTCAAGTTGTTTTTCTAAATTCCTAAACAAAAAAATTGCCTAAAAAAAACAATAATAAATTGTGGGCCGATTAACCCCAAAAACAACAAGAACAGATCAATACTAGTTAACGTTTTCAGTCTAAATAAATAAACTGAACAACTAAAATCATTCAAACTAATGACTGCCTCCCATTAACTACAGCTCCTTCTTTTCAGGAATGGTCAACTGCACTAACCATGACTGATGATTACTTTTAAAAGGAACACTAAAAAAAAACCCCCAGAAAAAATCCACTCTGCTGCCATTCGTTCAAAAATTCTGCTAATTATTCACAAGGGGTGAGGAACACTTATTTCTCACCTCCCTGTGATAACTAGGATGCCTCCGAAGCAGGGTACCTGGAAACCTTTAGCCCTTAAACAAACAAAATTAATAAAAATAAAATTTATAACAAAATTACTTAAACTAAACTAAATAAAAACAACCAAACACACAACACTACATAATAAAAATATTAAATAAATAATTAAAAAAATAATTAACCCTTAAAAACATAAATATATAAAAAAAAAAACCCCCCCACCCCCCACCCTCACTCCACGGTAATACCCCCCTTCCCCCTTCCCCCGCCACCCTCCCCCCCCCGTATCTCTCCCTCACCCCACCCTTTCTCAACCACACCTACCCCTACTTACTTACCACCCCACCCCCCTCACCCCTCCCCCCCCTAACTTCCAAATCACCCTTCCCCCTCTTATCTACACACCTCTCCTACCCCCCCCTCCCCTCCCCCCCATTCCCCCACCACTCCCCCTCCCCCCACCCCATCCTTTCCCCTTCCCCCCCTCCATTCCCCCCCCGCTCCCCCCCCCCCCCCCCCCCCCCCCCCCCCCCCACCCTCCCCTCCCCCTTTCCTTCCCTTCTTCCCCCCCCCCCCCTTTCCCCCCTCCCACTTCTTCCCCCCTCCTCCCCCTATTCCTTCCCCCCCCCTCCTCCACAACACACACAACACACCCTATTCACCTCTTACACTTAAAATACCCCGCCCCCCTCCCCTTCCACAGCTGCTCCCCCTCAGTTGAAACACGCCTGTTCTCTCCCTCAACCCTCCCAGCCGAATCCCCCATAACACCCACGCCCACCAAAAATTGCCCCCCCCTAACTAATATCATTTTTTTGTATGTCTGCGCACTACAATAAAAAGTGCCTTAAGAAATAGGGTGCGCGGAGGCACACACAATCATACACAGAATCACAACATCAGTTTCACAGAGCAGAGATCAGTAAATCATCAAAAGGCAATAAGGTTTCAGCAACAATGAATTTTTTGACACACAAAAACACAAAATAACACCAAACACAAGCTGAGAGGGAAGGATGAGATCCTTTTCTTTTCTACATATTGGTGCCACAGAACAACGGCTTAAAACCAACCGGTGAATTTAATGTCCAAAGCAACATAGCAATAGCAAGTGCAGACAGCCAAAAGGCTTGAATTGGCCACATCCGTCCCCTCCCTAATCAGTCATTGCTGCTATGGGATAGCAGTAGAGTGTAACGCCATTATAACGCTAACACAAGAGAAGAAAGAGGATGGACAGAGGGAAAAAAACAACTGGCACATATAACTGAAATTAAACGGCCCAAGAAAAACAAACCCACCAAAAAGGAACCACCAACACCAAAACGGACAAAAATTGCCATCAAAACTGCTGCAATAGAAAATAATCCGGTGAGCCTACAAAGACAAATAGCACAGTAGTAACCTGTAAGCAGCAGTCAGTTAACAGTTAGGCCCAATGAGTTATTCCACATACAACAGTGGCTTTTTTTTTTTACCTGTGTTTAATTTGTAAATGGTTGATTTACACTGCAGGGGTATTTCCCAACATTTCATTTTCCACATGGTTAAAAAAAACAAACTTTGACTGCAGGAATTGTAAACTTTTTGTTTATTTACCAAAAAAAACAGAAAAACTTAGGGCTATATGCCCCCCACTTATTATTAATGCAATTTTGGATTTGTTATTTTGCAAACCAATAACAATGCAGTACCAAAAGGACACCAGTTCCCCACTATATACACATTATGTTTTTCTGATCTGTTATCACAACTAGTGTTTTTATTTCAATCACAATAAATACAAATAAGACACACAGACACAAAAACAAACAACAAAACTAAAAAGAAAACACAAAACAAAAAATGAAAACTGTCCTAAAAAATGAAAACTGCCTATTTATTATAGTAGCATTAACCTTGGCTAAGTATAATCTGTGGCCATTAGTAAGATCAACTGGACTTGATCCCATATAGTGCTTTTAACGAAAAAAAAAGCCATATTTTGCTAGTCCATAATACCCACAACTGCTTTTTTCAAATGGACCCACCAATAGAAAACAAATTGAATTCCAATAATGAACAGAAGTGTACCATGAGAGCTTCAACCACTTTTAAAACAACTTGTAATGGATACAAACAACAACACACCTACCTTTTTTTCACATATAATACAGACCTATTTGTGTTTTTTTTTTTCCAATTTCTTTTCCTTCCTTTTTTTTTTTTTTCCCTCCCAATTCAATTTTGGGGAAAGTTTTTCCCACACAATCGGAACTAGTTAGTTTTTCTTTCTTTTATTCTTTCACGTATTATAAAAGCCTTCCCCCTAACCGTGTTTTTTTGTCTACTACATATGGTTTGCTCCCCCTCTAAAAACATTAACATGTTCGAATTAATAACAAACCCATTTATGTTATGGGGCATCTAGCTCTGTCCAATTTGTGTTCACTAAGATTAGCCTTTATGGTGGGGAGCAAGACAAAATTTCTATTATAAAAGCAGGGACGAAAGTGAGTCCCCTCCTCTAGATTGTTCCCTTCATTACTGTTAATACTCGTATAAGAGGTTTTGTAGTATACAAATCAGAGGGTTACTACAACGGATTTTTGTGCCGGGCAACAGTGTTGACTATACAAGAGCCAGACGTGGTGCCTCATACATGGTTCATTGGGTAGCGAAATATTAATTTACGTAGCAATAACTTAATTTTTTGTTATTTAGTACTCTAAATTTTTAAATATTCATAATTATGGATAACATTTCAATACAAATCATGGTAGTGTTCACCCTACAATCAACATTTATGATTTTGAATACAATCATCACACAAATGTAATGAGTTTGCATAAAAATTTGGTAAAATTTAACACTAAAGTACAACTTCAATAACAAACAGATAGTGCCCACGAAGAACCCATTTTTTGCATTTGCCGAGTGCTAAAACCCACTCCTATGTTGCAAAGGTTTATCTGAGAACCTTGGTATAGATACCTTGACCAGGGTGAACAGTAGATGGTGTCCCCTAGGTGGAAATATGGTTAATAACATTTCTGTATTCAGTATATTGGTTAGGCTTTATAGGCTTTTGAAATCGATAAGAAGTTAATGAAGATATATCTTTACCACAACCAGTTTTACAATGAACAATACAAATGTAGGACACCTAGGCCTTTACACACAAACTAGTAAGCACCAGCCCATTAAAAAAAAAAAAAAATATAGGTGAATCTTCCGTGGGTAGATCAGTACAAGAGGGTCCAAGCCAAGTTATGTTCAACCCATAAACAAAAATCAAAGGTTAATGCAAATCAAAAAGTTTAAAAATCACATTATTATATCCTCAAAAACAATTTTTTTGCCCAAAATTGTAGTCACAATATCTAATCAGTCTAGAAAGCGACCTGATTTTTGAAATCCTCAAAATTATTTTGCCAATAAATAAAATATTTGTTACCATAGGCTCCTTATTTTAAAAAGGTTTGTTATTAAACCCTTTTTCCTTTTTCGCAAGTGTAGCACCCGTTTTTCCGCGGGCCCCATTATTTCACGCATGAATCGCGTTTTACCAAATTATAAAAATATTTATATTTCAAAACCGCGATTTAAATATAAAATACCAATAAACCCCACCGAAAAAAAAAAAAACGGCCGCCTGAAAAGTATAACCGAAGACAGTTCTCTTTAACCACACCCTAACCCTTTATCAACCTAAAAACCTTTTCGCGCCGATAACGATTACCCCTTACCCGCGTAGCCAAACCCCACGAACACAACCCAGCCCAGCTTTCTATACTATTTATACAAGCCGGCACGGTGTAACTGGGTTTTCATGCTCAGGCTTAGTAAATCGGCTGTTTGTTTCCAAAAATTTTTAAACAAATTTTAAATTACTTATTTACTGAAACTATTACTTTTTTAACTATTACTTCGCACAACACCTTGAAAGGGGCGAAGTCCACCGATCCTAAACCCAACCCTCACACAGCGGCGGGGATGGGCCAGCCCACGAACACGCGGTCGGGTGTGGTTCCCTGCCACAACCCACAGCCCCGGGAGACCAACACGCCCAACCCCGCCCCCACAAACCCCATAAAACCCCGCGGCGGCAGCGGCCGACCCCCCCACCGCCCGTCCATCCAAGCCCACACGTCACTTCTCCACACCCAGCAACAGCCAGCCCCCCCCTCCCAACCAAACGTTTCCTTTCCCCCGTATCCATTCCCGGCAAAACCTCATCTCGGAACAGGAGCTAGAAAGGGGCTGCCGGGAAGGGGCCCGCAGCAGGTGGGGCGCGACCCACCACTCCGCGCACTAAACACACGCATACCAAGGCGCGCAGCGGAGGGGGGGAAGTCTACCCGGCAAACACCCTCCAAGGCCCCCCCGCCCAACCCCGCCGCTCCCCGTGGTGGGAGTGGTGGAACGAGGTAAGGTGGAGCCACGCTGGGGGTGGATGCCCCCTCCCTCCCAGCGGGCCCCTGATTAGGGCCCTTTTGTGGGGCTTTAGGGGGTCCCTCCCCCCCGCCATCTTCGAATAAAAAAAAATTCAAAACACTCGGGACCCCCCTCCCCGCCACTTAACAAAAAGGCCCTTTGGCCGGCACTGACAAGGCCCTTCTTTGGACAACCTTTGGTGTGCAGGGGGTCCCCCGCCAGCCTTGAAAACCGGGAATACACCCCAGTTGCGGCGCTCATTTAAACAACGAGCCCACTCTGGCCGCCCGAACAGAATCTTCTAACCTTTAATCTTTTCTTTCTTTTCTTTCCCTTTTCTTTTCCTCCAGGTCCCCCCGGCGACAAAAACAAGCTCCTCCGCCGAGGCCGGCCGACCCCCGAGAGGGTACCCACCTTGCCCCCTTGCAAAACCCACCTGGCGGCCCCGCCAAAGGGGTAACCCCCGGCGGCGCGGCGAACCTCATCAACGAGGCGATGTTGCCGGCGTCTTGATCCGAACGCGAACGTCCCCCCTTTCGGGCCTTGACAAGCGACACAACAAAAAACCAAAAAAACACCTACCACCAAAATAAACAAAATTTTACACCCCCAAAATAACAAAACAAAAACACCCACCAACCCCCACTCAGGTCCGCCGAATAAAACGCAAGGAACAGAAACTCACTCAATCCCAACTGCGGGCCGCCCAGTGAGCCGCCTTCGCTTGGGGCAACCGCCGGCCTCAAGCACGGTAGTCCTGATGTTTTTTCCAAAGACAACAAAACGCTTATCTTCACTTCTTTTCTTTCCTTCTTCTTCAAAATCCTTCTTTCCTATTTTCCTTCTTTCAGCCCATCTATACTGCCGATGGCATCTGAGTTTCCGCGGCGGGAAAAGCTTCCTAAAAACCCTCTTTTAATAAGGTTTTGGAAGAAAATCCCATATAATTCCCGTTTTCTTGATGGTCCAATTTTTTAATACTTGCTTTTACAAATTAACCAATCAGATATTTTCAGAACTTTCCCAGACAAAAAATCTGAATTGGTTAATGTTAACGCAAGTATTAAAATTGACCAATAATACACAAACGGATTTTATGGAATTTCTGCAAATCCTAATATAAAGAGAGCTTTCCCGCCGCGGACTCAGCACACATGCATCGCAGTATAGAAATGCTTGAAGAAAAGAAAGACAACACAAGAAAGGCGGGCGGGCAACATCGGCTCCGCTTAGGCCCGGCAGTGCCAAGCGGGCTCACTGGCGTGCCTCTGCATTGTCAAGTAACTAGCCCCTGGGCATCGGCGGAACCTGAGTGGGGTTTTGGGTGTACGCAAGCCCGAAGACGTCGCGTCGGGTTCCAAGACCCGGCAAACATTCGCCACATCGTTGAGTTGTCCCGCCAGATCTCGCCCGCCCGGGGGTACCCCTGGCGCCCGCAGGGGTAAACCTCTCTGGGGGATACTGGCGACTTCGGCGGAGCTGGGTGTCGCCGTGACTGAAGAAAGAAGACGTCCGCCCCAGGGCCTCTTTTAAAAAGAGCCGCACTGGGGGTCCCGGGTTTTATCTGCGAGGACCCCCCGACCAAAAACCGCAACTTGTTCCATTGCCCGCATAGGCCCTTTGTAAAGTAGGCCGGGGAACACGAGGGTCTTACAACGGTTCGAGCTGCCTGTGAACCCCCTAAGCCCAAAAGGCCTTATCACGGTGGCCCCGCTGGAGGGAGCCTCCAACCCCCCACGGCTCCCTCCCGTCCCCCCCCTCTACCCGGGAGCCGGCCGGGGGGCGGGGGCTTTGGAGGGGTTAAGCCGAGAGAGAGGGAATTGCCGGCGGGGATGGATTCGCGACCACCTGCTTGCTGGCCCTTCCCGGCAAGCCCTTCTTTAGCCTGTCCCGTTTTCCGAGATCGCCGCGAACGGGAAACGGTTTTTGGAGAGGGGCCTGCTGGGAAGTGGTCCGGCTGGCGAGACGGGTTTGGTCGCCGCTGCCCGCCCGCGGGGTATTTGTGTGGGGCGGGGCCCGGCGGCGGGGTGGTCGCCCGCTGCGCCGAGGGGGGATGTGGACGTGTTTGCCCCCGGCCCCCTTAGGGAGCGGCGTCGGAAAGGGATTGGATTGGTTAAGTTAAAAGAAGGAAGAGTCTCCCTATCCCGCAGGCGATTAACTAATAAAATACGTAACCGTGTGCCCGTACGAAAGAGAGGCTTAACACTAAAAACTATACCAAACCCAGGCAGCAGCAAACTCGCGGCCCAGACTCGATAGGTAATCGCGGGAAAAAATAATGCCGCTTCCGCCGTTAATAAAACACTAACGGCGATAAGCCGCCTAATTTTTTTCATTATTACTTCGCGGAAACACGAGGAACCACAGCGATGTGCGCGCGGTAAAATCATTTTTTTTTTTTTAATTAATCATTTTTTTTTTTTTCATTTTCTATATTACAATATTTTGTTGTTGCAACCATAACTTGATTCTTTGAAAATTATTGGGAAATGAATGTAACGTTACATGTGGGTACAGATTTTTTTGACCAGAGTGTATGGACAACCTCTGCGACAAATTTTGGCATATCTGAAACAAGAATAATATTACAACATTATACAGTAATTCTAAAAAAAATTTTGTTTTTATTATGCATCATGTTTTAAACAACACCACATACACTAAAAGCCAGGTGCAGCAAAAGTTCAAGATTATTCCACTGTATTACACATGGAACAATCCATCTATCCAGCTAAAATTATAAATAAATAAATGTTGGTATTAAACAACATTC
This sequence comes from Hymenochirus boettgeri, assembly GCA_019447015.1. Taxonomy (NCBI): domain Eukaryota; kingdom Metazoa; phylum Chordata; class Amphibia; order Anura; family Pipidae; genus Hymenochirus; species Hymenochirus boettgeri. The sequence continues at coordinate 160,154,913 of CM033473.1, read as the reverse complement.
CCTAAAAAAAAATCAGTGTGCTGCAACAATGAAGATTTTTTCACTCCATTACACATATAACAATCTAGCTACATCAAGTGCATCTACCAATCCAAAAAAATATTAATAGTTGTGGGTATTACCATCAATAAACAACACCACAAAATCAATAAACTATAAAAAAAAATCACATAAACAATATCCGATCAACAACAAACCATGACATGTGCTCTTACTTTATATAGTGGATAATGCACCCCCAACTGTAAGGCTATAATCTTACAGTTCCTCCTATAGAAATCTATTACAGGGGTAGGTTATATATTAAAACACAATTCAAATAGTACCATCCAGTTCGTGTAGCAACGACATTAACTGCATTGTCATCAATAAAAAAAAATTCACATATATATAAAACATTACTGAATAAAGCGTACGTCATATTTTTAAATAAAAATATAATAACATTTGTATGTATGTATATATGTATAAATGTACATACATACATTCCCAATTACTAATACATGTACATGAGTATTTCAGTACAAATTGTTATTACAATTATTTATTTATTACAATTATTACAAATAGAATGTAAGGTCTAATGCCTCACACGTGTCAATATAAAAGGAATAGGATGAGGCTGCAGAATTTGAGTACAAGGTACACATTATTTTATAATTCATACTCTCCCTCAAGAAAAAGTGTACCAAGAAGTCAGATTCCCAACTCTCAATCTCAAGGCAAAGAAATATAATGCAGTAAATTTAAAATAATACTGTACATCAGTTTAGGTTGACTGCAGGTCAGGTGAGAAATGTCCTCTTCCTCTGGTCAAGAGATATTATAATTACAATCCAGCAATAACTATATATATTAAAGAGATAACTGAATATATACTTAGTTGTTTCCTTCAAGACACTGGCCCGTGTTCCCTGTTTAACAGGTGCAGGTGCAGCACTCCGTAATTTCAGTGGAGTGAACGCGCATTTAATCAGGGCACTGTGTGCACGCGCGATGTGGACGAGCACTTATAGGCAGAGGTGGGCGTGTTTCCATGCGCGAAACTCCGATGGATAGCGACGGGAGAAGAGACAAGATAGAAATTCCGCTCCAGGCTGCGCTGTACACCATTGAGGATCTGTCTGCCAGAGGCAGGTTGGACGTTGATGGGAGATTTCTGCATTTTAAAGAGTTACCCCCCCCCTTTGCTTTTTCGAACCGCCCATTGTGACATGCTGAACAAGAATCACTGCTGATGAGTGCGGATAGTTTATCTTAAAGGTAGGATACGGCTTTTTTTTTAGTGTGCTTTGTATATAGACCACAGTTCTCCTTTAAATAAAAAAAGTCAATAACCCCTGTAACTATCAGTCTAATCAAGTGTTTTATTGTACCAGAAAAAAAACTTTGGGAGCAGTTACACAATTAATCTTAGTTGAATGAAATTGTATAATCCTTTTATAAAACAGGTGAGCAGTGTGGATACACTGGATCAACTTACAATCTCACTGATGTGTCTATAATTCAAACAAGTAAATTACAGTACAATTCACATATTCTACTAGTATCACACACTGGTTAGGGATTGCTATAAACAGGATAGAGAAAAATGATCCCAAAGGGGATCAATGCTTATACTCCATTACTCCCTACACACATGACAAGGTAGCTAAAAGAAGGGGGTACAAGTTCATAAAAGCTATAACATTGGAGGCCAGGGTTCTCAGATCAGTCTCTTACATGACCATTGACAATGGCTCAGTGGACTACTGTTAATTTATTCCTACAACCACATGCATCAGAACATTTTAATGAAACGGTGCATCAAATGTATTTATGTAAAAGCAGCTGAAAAACAATTTATCTTCATTTCCAATGTCATTAATTTACAAATACTTTCATTAGTATGATCAACCTTAAAAAGTAATCACATTTTATAATTAGTGATAAATAGGACAATAATTTGTATACAACAAAATCCAGTTGTGTGACTACTGGACCATTCACTTTGATATCAGTTATTTAAAAAGTTTCTATTTAATATCACCAAAAAAACACAGGCCTCCATTTTTAATCCCACATTGTCTACCACTATAACCCAGAGAAACTACTGCCTGTTGCTGCTTTGTCCTGTTAGAAGATCTAAACCTGCACTATATAATATATATATATAAAGCCTTATTTACCAGGAGCGCCAATTCAATATATATCGATCAGCGTCTCTTGCAGAGCTATTTGTATCTCGTTAACTGATATTGAATTGGGATGTGGCAGCTGCATGGACTAGTTCCGGAAAAAATCTGCTGCAAAACCGTTCTTAAAGGTAGCTTGACTTTACGAACAGCTTGACTTTAAGCACTTTGAGTCATTGAGCCCAATATTGGTTATGCCCTAACATGGGAATAAGAATCTCTTAAATGTAACAATTGTTGTGCATTTTTTCTATTACATCACCAATACCATAAGCATGCTTTGTCATGCAGTAGATGGGAGCCCAGTAGTGAAATTATCAGTCATTTCATCCATGTCCTGCTGTGATAAATATTTATAGATGTAGGGGACTTGATTCCTGCCTTTACATAGAAAATCATTGTACCTTAAAGCGAATTTGTAAGAATGATTAAAAAAAAAACCTGTTGCTAAGCACATGGGTTGAGAAGCATTGGCTTAAATACTGAAATTTTAGATTTTACTTATAGCACCATGAGTAACCAAATTTTTTAATTGAAATGTATTAGAAGATTGAGGATCTTTTATCGTAAATAGGCAGTAAACTGTTATTATACATTATATTAAAAGAATTTTAATGTTAAGTAATATAAATATAATAAAGTATATATATAATAGCTAGCGATTTCTGCTGATACTTGTTGGTTCTCAGATTCTGGAACAGATGCTTTTTAATACCAAGAGCAAAATTTGGTACCTCTTTTGATGGCTAATTAAAGTGCCCACTCCCTACTGTGTAGTGTTAAAAATCCTTACCTTTGAAAGTCCAGGAAACTGAAATGAACACTAAACCCAGACGAGGTTTGACTTCCTTCAATTAGCCAATCACAGCCTCTTGGATTTCCACTCTGATCCGCCGGGCATCCCCTCCTCCCCTTCAAAGTTAAACAGCAACCATAACTGTTCCGATCTGTGAACGAATAAAATGTAATGAATGCCAACAAGGGAAGGAGGGTGTATAAGGATGCAGCCAAAGTTTGGGGGATGAGAAGTGCCATATTTCTACTGTGACTCCAATATGCTGTGGTGGCATGGGGGTTGCTTGTTAATCGTAAATCTGTTAAAAGGTGCAGAGGGGAGTTTGGAAAAAGACAACTTGTTAAATCTACACAGTATGTGTGTGTAAGATGCCAGTTAAAATCTGCAGGGTGGGTAAGGGGGGGGGGGTTTCATTGACAGTCTTTAGATACACATATACGCCAAAGACAGGGTAAACAAGTACCACCTCCACCGCACCAGTAAGGGGGGGCACCTTACTCTGACATAAATTCCCACAAAATTACCATATGGGGTACATGACCCTATATAAACTACTGCATGGTAGTCTGAATGCAAATTCATTTTATTAACACATAATAACAAAATTAGCATATGAGTAGAAAAACATATCAAAAAAGTGCAATAATAAAATCCCAGGAAAGGGGCCAGGAATGTAAACAGCCTATGGGTTGTGTAAAATCATAAAACTGGTTGGAGCGAACCCTATAATAATGACCAAACTAGTATAAAGACATATAAAATAGCAGCTCCAAAACTGGGATACCTCACATACACTAGAACCAAGTCTAAAATCCAATGTGGGTCTCCAGCACCCTATAGCAGAAATTGCAAAATAGATGTAGCAAAAGCACAAACAATGCAGACAATAAGGGGTTAGGCAGCAGGGCAGTGTAGTGGTAAATGGAGATGGTTAAAGTAGATGGTATAGAGGCAGAGCAAATATAGAGGAGGCCAAGCAAATTTACCGGTACCCATCACTACTGACGACGCTCGTTTAGGGGCGTCCTCGTCCCTTCTTCTGGGTCAAGTAAATGTTCCCATGCATACGCTTATATACTCATTCAACTGATGTGTGCTACTTCCAATACTTACCGATGGGAACCTAGGCTAATGCAACCTGGCTCCAGAGGAATGGTAATAAATACCCACACAGTAGCTAAGAATTTGAAACACTTATGCAACAAAGTGTAAGAACATGGCCAATCTTTTAAAGCGAAACTAGAGAAACATATTGAAGATTAACTCTTCATTAAGGCCTACAGGGTTCCTGGAGTTAAGCACATAAATCAAGTGTCATGCTACTGAGCTTTTCATTATTATTCCAATATCCGTATATGTCCCAATGCTCTTTGAGCCAAGGGTTAATGGTTTTGCCCACATAGATTTTCATAAAGCGCCATTGTAAAACATAGACTATATGTTTATGTTAAAACTATAAATAGTTTTACAGTTTATAAAATTTTGAGTTATTACTTGTACCATCCCAGGAACAAAAGATTTTTTATTGTTTTCCATATAGGGGCAAGCTTTACATTTAACGCATTATAATTGCTCGTGCATTTCCCCATTAATTCTCCAACAGGTCTGTTGGACTGGGGTTGAAAGAATCTATGGACCAAACTTGTCCAATCGTAGGGACTCGTCAGGCAGTTACTTAGGTGTGGGAGAGTGGTATACGGTTTGAGACTTGGGTCCCTGTAAAGAATATGCCAATGTTTCTTAATAACATAATAACAACATTCCAATCACTGTTATTCTGTAATTAATCTGATGATCCCATCAGATGAAAAAGGTTTATCTTTAAATACCAGGTCTTCCCTTTTGGCAAAATTTAGCTCCTTCTTATATGCTTTTCGACATCAAGTTTTGGATATATCCACGTTCACAGAATCTTCCTTAGATTTGTGCACCTCTTTTTCAAAGTTGTCCACAGTACAACAGTTTCAACGGGCTCTATATACTGTCCTGTGGGGATACCTTTCAAAAGTGGGGTGGGGTGCATGCTAGATGCTTGCAAGAGAGTGTTACCCCAGTGGGTTTATGATAGCTATTGGTTATGTAAAGTCCTTGTCTAATATCATTCAGATCAAGGAAAAGGATCTGTTGCGCTATCCATTAAATACATGAAACCGGAGGTTCGATGAATTGACATTCAAATGATCAAAAAAAAGATTTCCATTCCTGTGGGGTACCCTCCCACAAAATGATCACGTCATCAATATACTGTGGTCAGGTATATTGATGACATATCTTTGTGTGGGATTGACAGTCTTTCTCACTGCCTGGCTGAGCACGAAACCATTAGCAGGAGTAAACCTTTAGGAGCTGATAAACAAGATAAAGGAAAGTCAGAGGGGGAGAAAAAATGCAGATTCAAGGTTGGTGTGAATTAATCTTATTAACGGTGTGATTAGTTAGAAAATGATTTAGTGCAGTTTACATGCCCTTGAAGAGTAGAAGCCAGTCTGTGTGTAACCTGGGATCTAGTAGGCAGTAGGCGGGTAGGCGCTCTACAATTCTGAGACCAAAATTGGTGCATTTAAAGGGTTTAATTTCAGTTTGGAAATAACGCTTTGAGTGCACCAATCTTGTGTCATGTACATTATAAACAAAGGGGTTTTAGTATACATTACTGGATCACATGAATTAAACGCTACCAACCACGTCAAGTAACCCCAGTCTGGAAGGTCCTAACTTCTAACCTTTTTAAATTTCTTTACTTAACTCTTTTCAAACTTTTGCATTTCTCATAGTGTGCACTGGATCAATATAGCAGGCTTTCTCCCCAGCCCTTTTTAAATGAGGGATGGCGTAATAGTACATTTGTTGTATTTGATTATTTGTCACTGCAGTCTCATATGTGGGGAAACCACTCAAATGGTTAAGTAGGATTTTCCAAACATAAATCAGCACATTAGATGGTACCCATTCCCAGCCACTTCTGTGAAGCAGAACATCAGAAAATGACGTGAAATATTTGGTCTTGGAACATATTACCCCACTCCCCCTCAGAGTGCTGAAACTTAGCAAGGGAAGTTTGGTGGTTAAAAAACTGTCACATGGCCCCTATAGGCTCATAGGGAATAAATCTCCCTTTTTCGCATTTTTCTGGTAGCTAGACATAGCATTTTGCGTCCTTTGATGTGGTGGTATAAACAAGTGGCGATGTGCTTTGTTTGAGCCCAAGGATTTTTGTTTTTAGGTCTTCTAGAGTCTAAAGAACAGTCTGTTGTCAGCCGCCAATATTAAGGTTTGATCGTTAATACCTCCTCGATATACTTATTTGAGGTTTCTCATTTGTTCTTTTTTTTTGCGACTATTTGTTTATTATACCATGACTGCATGCGTGGATTTTGTGTACCCGGGGATAGGTCACAGAATCCATTGCATAGCTAAAAAGATTCAGCAGAGAATTCTTGGATATTTCATGTTACTGTATACATCGTCAGACAGGCTGTATGATGATACTAGGCCCTATAAACATTGGTCCCCTTACTATCCCCCGTTATCCACAGCTTAACTAACCCCAAGAAGGGGGACTGGTATTAAGACTTAATTCAAAAATTAACCGGAGATTTATGCTGCCTTAGAATCACCTGCTAGTTTGACCTCCTAAGTGGTTTATCCTCCCCAGCCTAATAGTTAGGAACTAAATATCCAAACTAAAAGCCTTCCGAGGTTGCCCTACACACCACAGGAGAAACTCACAAGTGTTGGATCTCCACTCTCCTCCAGGGCCGTCACACTGCAGACTGAACTGCTCTCACAGCCTAAATAAATACATCCAAAAAAATGCAACTGGACGCTCCAAAGTTCTTTAAAAATTGTTCTATTTATTCACCAATGTGAGGTCTTCAGCAATGTTTCGGGTGTACTACCTCCGCCTTATCAAGCTTGATAAGGGTGAAAGCAAAGTCTTTGAAATGAAGGCCTGAAGCAACTCTCAATTGACAAGTGTAAGTTGCCCACTCTAAAATTGCTATCCACTAAATGGGCTGTTGAAAGGGGACAATATTAAAGAACACAAGATACTCTCTTTAAATGATAAGGAACTGCTGCTTGTGAGGAAGCTTTTACAACATAAAGCAAAAACTCCCAGAAGCATCTGTACTTGCCTATGTGTGACCCCACACGCTTATGTTTGCATGTAGATGCAGTCCGCGGGTTGGGAGTCATCATTCATCCGAATATCCTGGGGGATTAAAACGGTTGCATTGTCAGTTGGAGTCTCAGCCCAACTAAAGAAATTATCCTGTGCATAAAACCTAGATATTTGGCCTTAATTGGGCTGTCACCGAAAGCTACATGAATAATCTTTATGGAGCCCATTTGAGTAGGACTGATATAATCTCCTTAACATATATTTTAACCACTACCATTAGACACTGCCAGCTTTGTGTGCCCTATTCAGTGGTGGCCTGACTTGTGTCACTCACTGTTTTTTAAGTTTCCTGGGCCAAGTTATAGGGCGTGCCCTTTCCAAGCCTTCCTGGTTTACCTCCTCAGCAGGTGGATGAGAGAGTGGGACGAGTACCACATCACGCTGCGCGAGTCGGCCTTCATTGTTGTGCACATCAGCTGTACAAGAGACTGGTTTGCTTCTCTAAGTTGCGCCTGATGGGCTCGTTGGCAGGCGGGAGGACAGTGGTCCTGCCACCTGTATGTGCATCCGACTACTATTAGGGGTATGTAAGGACTTTTAACTAAGAACAAGAATGATTCGTTGCAAAAGGTGATCCCATAATTCGTCATGTGGCGGAGCCTTCAATAAACAAGACCCTGATTATATGAAAAACTCTACCACAAAGACGGAGTACCTTTTTCCTAAGGGAATAGGATAAAATGACAAATTATCCATAGGCTCCTTATAGGTTTCATCTATTTCATGATTCACCAGAGAGAAGACAATTAGTGCTTCCCCAGTTTACAGAAAGATTGTTTTGAGAAATTATCATGATCAGAGGGCGGCATCTAGGAACTGAAAAAACACCTAGGCCTAGTTCAAGACCGCTTTTCTGGCCTCAGATCGAGGAAAAGAGTTTGCGATTACTGCAGGAGATTTATACCCTGTTATGCAGAGAAAGACTTTTTCTACTAGAGGTCCTATGAAACATTTAATAAGTAGGGCCCCTGGATCTAGGGGGCATACGGTCTTCTTGTGCATTGACAAGGAGACAACTAGTAGGATATGTAATGTTTTGATTGTGACTAATCATATACCACTGTTATCCCAGAGGCCATCCCCATCGGGAAACCAAAACACGCTGTCACTGTGGCTTAAATGTTATGGAAAAGTTATTTGTGCATCATGGGCTTCCCAGCCGAATCCACTCTGGTCAAGGGAGAGACGTTTGAGAGTGATGATAAGAAAGTTTCTAATTTGCTGAAGCATCAAACATGAGTCACACTACCCCACATACCCTGACACGGAGGGGGATGGCCTTCTTGGGGCATTTTAACCGGACTCTGTAGTATGCTGGCTAAGCAATCCTGGGATTGCAATGTTTTCACGTTTATAATTCGCCCACGTCATGAATCCCCAGGATTTCTCCTATTCTCATGTTTGGGAGAGAGGCCTGACTTCCCCTGACATCAGTCAGGTCTATCCTTGATGGTTTCGTCGGCGGTCCGCCCCTCCAGTCGTGGCCTGTCTCTGAGCCAGCTCAAAGCCGGCTGCCTTTGCTGCTGAGGCGGCATCAGGCACTGCGACACATGATACACATACTGTGAAACACATGCACCGCGCGCGCTCGACATATCATGGTGTCCCCTGGGTTTTTTTTGGTTACCGACCTGCATGCTTTTCTGCTTTCCCTTTGGTCGCATAAGTGGGCTTTCTCGTGTCATTCGTGGTTCCCGCTCCCCCACCAACCGCGTCTTTGATATTCTGATATGTACTCGGCGGTTTCAACGTCCTCCTCACAAGCTCCGGTGGAGCCTGCCACACATCTATCTATCTCCTTACTGTGCTGAACCGGAGACAAATATGAAGATTTAGATGCCATGGCACAGCGTATTTTACAAGGCATAAAGAATGCAAGTTTTAGAATGTGTTCGGAACACTTTTCAGAAGATATGTATGTTATGAAGGGTACCTTGCGGATTTTAAAGCCAACAGCAGTACCTACTATTTTTGCTGCTAGCTCGATAGATCCACATTCTTTGCATCAAATTTATGCCCAGCCTTCTGCTAAAAGAAGAAGACTTGACAACAACGAACGAACATCAATAGGAAATATTCCTACAGTTAGAATGCAACAATCTGTACTAATACCTCAGACATCAGGCACAAGTACTATAGTTAGAATAATTGCAAAACTTGCTCATAAATACACACAGTATGACTACAGCATTACCCTAAATAGTGTAAGTACTTACACAGACCCTCTATTTTGTAGTACAAGTGCTGCCACAGATTGCCATAGTTTAATTTAAAAAATGGATAAGGAGTGCCAAACTGTAGAAGACACTATAGAAGAAGACATCATTGGAATACAAAAGGATCATACTTACCCGATCTACTTTTCCACGCCAATAAAAGACATCCCTGAAAACAATATTTTGTTAGATGATGAGATGGTTTCTGAACCAGCTAACATATCTATAACCACTATTCCATCTGAGGAAAATTGTACACCTATTGATAATACTTTGGATATTTCCGTTCCAGAAACACAAGGATCATCCTTCGATCCAGATACATTTTCATTTTTAGACAGTGGTGAAGATGAACTACAAGAGAAACCAAAAGATCCTGTAGAAGAAGAAAAATATATTGTTTTTGATGAAAACTTGACCTCATTGTTTTTTAAAATACGTTGCCAACATAAAGGATTTCAACGTTGCAGTGCGCCAATTATAACAGTAAAAAAAAGGAAAGAGGGTGCAATGCTGGTAGTTGAATTAGTATGTTTAGAAGGACATGAAGCATATAAATGGACAAGTTGTCCCAAACCATCTAGAATATCAGCAGTTAATATCCTTATTGCTGCATCAGTTCTATTAAGTGGATCCTCTTTCAAGAAAGTACAAGAAATGTACAAGTTATTAGGTTTGGCTTGCCTATCAGAAAATATATTTTATAAATACCAACGTGACTTCCTTTTTCCTTCAGTTGATCATCATTGGCAAAAAGAAAAGGAAATATTACAAAAAGAAATTATAGGAAAACCTGTAGTGTTGGCAGGTGATGGTCAGTTTGATTCACCTGGATACTCAGCAAAATATTGCATTTATTCCATGATGAACATTATGACAAATAAAATCATATCATATGAAATTCTACAAGTTCAGAAAGGCACCTCATCAATTGGAATGGAGAAAAATGCTTTTTAAAAAAGTCTGGATAATCTCCTAGCAAAAAATGTGGATATACATGTTGTAGCAACAGATAGACACACTTCCATCCGGAAATTAATGGCAACAGAATACTCTGATATAAAACATGAGTTTGATATTTGGCATCTGTCAAAGAGTATTTCCAAAAAATTGAGTGTTGCGAGCAAGAAATCTAAATGCAGTGACATAGCATATTGGATCAACACCATAACAAATCATTTATGGTGGCGTGCACAATCAAGTAAAAGAGATACAGACATTTTAGTGGCAAAATGGAAATCTGTGCTTTTCCACATTGCAAACAAACATAATTTCCGTTCTTTAAAAAAATATACCAAATGCAAACACAACAGATTGTCACAGTTTGAAATTCTCAAAACTCCATGGATTAAAGAATCAGATAAGGCACATGAGGTACTGTACAACATCATTTACGATTCATCATTGTTAAAGGACATCACCCACATTAGCTATTTCTGCCATACTGGTGGATTAGAAGTATTCCATGTAAAGGTGTTGAAGTATCGTTCAAAGCGTATATCTTACAGCATTGATGGAATGCACGCAAGGACACAACTCGCTATCTTGTCACATAATAAAAATGTGAATCGGAGACAATCAGTTATCAAACGCAAAACTAGACTTTCTGGAGAGATAGGAGACAAACGTTTCAAAATATGTTTCCCCAAAGCCAAAAAAAATTGGGTTGCCAAACCGATCTATGAAAAAACAGTGGATCTTCATTTGTTTGACATCATGTGTGATGCATTAACGTATTTGTCGGGGAAGTTTATAAAAACTGCATGGAGATCACGTGCTTCCGTCTGTCCAAACAATATTGCGACCACTGAACTTATGTCGAAGACAGAGGTTGTAACAAGTCATTTGTCACGTTTTCGTCACCAGCAAGTAGAGTAGTTTAATCCTTGTAAACAATCGTTAACATTCATTCGATTTGATTGAAATTGAACTACACCTTTTAAATTACTTATTGTAGAACAGGAGTTAAAGTATCTATTCCTTACCTTATGTTCTTCAATCACTTAACCATTAACAAGGAAAGTAAGTATATTTAACTCGTGCAAGATCAAACGCCAGCTCACTTTACATTTGACGGCGGCTTCCTGGTTTAGTTTAGTATAGCATGCATTTAGTATAGTACTATTCCTATGTACATCTGACTACTTTGAAGAGCCATGCACACCCTTAACGATAGGCTGAATAGCATATTGTTCCCAATAAGATAAATACACATTAAACTCATTCAATCCTCAAGGGAAGTGGCGTTGGTACTTTTCTTAATAAGAAAAATGAAATATTAATAACTAATGTTAACTAATTTTTCTATTTGACATCTGTCTTCAAGATACTGTTCCTGAGACTGATAAATTTGTTTTCACCAAGATTTGTTAACCTAACAGTTATCTATTAAATGTCTAGTTATATGAATATGTGCAATTGCATTAAATAAAAGGTTATGTCCCTCACTCAATTGTTATACATTTAAATATATTGCAAAAAATAGCGTGAGAATTACTAAGGTAGAGATACATTTTTTTCATTTTTGAAATAAAAGTTGAATTCAAAGTTGAGTAAACATATTATTTTATAAATGCAAGTAGTTTACGTATTTTGTATTACATAATAACTTATGCAAATATTTATATTATATATCAAACACAAACTGGTTCAACCACATTGTATGCAAAATTTAAAAGAAGTTTCTCAAAATAAACAAAAAATTTTACTTATGTACAGTATATTACAGATAATCAATCTAATGCCATGTCTTCGGCGAAATAATCGCGAGCTCTTAGGAATCCAGTATATATTCCCTTTGGGTCGGGATTAGACTCTCTAATTTTGTTCACCACACATGAAGGAATAGGTTTTCTGTTTTTTGGGCCAAGGTAGCCATATACCCAAGAGGTAAAATATTTGTACGCTACTTTTCTTAGTCTCCTGTAAGGTTTTGGGAGGTAAAAATCAGCAGTTAATAATCAAAACTTTTCGTTTAGTTTACTTACTTAAATTACAGAGAGAGAAAGAGAGCTCTATCTATCTATCTCTCTCTCTATCTCTCTATCTATCTATCATCTATCTATCTATCTATCTCTCCAACTATGTATGTATCTATCTATCTATCTATCTGTCTGTCTGTCTGTCTATCTATCTATCTCTCTATCTATCTATCATCTATCTATCTATCTTTCTCTCTATCTATATCTCTATCTATCATCTATCTATCTATTATCTATCTATCATTCATCTATCTATCTCTCTATCTATCTATCTCTCTAACTATCTATCATCTATCTATCTATCATCTATCGATCATCTATCTTTCTATCTATCTTTGTATCATCTATCTATCTATCTCACTATCCACTATCGGTCTATCTTTCACAATCTCTCTAACAAATTATATATCTATCATCTATCAATCTGTCTAATAATTACCTTCTATGTTCAGCTTCTTTAGGACTTTTTTTAGTTTATTATCCATCATATGATATATAATCGATTGAATCTCCTCAGATAGAATCTCATTTTGAAATGTGTGGTTGTCTGTTATGCATCCACCTTCTTCCTCCACTTTTGAATAGATCATATCCACATCGTGGCAACACAAACATTCAATGCCTCTCGTCATTGGAATGCAAGATCCACACTTGCACCACTCTATGTTACCAACTCTGTCACTGTTTTCTTCAGAGCTGTCACTATCTGATTCGTCTGCTTTCCTTTTTTTCCCTCTGATCGGATTGTCAGGAAAACAATCCTGAGAGTATTTAACCTCCGGAAGATTGTCCAACTCCTTTAGAAGATCCTGAAACTATTGTGAGAAAAAACACCATTTTTAAAAATACTATTACAATTTTAAATCATAAGAAAAATAAAATATATAAAAAAAAATTTTGTTACACGTTCTTCCCTCGTTCTATCGCTACTTGTAGACGGACCACTCTCAGATTCAGATGCCATTTTTTATTTTTTGCTTCCTGATAATGTAAGTGAACATGCTATGGATATTGTCCATATTTTCAACTTTTCAATGTAATAATGCTTTCAATAAGTGTATCATTAATAAATGAAAGCAATTAGTAAATAAAGTGAACAAAATGTCCTATTACTATCTCTATAGCACTAATATTTGTTTGTTATAATTATTGATTAAACTTAAAATAATGAATGAATGTATACTAAATTGAATTCATAAGTGAATATACAAAACATTTTGTCCACTTTATAATAAGTTCGGCCACCAACGTCAAGGTTTGCCTGCATAGACCGAGTCCTAAATGATCTATTGTAATACATATATTACATTGAATTTAAATCTTTTATTTAAATAATATGTATATACTGCATTTTTAAAATATAAGTAATTAACTCTCATAGTGAACACATAAATAAACATATAACACAAAATGGTAAAATGAAAATAAACTACATCATGCACTCATACACAAACACTTAAATATACATGCAATGTTTAGTGTTACAATAACTAATACACTTAATGAAATGTCACTAAAGCAGTTACAAAGACACATACATAGTACCACATCATAATATATAATCCCAATCAAAAAAAAAAAAATTAGTACACATGCAATCAAAACAACATACGCAATAAAAACTATTTAAATACACATAAAATTCAAATCACACACAAAGTTTATTATTCAATGTATGAATGTAAGGTATGAAGGATCAGCATGGGACACTTGTATGTGTGATAGTCGGTTGGATTGCACATTTTTAATTTGAGGTATTTGTTGGTGGCCATTATAATGCAGGGTGGAAATGGTTCAGATATTGCACCCAAATAATCTAAATTTAAAAAAATTTGACATGTGGTGTACCATGTACACAGATTATCGTGTGTAAATAAAAGAGTCTTGAAGGTCTTGTTTTTCTTTATTAGCAAGTCAGAGATTTTGAAGTGTTTTAGTAAATATTACCACGTCAAAATGCTAGTCGAGGGAGGCAGTGTGGAAGCTTTGAATTATGTATGACTGGGAGGGTGGTGCATGTATATGGGGTTAGGGTTCAAAAATAAAATTAGATGATTATTTAGTTGGCTAGAAGCTGTTTTGTAAAGATATTTTCAACCTCATTGATGATGGCGCACCTGTTTTGGAAGAGAACATGTCTAGTGGGATGGATTATATGTTAAACTCGGTTGTGGTGAGGAGGAAACTTTGGAGTACACATGGCTTGATTGAGCAACCATGAATCATGGGGGCATATATCAAAAATCGAGGGAGGAAATGTGGAAGTGGGGATGAAAATTTAAGAATGAACATCCAAGTATGTAAGTAAATTAAATGGTAATCATCAAAGTATTTGTGTTTTGAAAAAAAAGGGGTAATTGAGCTATTAGCTTCAAAGGAAAGCTATGATGTGATCGGTATATCATAAACCATATTAGAAGACAATGATACTTACCATTTCCCCGATCCATTCGTGCAAAGTACACAGAGGTGAGGCATTTAAAGTCCTAACCCTGGGTACTTATGTTGAATGGATCGGGTAACTGGTAAGTATAGTTGTCTTCTAAGGTTTATGATATACCGATCACATCATACCTTTCCTTTGAAGCTATTTGCTGAATTACCCCATTTTTTCCAAAACACAAACTACGAGTTATTTTACTTCCTTACTTGGATGAGTTGGGTGAAATGAACGAGGAGGAGATTGTAATATATAAATTTATATAACACTGCATTTCAAAAGTAGTTTTGTGTAGGCTAATGTATTTATCTGTAAGATACATAAAATCACAATCCCAAACACACATCATACACTAATCAGACATGCACACATGCCAATTCAAACACACCATTTTGACACACATCGAACAATAATCAGACATGCACACATGCCAATTCAAACACACCATTCTGACACACATCATACACTAATCAGACACGCACACATGCCAATTCACACACATCATTCTGACACACATCATACACTAATCAAACATGCACACATGCCAATTCACACACACCATTCTGACACACATCATACAATGAGACATGCACACATGCCAATTCAAACACACCATTTTGACACACATCATACACTAATCAGACATGCCAATTCACACACATCATTCTGACACACATCTTACACTTATCAGACATGCACACATGCCAATTCAAACACACCATTCATACACACTTCATACACTAATCAGACATGCACACATGACAAATCACACATGCCATACACTAATCAGACATGCACACATGACAAATCACACATGCCATACACTAATCAGACATGCACACATGACAAATCACACATGCCATACACTAATCAGACATGCACACATGACAATTCACTATCATGTAATGTGCGGCACTACCTATTAGGCCAGTTCAGATTTCATACTCTCTGATATATAGAATATCTTTAGAGTAGTGCCAAGGGACACACCTGCTCCCTTTCCTGGCACAATATCATCATTCTGACCGCATACTAATGGCAACAAATCTAGAAGAGCTTATAAACTTGATTAGACACACGCATGCTTATATAAAAACACATTTACTCTGCATAAAACACCATTCTGAAACACAACTTACACTAATCAGACATACACACATGACAATTCACACACGCCATACACTAACCAGACATGCACACATGAAAATTCACACACACATGAAAATTCACACACACACTAACCAGACATGCACACATGACAGTACACACACACACAAACCAGACATGCACACATGACAATACACACACACACACACCAGACATGCACACATGACAATACACACACACACACACACACCAGACATGCACACATGACATTACACACACACACACACAAACCAGACATGCACACATGACAATACACACACACACACAAACCAGACATGCACACATGACATCACACACACACAAAAACTAACCATACATGCACACATGAAAATACACACACACACAAACCAGACATGCACACATGACAATACACACACACTAACCATACATGCACACATGACATTACACACACACACACACTAACCAGACATGCACACATGACAATACACACACACAAACCAGACATGCACACATGACATTACACACGCACATACACACACACACTAACCAGACATGCACACATGACATTACACACACACACACACACACACTAACCAGACATGCACACATGACAAAATACTCACACAAACCAGACATGCACACATGACATCACACACACACAAAAACTAACCATACATGCACACATGACAATACACACACACACAAACCAGACATGCATACATGACAATACACACACACTAACCATACATGCACACATGACATTACACACACACAAACCAGACATGCACACATGACATTACACACACACACACTAACCAGACATGCACACACAACAATTTACTATTTACAGAAAAGTTTTCTTCCGCTACTGTGCAAATACTGGACACAATCGGCAAGGAACAGAACTCTGTGCAGGTACACAAGCACAAGAGCAGGCACAAGAAAGCGCGCACCACTCCTTTAGTAGGCGCGCCTGTTCAGTACAAGGCGCGCCTCTTGTGAAAGCCGCGCCTCTTCATCCGCCCCTTTTCTTCCGAGCGGCCAATAGGGATTTTGCTGACATGGTCGCGTTGCATGCCGGGATTGTAGTTTTCTTACAAAATCCGAACTATGCTTGTACAAGATGGCGGCGCCCGAATATGCTTTTTATTTTTACGTTTTGAAAAGTTGGAAAACGTTTTATAAGGTAAACAGACAGTCAGACAACATTTCAGGGGGTTATGTTAAACAGGGTATACTTTGTTTTATTACAAAAAAGGGGCCACAGTTCTCCTTTAACTTTAATTCCAACATAACATCAATGCTATCACTTTAAACACTCTCAACAACTTGAACACGGAAAACACATGAACAATGAAGATTTAACTAAACATCTCTCTAAAATATACAAATATCATTCACATACCGTGTGCACCTTCTGACCAAAAATTTAGGAGATGTTATAATCCTTTATTTCACTGCTTTTCTCCAGTGAATACATATCAGCACAAAAAACTTCTGTCTGTTTTCCAAAAGTAAGACGTGGTCACATTAACTTGTTATATCTGTTGTATTCAGTTAGATCAACTGGACTTAAAAACATCCACCAGAAGGAAGTTCACAGAACACATAAATGCTGTAGATCAAAACATTACATTTACAAGGGAAGAGGTACAAAACAACACACTGGCTTTCTAAGACTGCTTGGTGGAAGTCAGGGAGAATGGTAAACAGGAAGTAGAAGTTTACAGAAAACCAACCCACACAGATCAGTATTTGATGTTTGACTCCCACCACCCTTTAGATCACAAGCTGGGTGTTATCAGGACCCTACAACACAGAGCCGAGAACATACCCACTAGCACAGAGGTGAAGGCTAAAGAAATTAAACATCTCAGAGGAGCCCTTAAAACTTGTGGCTATCTGGACTGGGCTTTTGTCAAAAGAAGTAGAAGGAAAGAAAAAAAAAATACCAACAGTGATGGGGTAAAGCAAGACAAGAGAAAGGACATGGTCATGTAGCAGGGGTCTCTGAGAAATTAAGATGAATTTTCAAAATACACTGTATCCCTGTCTGCTAAGGCAGCAATTGGTACATCCGAAAGACTCAATATCACAACATAAGAAAAGCAACATCATATTCACAGGTCAGTACAGTGAAGAATGCTCTGATTTGTATATGGGGGAGGCCAACCAGCAACTGCGCCAATGTATGGCCAAGCAGAGAAGAGCTAATTCCTCGGGTAAGGACTCTGCCATGTACCTGCATCTTAAGGAAAAAGGACATACCTTTGAAGATTGTAATGTCAACATCTTAGCAAAGGAATATGACTGGTTCAAGAGAGGAATCAAGAAGGCTATTTATGTGAAAATAAAGAAACCAAGCCTGAATAGAGGTTGTGGGCTTGAACACAAACTTTTTGTTTTGGCAGTTGGATTAATACCTCTTAGCCTCAATGCAATCAACACCTTGCATTCAGAGGGTCCCTAACACCTGGCTGTCTATGCTAATTGTGGATTTTCCAGGTTACAAATTGCCAACAGGTTCTGGAACAGTCATTCTGAATTGAGAAAGCAGCTCGGATTACTAGCGAAACTTCTTCAAACTTTAAGTCCAGTTGATCTAACTGAATACAACAGATATACAACTTCAAAAAAATGCAGAACATAGTAAAGATACATATGAAGTGACAAACAACAGAAACAAACATAATATATACATATAATATTAATATATGACATATACTAACAAATACCACAATTATCGCATCAACACAATCAAAGAACAACAACAATTCTGCGGTGCAAAAAGAAAAAAAGGGTACAAAAAACACCAAATAACAACAAGAAACACAAGTCACCTTCCTTCACATGCATGAACTTGTTATGTAAAGATGCAATTATATGGTTGACCACTAGAAACAATATTATTATAATATTATATATATATATATATATATATATACAATACAAATTTATGCTCTCAAACCTTAATTCAAAACACTTTCTGGTGCGGTGCAATGGAGAAAACGGCAATTTAACATAACACAAAAGTCTCCAGCACTCAACTACACATGCAATTATAATTGAATAGAGTAAAAGAGTTAGACATGGATGCAAGCAATGGAGGCCAATCACCTGCACTTAAGTTCAAATGGATACCTTTAGTTACATTGTTTGTACAAACATGCTAGCTGACACGCCACTTCACGGCATTATCCCAGTGTCAGTCCTAACCTAATAAAACAAATATATGTTCCCTGGGGCTACCAGGCCATACCTGCTTCTCTCTTTATCTAGCATGACCCTTTCCAGGGAATCAAATGAGCTTACAAAGCTTCTCTACCTTTTTAACCTTCTTTCAGGACTGCCTTAAAGGGCGGAGAATACATTTACACAGGGAGCAAAGCATATAAACGGGCTTGGCCGAACTACCCTAATTTAAATACAAATACAAATTTATGTGCGCAAACCTTAATTCAAAAACACTTCTGGTGCGTTGCAATGGAGAAACGGCAATTTTACATTACACAAAAGTCTCCAGCACTCAACTAAACATGCAATTATAATTGAATAGAGTAAAAGAGTTAGACATGGATGCAAGCAATGGAGGCAAATCACCTGCACTTAATTCAAATGGATACCTTTAGTTCATTGTTTGTACAACATGCTTAGCTGACACGCCACTTCACGGCAGTATCCCAGTGTCAGTCCTAACCAATAAAACAAATATATGTTCCCTGGGGCTACCAGGCCATACCTGCTTCTCTCTTTATCTAGCATGACCCTTTCCGGGAATCAATGAGCTTACAAAGCTTCTCTACCTTTTTAACCTTCTTTCAGGACTGCCTTAAAGGGGCGGAGAATACATTTACACAGGGAGCAAAGCATATAAACGGGCTTGGCCGAACTACCCTAACTACCCTCAGCTAAGCATGTTTGTACAAACAATGTAACTAAAGGTATCCATTGAACTTAAGTGCAGGTGATTTGCCTCCATTGCTTGCATCCTGTCTAACTCTTTTACTCTATTCAATTATATTGCATGTGTAGTTGAGTGCTGAGACTTTTGTGTAATGTATAATTTGCCGTTTCTCCATTGCACCGCACCAGAAAGTGTTTTTGAATTAGGTTTGAGCAGCATAAATTTGTTTTGTATTTAAATTAGGGTAGTTCGGCCAAGCCCGTTTATATGCTTTGCTCCCTGTGTAAGTTATTCTCCCCCCCTTTAAGGCAGTCCTGAAAGAAGGTTAAAAGGTAGAGAAGCTTTGTAAGCTCATTTGATTCCCTGGAAAGGGTCATACTAGATAAAGAGAGAAGCAGGTATGACCTGGTAGCCCCAGGGAACATATATTTGTTTTTTATTAGGTTAGACTGACACTGGGATACTGCCGTGAAGTGGCGTGTCAGCTAAGCATGTTTGTACAAACAATGTAACTAAAGGTACCCATTGAACTTAAGTGCAGGTGATTTGCCTCCTTTGCTTGCATCCATGTCTAACTCTTTTACTCTATTCAATTATAATTGCATGTGTAGTTGATGCTGGAGACTTTTGTGTAATGTGTATATATATATATATATATATATAATATAATATATTATTATATATAATATATATATAACAATCCTCCCGATGTCCCGCACTCTCGCTTAACAATCCAGGTGCCCCGGTGCTTCCCACTATTTCCATACAAATAATATCCGAGAAAGGAGCACTCATGGGACTTGTTGCAAATAACGTGGTGATCTTTATTGTATCTACGCGTTTCGGCCTGGATGTCGGCCGTCCTCAGGATACAACATTCAACAATCTGTGCAGTAATAAAACCTAGGTGCACACACCCCCTGTGCTGAGACACTCCCATACCTGGTTTAACCCTAAATGGTGAAACCAAACAAATACCCCTCAAGGGGGTATAAGGCTATGTGATGCAATTCTAGAGTAAAGGCTAAGATTAATGGACTAATCTTAGCCTTTACTCTAGAATTGTCCCATGAGTGCTCCTTTCTCGGATATTATTTATATATATATATATCTATATCAAGGAAGTATCGAGAAATCTACAATTTATTGTAGCATAGTAGGTCTGAGGCCTACGCGTTCAGCCCATGAGTTTTGCCTGAAGACGGCCCAACACTCACGGGCTGAAACATGTAGGCCTCAGACCTACTATGCTACAATAAATTGTTCGGATTTCTATTTCTTGGAGTGCTCGACACTTCGTTTGATATTTGAACTTTTTTATCTGCAGCACCCAGGCAGTTGATAGCAGTGAATGGAGTGCATAAGACACTGTTGCTTTTATATATTTATATATACTTCCAGTGAAATCCTGCACTCACTCAGATCCCCTGCCCCGGTGCAACTATAGAAAGTCCATACAGCATACCAAGTAGATGTGGCCGGTTCGCGGACCCGAACCCGAACCCGGATCCGCCGCAGATTTATCCCGTCCGCGAACGGCGGATTATTCCGGATTTTCCGCCTTCCGAACCGGGATTTTTTTTTTTCCGAAAATTTTCGAATTACGAGGATCTCCGTATTTTCGAAATACGGAGAAAATGGAGGTCCTCGTAATTACGAGAATTCTCGTCATTTCGAAAATTTTCGCAAATTTTTGAAAAAATTAGAAATTCTTGTAAATTCGCGGAATTTCTGCATTTTGGGGATTATTTTGAAGACGGAGCAAGCCACATTCCCAAATTATCCAATGGCAGCTAACATGATTATTGCCATCCCCCTGGGTATAAAAGGCTGCTTCACAGGCGCCATTTTGTCAGTGTGTTGGAGTGTGTTTAGTGGAGACCTGACAGTGTAGGAGTCGGAGAGAGTTTTTTGTGCTTTTTTTGAGCTTTCGTGTGTGGATTTCAGTATGGTGGTTAAGCACTTGTTGTTAACCACCCCTGTAATTCACACATCTTGAGACCAACAGTCCTTTTAAGGACTAACCTTGTTGTAACGGAGGGAGGACCCGTCTCTCCACTGAGAATGTGGACCGCCTTACATTCATCAAGATGAATGAGGTGTGGATCACATCTCAGTACAGTACCACCCTATTGCTGATGCTGATGCCTGTGACTGAAGGCCTCCTGCCCTGCGGCCACCCGTACTGCTCCTTTCTGCCTCATTTTCCCCTAGAGGCTTAGCTGATTCCAGCTTAGCTGGCAATGGCAAATTTTTCTTATTATTACCTTGCTCTACTGCATTCAAGTTGTGAATAAAAATGCTCTGCAACAACAGCTACTTTGTGGGCTAATTTTTCTAAGATTGGGTCGATCCTACTTGGCCTGAGAGCAGTACTTTGTTCTTCCTTCTCTCTCCCACGAGGCACCTTTGTGGTGTCACCTACTCTGACCATCTCATACACAGCCGCACAGCTACTCTGTGGCTAATGTTTTCAGCTCTGGGTCAATCCTGCCTGGCACTAGAGCAGTACTCCATATTACAAAGTGTGGGCCTGCTGTAACTCAATTGTGCGGTTCCTACAAAGCCTTACCCGTTCACCTGCTTTCCCTTGCATGAAGCATACTCTGAGGAGATAAGCCAATGGGGTGAGGGGTATGTCCAGTGGGACCAAGCCTACCTGGCTCTTCAACAATGGTGGCAAACTGCAGTGGGGCCTGCTGTAACTCAATGGTGTGGTTCCTACAAAGCCTTACCAGTTCACCCGCTTTCCCTTGCACGAAGCATACTCTGAGGGAGAGAAGCCCAATGGGGTGAGGGGTATGTCCAGTGGGGCCAAGCCTGCCTGACTCTTCACAATCGTGGCAAACTGCATGGGCCTGCTGTAACTCAATGGTGCTGTTCCTACGAAGCCTTACCCTTTCACACCCGCTTTCCCTTGCACGAAGCATACTCTGAGGAGAGAAGCCAGTGGGTGAGGGGTATGTCCAGTGGGGCCAAGCCTGCCTGGCTCTTCAACATTGGTGGCAAACTGCATGGGCCTGCTGTAACTCAATGGTGCTGTTCCTACCCGTTCACCCGCTTTCCCTTGCACGAAGCATACTCTGAGGGAGAGAAGCCATGGGGTGAGGATATGTCGAGTGGGGCCAAGCCTGCCTGGCCCCACAACAATGGTGGCAAACCGCAGTGGACATTATGTAACCCAGTACCCCAATCGCCTTCTTTACCTTGTTTGTGTGCAAACTACTATATAGGGGAATGTGGCCAATGTGGTGTGTGTAATGGCATTAATGGTAAGGTATATACAATAAATATATTTTTGTCAGAAGTGAATTAAATATTTTTTACTACTTATTACAATACAGTAATATATAAAAGTATACTTGCCTTCCATCAGTTGTCACATGGCTTGAACATAATGAGGCCTCTGCCTCTTCAGATCAGACCACTGTCTCTGGAGGGTAGAGACAGTGGTCTGGTAGCCGATGCGGCGCTGGAGCCCCTCCATTATCCTGCGCTTTCGCGCCACACATGAAGGTGCCAGGGGGAAATCATCGTACCCCCTGACCAGGAGGTACTGTGTGGCATACATCTGCCTTACAGAACTCGCCATTGTGCAGGCAGGAAGTTCCGGTTCCTCGTTTTTACGAAAATTCTCGTTTTTACGGAAATCCCTGTTTTTACGGAAATCCTCGTATTTTCGAAAAATACCGTTTTTTTAAATTCACGCTAGCTGACTGTAATTTTTAGGTATTGTAGGCATTGATACGTGTTCTTAAGGTCATTACCCAGGTCCCTGAGTGATTAAGTGTACTTACCAAGGCTATTTAGACTCTTTTATGCGGATTTTGCAGAACTTTCATTTAATATACGTTTTAACGGGTCCGCTCGCGGATTTTCGAATTTACGGATTTTTTTCGAAAATCCGCGGATCCTCGCGCGGACCGGATTTTTCAAAGTCGTACATCTCTAATACCAAGATAGATAGAGCACTCAGGGGTCTTTTCGTAACAAACCATTTATCGATGCAGTGGAAACATCTACGCGTTTCGGCTGTGAGTTGCAGCCGTCATCAGGATGTGACAAATTCGTGATATGCAGGTATTTAACAACTGTGATCCCACCCTCAATAAAACAATACCACCCCCTGCCCGCTCGGTGCTATCCAAGAATAAAAAATTATAGTTTACTATACATAAAAAGGTCTATTACGTCTGTGACTAAAACCAATATACAAAGTATTTAAAAACATATGAAATACATTTCCTATTTAAAAACATATGAAATACATTTCCACTTTTATGAAATACACCTGTTAAGTGATAGTGATAAAATAATATTTAAAAACATCTATAATTTAAAACAAGTTACCAAATTACCCACTCAGGTCCACGTGGTGCTTAGCTCTATAAAATACAGCTACTCTGTAACTTTTTTGGTATAAATACACAGGTAGCTGCTAGAATGTTCCAAAATAATGAAATAAACTAACAGGGTTATTCAATAAAAGTTCTTATCATTAAAGGGCAACTAAAGCCACAGAACAAAACTGAACCAGAAGTCAGGACACCTTGATATAAAACCAGTAATCTGTGTCTTACCTCTCATTTTGATACAGGCGCTGGGAAAATTACCTAAATAACATGTGGTTTGTGCTTTACTTCTCAGCATTCTAGTATCAGACAGTTTGGTCAAAGAAATGGATTTATCCTTTATATACTCTTTTATACAGATCTAATTGAAAAAAAATTGCTTCAGAGCAATTTTTAATAACTGATAACTTCTTTTTATTTCATTATTACAGTAAATCCTTGGTATACCTGCCTGGCTTTACCACTAAGCAAAAAGCTAAGGACTTGCAAGCAAGCACCTTCATCCCAACCATTAATAGTGGCTAATTCAAATTGTTCTAGCCAATCAGTCCCTAGTTACCCCATCAAATAGATCAGGTTTTGGCAATTGGGCCTGGTAGAGCTACAGAGTCTAATTAGGGAATTTCATCTGCTGGTACAAGGGCAGGAGGATTTCAATCAATACTTTCAGGAGCAGACTCCATAGCTTAATACAGAGAACATACATACAAAGAAAACAGGGAGAATAAATTGTATTACCTGCACCACTGCCACCAATTTGTACCAGATCACTGCTTTATAGAAGGATTATGGGTAGCATGGCACACAGTGGGTTACTCTAGTGGTCTGGCACAAAGCGGACAGTACATATAAACAGGTTTCCCACATAACATGTGCAGTAATCAGGGGTGTCCCTGTCTATGGTGCACCACTTTGAATATTCACCAGGCCTGCATATTGTATATCCTTGTAAGTTGGTGCACACGTATCTGTTGCCTCTGAGTTTGTATCCAAAAAGGTAAATTGTCTGTCCAATAATCTGTCCTCCCAACAGGTGGTAACAGGATCTTATACACAGGGTCTTATAAACAGGGTATTATACACAGGCTCTTACACACAGGATCTTATACACAGGGTCTTACACACAGGATCTTATACACAGGGTATGTTTTAGTTATGGGGGATTTTAACCACCCTGACATATTGGAGTAAGGGAACTGCCAGCACCTCAAAAGGTATAACGTTCTTAAAGGGTATGTCCACCTCATAAACTTATTTTTAATATGCTGCTCCCCCCGACCTTATGTTCTGCACATGCTCAGTCCTTTGCTTTGGCAGAAACTTGTTACAGTTGGTCACACCCTTAATAATATTTAGCCAATCCTTTTACAGGACAGATAAAGCAAGGAAGCATGTGACTGAGGTCAGGACTAGGAGGTGTGGTCTGACACTGCACATACACACAGATACTTCATACAGTTCTTAACAGGCTCTTGATTTACTTTAACAGTGTTTACTAAGTGGCATTTTATAGATATGGTGTTTTTGGGGGTTGTTTTCGATTCTGGAGTATAAAAAATTGGGTTTAGTTCTCCTTTAAAAATTGTGCTAATTTTGCCCCAACCAATCAGATGTTCGCTTTCAAATCTTAAAAAATATCTGATTGGTTGGGGAAAAATTATCACCATTTTTAACGAAAAGAACTTTTATTGAATCTCCCTGTAAGTACCTAATCTTGTAACAAAAAAAGCCTATTAGAGCTCATGTATTTCATGGATACAAAATTAACAGCTATGTGAATACTCCTCATTTCTCCCCTGCATATTATTACAATCCCTGCTGTACGGACTAGGATTTTCAACAGTGAAAACTGATGTAAAAAAACGATTTCGCCGATAGCCTTTTTGGCATCCTCTACAAGCACCTCAGACCCATTTTTTAATGGTCCCACATTCTCAGTCCTCATCTTTTTACCATTTTATATACTTATAAAACATGGGGTTGGACTTGCTTTGTTCGGTAATCCGTATTTCATTTTCTATTTTAGCTAAATTAATTGCTGTCTTGAACTCTTTATTACAGCTTTATACTCCCCGTAAGCCTGTTCTGTTCCTTCTGACTTCAAAATTTAAAAGCCTTTTTCTTTTTTTCCATTTCCCTTTTTACCTGAGCATTAAGCCATGCAGGAATGGACCTACTTTTTTTACACTTGTTCCCTAAAGGTACAAATTTAGAAATGTAACAGTTTAATATCCCTTTAAAAGTGGTCCACATCTGCTCAGTATCTTTACCTAGAAAACATTCCCCCAGTCTATGAGCAGGAGTGATTCCTTTAACAGCAAAAATTAGCTTTCCTAAAGTTAAAAATTTTTGTTACCCAGTGCACTTTCATTTTTTGCAACCTATATTAAATGACACTTTATCATGGTCACTATTCCCAAAGCTTCCCATTACCTTCATCTCCAAAATGAGCTCAGGGTTATTAGTTATCACTAGATCCAACAACGCATTCTGTCTAGTAGGAATTCTACTATCTGTGAAAGAAAATGCTCATATAGGAAATTTAAAGGGCATGTCCACCCCCAAAACTATAATCCCCCCCAACTACTGGCCCCACCATGTAGTGTAGTTTAATCCTTACCTCACATCCCAGCTCCATAGGGTTCTCCTGTAACCAACCCCCCCCCCCAAAGTCCCAAAACTAACCACCAGGAGGATAGCAGGGCTCTGCCTGCTATTTGCCTCCGGTAGATATTTGCCATGCGCACCGAGCCCTTCTCCCCCCCTCCCCCTCCCTCCCCCCCCCCTTCCCCCTCTCCCTCCCGTTCTACTATCCCCCCCCTAGCTTCAACCCCCTTAATATGAGTGCTCCCCATGTCCCCCAGCCCAACCGCATCTTTTTTTTTTTCAAAAAGCTCCCCAAACTCTTACTTACCTCTCCGCTTTCCTCCGCTGCATTGAATGACCGGCAGCCGCGTCCGTGATTGGCTGCCGCTCAGCCAATCACAGACGCGACTGTCGGTCCCGCCCCTCTGCTTGCATTCTCGAAGCAGAGGGCGGCAGTGCGGCGGAGGAACGAGGGGAGGTAAGTAGAGTTGGGGGGCTTTCTGAAAAAAATATTTGTGCGGTTGGGGCTGGGGGACCAGGGGAGCAGCATATAAAAATAAGTTTGAGGTGGACATACCCTTTAAGAAACGTTATACCTTTTGAGGTGCTGGCAGTTCCTTACTCCAATATGTCAGGGTGGTTAAATCCCCCATAACTAAAACATACCCTGTGTATAAGATCCTGTGTGTAAGACTGTGTATAAGATCCTGTGTGTTAAGAGCCTGTGTAATACCCTGTTTATAAGACCCTGTGTAAAGATCCTGTACCACCTGTTGGGAGGACAGATTATTGGACAGACAATTTACCTTTTTGGATCAAACTCAGAGGCAACAAATACGTGTTACACCAACTTACAAGGATATACAATATGCAGGCCTGGTGAATTTCAAAGTGGTGCACCATAGCAGGGGCACCCCTGATTACTGCACATGTTATGTGGGGAACCTGTTTTATGTACTGTCCGCTTTGTGCCAGACCACTAGAGTAACCCACTGTGTGCCATGCTACCCATAATCCCTATAAAGCAGTGATCTGGTACAAATTGGTGGCAGTGGTGCAGGTAATACAATTATTCTCCCCTGTTTTCTTTGTATGTATGTTCTCTGATTAAGCTATGGAGTCTGCTACTGAAAGTATTGATTGAAATCCTCCTGCCCTTGTACCAGCAGATGAAATTCCCTAATTAGACTCTGTAGCTCTACCAGGCCCAATTGCCAAACCTGATCTATTTGATGGGGTAACTAGGGATGATTGGCTAGAACAATTTGAATTAGCCACTATTATGGTTGGGATGAAGGTCTTGCTTTGCAGTCTTAGCTTTTTGCTTAGTGGTAAAGCCAGGCAGGTATACCAAGGATTTACTGTTAATGAATAAAAAGCAGTTATCAGTTATTAAAAATTGCTCTGAAGCAATTTTTTTTCAATTAGATCTGTATAAAAGAGTATATAAAGGATAAATCCATTTCTTTAGGTAAACTGTGAATGAGAAATGTTTGTTAATATGTTAAATTATTAGGCAATGCTATTTTTAATAATGATGCTGTGAGGTACCTTCACCACTTGCCGTGGTGAATACTAATAAGTAGCATGTTATTTTTCAACCAGAGCTGTGGCAGGATTGCCTAGGTCTACTCTCAGACTGCAGGATTATCCATTTGGTTCCTCTGGAAGCTGGTGACTGTCTGAGAGTGAGAAACTGTTTAAAATATACCTGTGTAAAGATTCTATATCCACACACAGAAAACACACACACACATCATTTCCATTGTGCCACAACAGGCACACTTTGCTAGTATATATATATATATATATATATATTATATATATATATATAGTAAGCAAAGGTCCGCCGCACTCTGTCCGCTGGTGTATGCCTGGGTGCTATCCATACGGTCACAAATATTCTAAAAGATACGGAGCACTCAAGGTCTAGATAACAATATTTATTCAAGAAATAGGTCTGACCGCTACGCGTTTAGCCCATGTGCAGGGCCATCCTCAGGGGCCTGAAGGACGGCCCTGCACATGGCTGAAACGCGTAGGCTCTCAGACCTCTCTTTGAATAAATATTGTTATCCTAGACCTTGGAGTGCTCCGTATCTTTTAGAATATATATATTATATATATATATATATATTCAATACCCCGGTTCTACCAGATTAAAAATATAATACCAACAGATTCTAGTGACACGCTGATATTTGGTGAAAAAAAATTCTTTTTTAGGGCAAACATCATGTAGGCAACGTTTCGGCCCCAAGTGTTGGGTCTTTATCAAGCCAATGAGGTGAAACTATCAAATAGTGTTACATATTTATAAATTGCCAAGTGATCACTTCCTGTGACATATAACTACGTGACTCCTTAAAGGAGAATTCTAAAAATAATCAAACACTGGATAACCAGGAACCTGTACAATTTATAGTGAATACTAAAATCAATTAAATTCATAAGAGCATATACAACAAACAGCATAAATAGTGGAATAAAATTGTAAAGATAAATATGCTTATGATTAGTGTAAGACCAATATAAAATAATACTTAAAAAGAATATAACAACATAAAATATAATCGGTAATCGATAAAATAACATTACTGATTATGGTTTAGGTATGTTGCTATATTTATATTGTTTTTATATGTTTTCTGTTAGAAGCTGACCCGGAAGAGGCTTCAAAGAATGGCTGGGAGATAGTTCCGGAGAGGAAGGACTACAACAAATGCCTAGAACGTGTGGTCACTGTAAAAAAACATCACATCACATCTCATTCAATAGTAATTCCAGCCTGGCAGATAGTAGCCCACTGCTACCCTGTGGAATGTTTAGACTTTTACCTATCAAATTGGGAGTGTCAGAGACTCAGCTAAATGTCAATCTTGATGATTCTGATGACCCTCCAGAACACAGACAGATGTGGAGAGTTAGCGCAGTTCACTGATGTGTTTTCCATTAATCATATGGTCATGGGGTGGGCTAAAAATGCTGAACACAGCATATGATTAAAAGACAGCACTCCTTTCAGAAAAAGGTCTCGGCGAATACCAATTTTCAACAAGTTGTGGATTCCCAACAGGTAGATTTCGAGGTGCACCCCCTGAGGCCTGTGCCATGTCAGGTAAGTATCAAACCAATATAAGATATGCAGGGAGGCACACTCAGGTAAAAGTTAATAGCAAACTTTCATTATTAAGTGCTCAACACACAAGCCAGGTAACAACCCCCTTCCTCGGGAATACCACCCAAAGATCTGGATGATGTCAGAGACTATTTAAAAAAAATGAAAGACAAAGATTAGAGGAATCACAAAGTCTTATTGTTTAGCTATAGTTATTGTCCGAAATAAAGATGGAAGTGTTTGCTTATGGTGGACTATAGAACACTAAACAAGCGCCTTATTCCTTATGAGTACATACTGCCACATATTGATAAGGCAATTGATGCTTTGCATGGCAGTGCTTGGTTCTCAGTGATGGACTTAAGATCGGGTTTCAAATTCCCATGTCTGCAGAAGATCATGAAAAGATAGCTTTTATTTGCCCATTGGGGTTTAACCAATTTACCAGAATGTCTCAGGGGATAAGTAGGGCTCCAGCTACCTTTCAGCATCTTAGGAAAAGGTCCTGGGAGACTTGAATCCAGGAACTGCATAGTGTACCTGATGACATTGTTTTCGGCTCTACCCGGAGGAGCATGATAAAAAACAATGTGCTTGAACATCTTCGAAAGGAAGGCCTGACATCTTAATGGACAAGTGTAAGTTTACCCGCAAATTTGTGTTTTGGGGACCATTGTATCTGACAGGGCATTGCCACTGACCCAGAAATGGTAGCAGCTGTGCTAAATTGGTCACGCCTAAGCAATTAACTGAGCTGTGATCCTTCTTGGGATTTGTAGTTATTATCGGAGGTTTATTGAGAGTTACTCTAAAATTGCATCCACTAAATGGACTGTGTGAAAGGGACATTATTAAAGAACACAAGATACTCTATTTAAAGATAAATGGACCTCTGCTTGTGAGGAAGCTTTACAACATTAAAGCAAAAAACTCACAGAAGCACCTGTACTTGCCTATGCTGACCAAAAGCCTTATGTTTTGCATCCTGTGGCATCCGTGGTTGGCGCTTTGTCGAATCATCAGGTTTTTTTTATAAATGCAAGTCAGGCCCAAAGCAATAGTTGCAATGCCCTTTCAGACACCCTGATTTACCTTCTGAGCAGTAAGTGATAAGTGCAAAGAACTTCCAGGTCCAGCAGTGGCTGCTCTTTGTGCTACAGCAGCCTGTGCAGGGAGATTGTGCAGCTTTCTCTGAGTTATGGTGGTGGATTCCCTTGGAGGACAGAGGACTGTTCCTACTATATTTTGCTACCCCACAGCACTAGGGGTACACAAGGACTCTAAATTAAGAATACAAGACATGATACAGTTACAAAAAAAGAGAGTCTGTTGTAAAGGATATCCAAATTATATGAGGGAAACTATACCAAGAAAGTACCCTTTTCCTAAAAGAATGTGATAAATTAAAAGTCATAATGGCTCCTTACAGGGTTCATCTGTTTCATGATCATCCAGGAGGAGGCAATTGGTGCTTCCCAAGTTTAAGAAAAGCTATTTTGAGAAGTTTACTTTTCAGCAAGGATAGAAAAATGAACGTCCCCTTTTCATGTTATGGCTGCGACAGCATAAGCACTCTTGCTGACTCTGGTCATGGACCTTCTATACCTATCCTGGAGATGTGAGAAGGGGTGAATATATTAGAAAACCTCCCCTTCTTCACTTATGACACTTTGGGGAGGTTTTATTCTGCTCTACATTTTGCTTTGATGAATCTAATTGATGCCTATGCTAGACTTGTTCATATGATGCCTATGTGCTATAGTCATACATCTATTTTTGGACCCTCGTTCCTGCCTGCCTGCCAGCACACTTTCTGCAATATTTCAGAGAATCAGCAGAGAAAATAAAAAAAGGGAAGGAAGGGGAGATGTGTTATCGCCTATTTTTTATATAGCATCCCTGTTGCGCCACTCTTTCACCATACCCGGTTTTATGGGATCCGTCGTTCCTTTGCATCATTTTTAACTTAGAAGTGTCGCAGACCCCCTTTATCCCCCCCTCCCCCACATTTTTACCGCCCCACACCGGCCACTTTTCTTCGTCCCCCCTCTTTTACCGCTTTTTTTCTTTTTACTCTTCCCCCCCCCCCCCCCCCCAGCTAAGTCTTACACCCCTTCTTTCAGGCCGTCACGGACACGCTGATATTTGGTGAAGAAAAATTCTTTTTTAGGGCAAACATCATGTAGGCAACGTTTCGGCCCCAAGTGTTGGGTCTTTATCAAGCCAAGTGGTGAAACTATCAAATAGTGTTACATATTTATAAATTGCCAAGTGCATCACTTCCTGTGACATCATAACTACGTGACTCCCTTAAAGGAGAAGTCTAAAAATAATCAAACACTGGATAACCAGGAACCTGTATACAATTTATAGTGAATACTAAAATCAATTAAATTTCATAAGAGCATATACAACAAACAGCATAAATAGTGGAATAAAATTGTAAAAGATAAATATGCTTAATGATTAGTGTAAGACCAATATAAAAATAAGTGACTTAAAAAGAATATAACAACATAAAATATAATCGGTAATCGATAAAATAACATTACTGATTATGGTTTACCGGTATGTTGCTATATTTTATATGTTTTTATATGTTTTCTGTTAGAAGCTGACCCGGAAGAGGCTTCAAAGAATGGCTGGGAGATAGTTCCGGAGAGGAAGGACTACATTACAAATGGCCTAGAACTGTTGTGGTCACTGTAAAAAACATCACATCACATCTCATTCAATAGTAATTCCAGCCTGGCAGATAGTAGCCCACTGCTACCCTGTGGAATGTTTAGACTTTTTACCTATCAAATTGGGAGTGTCAGAGACTCAGCTAAATGTCAATCTTGATGATTCTGATGACCCTCCAGAACACAGACAGATGCTGGAGAGTTAGCGCAGTTCACTGATGTGTTTTCCATTAATCATATGGACATGGGGTGTGCTAAAAATGCTGAACACAGCATATGATTAAAAGACAGCACTCCTTGGCGAATACCAATTTTCAACAAGTTGTGGATTCCCAACAGGTAGATTTCGAGGTGCACCCCCTGAGGCCTGTGCCACATCAGGTAAGTATCAAACCAATATAAGATATGCAGGGAGGCACACTCAGGTAAAAGTTAATAGCAAACTTTCATTTATTAAGTGCTCAACACACAAGCCAGGTACACAACCCCCTTCCTCGCCCTTCCTCGGCGAATACCACCCAAAGATCTGGATGATGTCAGAGACTATTTAAAAAAAATGAAAGACTAAAAGATTATTGAGGAATCACAAAGTCCTTATTGTTTAGCTATAGTTATTGTCCGAAATAAAGATGGAAGTGTTTGCTTATGTGTGGACTATAGAACACTAAACAAGCGCCTTATTCCTTATGAGTACATACTGCCACATATTGATAAGGCAATTGATGCTTTGCATGGCAGTGCTTGGTTCTCAGTGATGGACTTAAGATCTGGGTATTACCAAATTCCCATGTCTGCAGAAGATCATGAAAAGATAGCTTTTATTTGCCCATTGGGGTTTAACCAATTTACCAGAATGTCTCAGGGGATAAGTAGGGCTCCAGCTACCTTTCAGCATCTTATGGAAAAGGTCCTGGGAGACTTGAATCCAAGGAACTGCATAGTGTACCTTGGTGACATTGTTTTCGGCTCTACCCCGGAGGAGCATGATAAAAAACAATGTGCTTGAACATCTTCGAAAGGAAGGCCTGACACTGGAAGTGTAAGTTTACCCGCAAATCTGTGTTTTGTGGGACACATTGTATCTGGCAAGGGCATTGCCACTGACCCAGAAATGGTAGAAGCTGTGCTAAATTGGTCACGCCTAAGCAATCTAACTGAGCTGTGATCCTTCTTGGGATTTTGTAGTTATTATCGGAGGTTTATTGAGAGTTACTCTAAAATTGCCTATCCACTAAATGGACTGTTGAAAAGGGACATTATTAAAGAACACAAAGATACTCTATTTAAAGATAAATGGACCTCTGCTTGTGAGGAAGCTTTTACAACATTAAAGCAAAAAACTCACAGAAGCACCTGTACTTGCCTATGCTGACCAAAAGCCTTATGTTTTGCATCCTGTGGCATCCGTGGTTGGCTGCTTTGTCGAATCATCAGGTTTTTTTATAAATGCAAGTCAGGCCCAAAGCACATAGTTGCAGATGCCCTTTCAAGACACCCTGATTTACCTTCTGAGCAGTAAGATGATAAGTGCGAAGAACTTCCAGGTCCAGCAGTGGCTGCTCTTTGTGCTACAGCAGCTGTGCAGGGAGATTGTGCAGCTTTCTCTGAGTTATGGCTGGTGGATTCCCTTGGAGGGACAGAGGACTCTGTTCCTACTATATTTTGCTACCCCACAGCACTAGGGGTACACAAGGACTCTAAATTAAGAATACAAGACATGATACAGTTACAAAAAAAGAGAGTCTGTTGTTAAAGGATATCCAAATTATATGAGGGAAACTATACCAAAGGAAAGTACCCTTTTCCTAAAAGAATGGGATAAATTAAAAGTCATCAATGGGCTCCTTTACAGGGTTCATCTGTTTCATGATCATCCAGGGAGGAGGCAATTGGTGCTTCCCCAAGTTTACAGAAAAGCTATTTTGAGAAGTTTACTTTTCAGCCAAGGATAGAAAATGAACTGTCCCCTTTTCATGTTATGGCTGACAGCATAAGCACTCTTGCTGACTCTGGTCATGGACCTTCTATACCTAATCCTGGAGATGTGAGAAGGGGTGAATATATTAGAAAACCTCCCCCTTTCTTCACTTATGACACTTTGGGGAGGTGTTATTCTGCTCTACCTTTTGCTTTGATGAATCTAATTGATGCCTATGCTAGACTTGTTCATATGATGCCTATGTGCTATTAGTCATACATCTATTTTTGGACCCTCGTTCCTGCCTGCCTGCCAGCACACTTTCTGCAATATTTCAGAGAATCAGCAGAGAAAATAAAAAAAGGGGAAGGAAGGGGAGATGTGTAAGCAAAGCAGTGCCCATGGTTAGGCTGTGCAAAACTTATAAGTGTCGCAGACACTACAAGAAGGCAGTAAGTAAGGGAGGGTGGGGAGTACTCACTAAACATTAATAACATTAATAATTGTAAATAAAACTAAACATTAATAATTTAATTTAAAAGTAAGCACAGATAAATATGTAAGTACCACCATTTTACTTAACCCCTATTGTAGTTTCAGAAAATGTAAAGTTGTTTTAGTGAGTATAGTGACCCTAATATTATGCCTGTGTGCTATTAGTCATACATCTATTTTTCTGACTTTGTTTAACTGTATTTTTGCTAATTTCTTATTCCATTTCAGCAGACCATTGCCCAGAGTAAGTCTCTGGAGAGACTAATGAAGCGGATGTTAAATTTAACGGTAACTAAATGTTTTTTAATTGTATTATTCCTTGCTGGGATGAAAGGAATTCACCAGGGGAAGAATGTAGGGAACTATAAACTAGTCCTTTAGTCTTCTTTATCTTATAGGATTTGGCCAGTAGAGGCCACTGTGTAAAAGTATAAAAAGGAGAGCAGTCATGTGATCAGTCCTTTCTGAACTCCTGAAGATTCCCCAGAGGATAGGGGAAAGCATGGGACATTACATAACAGGTAGGCCCAGTTAGTGTGAGAGTCTCGGTTACAGAGAAATTACAATCTGATTGTTTTTTATGCTGTTTCTGATTCCTCTGGTTTGTAAGTATTTATATGATATCTGTTCCATGCAATGTCACCTTTATTTTGCTAATTGCAATGCCTTACAAATATTGTTCTGTTAATAAATGAAATACTGTTTAAGAACCTCTGGTGCCCATTTATTGCATTCTAACTAGAGTGGTAGTTCAGCAACATCCTGCCTCCAACATATGCAAGGGCCCACACCTGATAAATAAGCAGGTATCCAAATACTCCTGGATCTTCCAGGAGTCTCCTGCAAATCGGGGTGGTCTCCTGCTCTCCCGTGAGACCACCCAGATCTCCCGCAACGGAGAGGAGTCCTGAATATCCTCCCCGTTACGCCCCCTTTGTGTGTCATGCCCCCGGACCGTCCATGCCACGCCCATACCACACCCCTAACCCCGTCCCCACCCCCTAGTGCGTATGCCCCGCCCAGTGTGTGACATCAATGATGTCACACAGCGTAGCCACGCCCCCTTGTCATGCCCCCTCATCCACCCTGCCCGGAAAGACGAAGAGGCAGGGTGGGATGCCTGAATAAAAGTCTTCTTGTGCATAGAATTTGGATAAGGCAGAGTCTCTGGAGCAAATTAAGTACTCCAATTTTACTATCGCTTTAAATAGTCTTGAAGATATTTACATTTTTGTGTGTGATATGATAGCAGCATCACCAGGTTCCCTGCACTTTCTGCTTCCTGCTCTTAAACCCTGTGACAGTCACTCTGCCTTGTGTCTCCTTCTCCCCTTGCAAGCCCCCCTGGCCCCTCCCACTCATGGGCCTCATGGTCCCTCCACTTGCAGGCCCCCCTTGGCCCCTTCCCTTACAGCACCTTCTTGGTCCTTTCATTTACAGCTCCACCTGACCACGTACACTTGTAGGTGCCATGGTCCCACCCACTAATGGGTATGTGGCCCTGCCCACTCGTGGATGCCATGGCCCCTCCCGCACTCAGACCCACGCCCAAAAAGGTTGTTTTCACACAGTGGGAGTGTAGGGCTGTAGATTACCTTACCTTTTCTGTGGGGATCTTCACACAGCAGGAAGGGGGACAAACTTCCGGTTCCCCTAACACACTGTTAAATCTGATGCTGTGCTCTCAGGGGCACTTCTAGAGTTTTTGCTGCCTGAGCAAAACTTGAATTTGAATGCCGCCCTTTGTGCACCGCTGGGTTAAAGTGGGTGAGGCTTTGTCCATGGGCTAGATTGGACAATGGTTGGCATGGGTAAAATTTTATGATTTTGAACTTCCTGTTACATTGGTATTTAAACAGTTCCACAGGCAGTCAATTAGCTAACATTACTAGTAACAGATATTACATCTCTTTCCCTTGCCACTGCCATATTGCTCTTTTCAAGTTTATTTTGATCAAAACAACTTATTTTATAGCCTGTGCTATATATGTTGGTTCAACTGTTACAATACATTAGAAATACATTAGCCATACTTTCTGTATTTTAAAAGATTTAAGCCAAAAGACTTTCCCCTGTCACCATGTCATGGTAGACTCTTTCAGCAGGGCCCTAAACTATGGATATAACAATTTCAGTTTAGTTCTCCTTTACATACATTTTGTGCATCTAATAGAGGTAAAGACAGCAGGTAGACATCATGGGGCAATATTCCACACCGATCAACTGATCACAGTATTTAACAGTCGAAATAGCAATAACAGGAGTGTTGACTCTTACCTCTCTTAGGTACATACAAGTACTGACAGTCGTTATAGGCTATTTGTGCCTTTGTACCAAGTGTGAACGTGACTTAAAGACGTAATCTCTAATGCTTCACAAAAGTCAAACTCCAGTCACAATGCAATGAGAGTCACTATCAGATCAGTGCATTGCCTAAAGGAGGCAATAGAGAGCGATAGCGACTATTTGTCGCTATTTGTGTCTTAAAGTCACGTTAACCAATGTACCAAGCGTAAATGTGACTTTAAGATAAAACTAATGGCAAACAAATGTACTAAGCTGTTAATGGCTCTTTAAGACATATTTTCTAATACCAGCAGATAGCTGGTGTTAAGGATTCGCAAAAAGTCAAACTCCAGTCACAATGCACTGAGAGCCTTTATCAGCTCAGTGCATTGCCTAAAGGGGGCAATATAGAGCGATAGCGAATCTCGGTACATAGCCCTGCATGATACATAAATCTTACTCTCCCAGCAATATTCTGACATGGATAAACAGGCACCCAGCAAGGCCCAGGCCACCAAGCAAGACCCAGCACCTCACCCAAAGGCTCACAAAACCTCACTGACACACAGAAAAGGCACTTTTTTTGTCACAAAAACCTCACAGTGTCACTGTCACAATAGTAGGCAAAGGGAAGGGCAACAGTTGCTGAGAAGATTCACCACTTATCTGCTGCATCTGCTTGATAGCCGCACTGCCACTGTGCCACACCAGCCCCTCCCTCCCACTCTTTATTGGCTGCTGCTGGACTGTTAATCACCTGCTGACACAAGAGAGGAGCCTCAGAGGACCAATAGGCAGCAAGGAATGAATAGTGTTGTGCACTACGGGAGCGTTTTGATTGGTTCCCCTGACTTCCTCCCTTGACTAGGAGCCATATGTTACTGCAGTGAATGTTTGAATTTCCTGCTTCCAGTGACATCACCTGTCTTTGCTCCCCAGGCTTACTTAAAGGGTATCTATACTGATAAAAAAAAAAATTAAATTGACCATTAATGAAAACTATCATTCTTCCCAACCACCACTGGTCCCCTCTTCTTTATATATCCAATCTGGAGAACCTCGCATTTTAGCTGTCAATCAAGTGCCTTACCATCATAAACTCTTCTGCTGTGAGCAGTTTTGTTGTAGCTGGAATGGTGACAGAGTTTTGACAGTTGGTATTTAGTGTGCAGTTTTGACCGTTGGTATGTGGGGAAATTCCCTCTCCCAGTGCTGCCTCATAGTGACAACTGAGCTTGCTTGCCCTCATAAAAAAAACTCTGGTAAGATGGAAGGGGGAGTAGTTAAAAGAGAGAGGGAGAAAGTACTGGATTAAAGGCATATGCAGCAACACCTCAGAGTAAGTGCTAATTTTTTTAAACATTTTTTATTTATAAACAGAGGTTAAAGGGCATGTCCACCCCCAAGATTCTTCCAACTGCAGTTGCATATTGATAATTGTATATATACATGTGTACATTTATACCTTTTGTTTAATGCTTGTCCATCTGTAGTCCAATATTAATCTTATTCTCGTGGTTCTGCTTTGAGTATTTACTTAATCAATTTCAAGGGTTATTTATATTATCTGTTCTGTGCATATTAGTTATGTCTATGCCCATATTCATACCAGTGTGCCTAGATTTTGTTACATTTTTTAATTGTACCTCTATCTAGATAGATATGTCTGATTAATGGAAGGTCATTTGTTACCATTGTTTTCCATGTTTTACACTTTGGAGCATGTTGAGACATCCGATTGTTGAGTGCGTCTAGCGTAAAATAAGGTATCGCGGAGAAATGTCAGGTGTACATTTGACCACATAGTTTAGGTTCTTGTTTTACTGGGATTTGGACAATTTGTGTTAATATATTAGTTACCTTATTCCAAAATCTTGAAACATTGGGGCAAGTCCATAACAGATGCCAAAAATTTGCCTGTGGCCCATGACATTTAGGGCAGTCTGAAGAGTTGGCCGTAGATATTTGTGACATTCTGTATGGGGGGAAATAGACCTGATGTAAAATGTAGAACTGCATTACCCTATGGTTAGCTGATGGGGACACTTGGGTGTGTGAGTGTGACATCTCTTCCCAGTCAGCCTCACCTAGAGGGGGTATACATTTCTTCCATTTCTGCATTAGTGTAGTTTGGAGATCAGTACAGCTATTGGCTATTAAACATGCATATAGTTTTGAAACCAAGTATCTTTCAGACCGACTCTTCAAGACTTCCAGAACTGGGTGGTTTGTTAGTTGAATATTTAATGTTTGAAATTCTGATATTCTCAGTTGGAGGTACCGGAATAGGGCAGTTCCTGGGAGGGATACGTGGTTTTGTAAGTCAACAAAGGAGGAAAATGTAACATTGTGAATTATCTGGTAGAATTACCAAATTCCTTTATTTTCCCAAACATTCGATGCACTAAATGTTGCTAAGGCTTTATATCTGTTGTTATGCCATATAGGATGTTCTGCCAGTACTCCCCAGATATCTAGGTATTTGGATGTTTCTTGCCATACTGTATGCATTTGGCTATGCAGTGCCTCCATTCGGTAAAGTGTTTTTTTTATTTTCTAAAAATACAATAGGTGGGGTTGGGAGGTAGGCATGAAGCATTTCTTCCATATCATAAATTGAAGGGGGTGGTGTATCCTAGGGTTCTGGTGGTGGGGGAGTCACCCATTCTGTAAAGTATTTGAGCTGACTTGCCAGGTAATATAAGTAAAAGTTCTGCAGGGCGAGGCTGGCTGAGGTTTTGGGTAGCTGAATAGTTTTAATTTGGGTCCTTGCTCTGCCTGAACCCCAGAGAAGTGACAGAATTGTGGTTTGTATATTCGTAAAAAAGATCTTAGGAATTGTTGTGGCAGAGTGTTGGAGGAAGTAAAGAATTTTAGGGAGTAGGATTATCTTGACTAGGTTTATGCGCCCAATTAAGTTAATTGGGAATTGTTTCCATGTTTTAACTTTGTCTTTTACCCAGTTAAGCAATGGTGTAATATTGTGTGTTAAGAATTCTTCAGGTGTTTTGGTAATGTTTATCCCAAGATATTTGAATTTCTCAACTATTGGGATCATATTCCGGATTTGGGTTGGGGGCGTAGTATTGGGGTCCAATGGAAATAGTGAGTACTTGCCCCAGTTGATGTATAGTCAGACCAGACATAGGGCTAAACTGGGAAATTATGTTATATGTAGTTGTGAAGCACTGGTATGGTCTGCTAGGTAGATGATTAAATCATCTGTGTATATGCTGAGGAGTGAAGTTTTCGCTCCTAGTATAAATCCTTTAATATATTCGCTTGATCTTAGTTGTATTGCTAGTGGTTCTATGGCGAGCACGAAAAGGTAAGGAGATAGCAGATAGCCCTGTTTACTGCCTCTGTGCAGGTTGATTTTTGTTTAGAGCAGGTTCCTTTAAGTGATATAGCTGCTTTTGGTTGGTTATATAGAAGTTTGATCCAGTTGATGTATTTAGGATACATTTGCCATAGATAGATCCATTCGACTGAGTCAAATGCTTTCTGCTCGTCAAGGGATAGCATTATGCAGCTTCCTGTATTATCATGGTCCACTTGGCAATGTATTAATGTTTTCCTGATGTTTATGGAAGTAGACTTCCCTGGCATGAAGCCCATCTGGTCTGGATGTATGAGTGTTGTGATTACTTTTTTCAATCTGTTTGCCAGTATTTTGGCAATTATTTGTAATCTACGTTTAGCAGTGAAATTGGTCTATATTAACTACAGTCCTGCTCATCTTTTCCAGGTTTTGGGATTAATGTAATGTGGGCTTCATACATGAAGGGCGTAAGTGACTGGTAGTTTGTTATATGTGATATTAGAGTTTGCAGATGCGGTATTAACCATTCACTGTATTTTTTGCAAATTTCAACTGGTAGGCCATCAGGACCTAGTGATTTATTGTTATTAAGTTCACCAATTACTATCATTACTTCTACCATTGTGATGTCTTCTTCTAGCTTTTTCTTGTGGAGTCAGTGTAGGAAAGGATATTCTGGATATATAATTTTCAAGTTGTTGTGGTGTAATTTGCGATAAATAAAGGTTTTGGTAGTAATGAGTGAATGTGCTCAAAATGTCGGGAGTTGTAGTGACTGTACCTTTTATTGGGTCTTTTATTACCAGAATATTATTGGAGTCATGTGGGCCATGTGCCAGATGTGCCAGCAGTTTGGCCGATTGGTTCCCATGCTTGAAATACTTCCTTTTGTTAAAGAACATTTTCTTATGTACTTTTTCAGTGATGGTTGTATTGTATTGAGTTTGTGTTATATTCCATTCAGTTTTGGTTTGATTTGTTGGATTGGCTGTATAATTGTTTTCTGCCTCCAGTAATCGGTTGGATATATCAGTTTCTAACCGAGCTGTTTGAGATTTGATGTATTTGATATTGCTGTTCAGGTGACCTCTCAGGAATGCCTTGAATGCATCCCATTGTATCAAGGGGGATACTGGGGTGTGATCCAATGAAAAGTAGAATTCTATTAGATCCGGAATTAAGTCTGGTGAGGCGAATAGGGTTAATCAGAAGGGGTGTATTCTGCAAGAGCGGATTAGTTGGGTTTGGGTGTCTCGCTTTAAGGTTAATCGGATGGGGGAATGGTCTAATATCCCTCTAGGGAGATACTGGGTTTATTATCTTGTTATCTTATGTAATTAGCTTTTTACTTTCTGTTAACCTTTGTTTCAATCAGTACCGCTCTGACCTGAGGAAGAGGGTTGATCCCTCGAAAGCTTGTCTACTTAAACTGTTAGTCCATTAAAAGTATCACAGTACTCTACTTTTTACTACATATATTGGACTAATACGGCAAAACAATCATTATTTTTACCACTGATTACCTGTGCGCATAAGGCTTTATTTGTGAACATGTAATCAATACGTGATAGCCTGAATCTGAACCGCTAGGTCCTCACCCCTGGGTTTGCGTAACTTGAAGCACAGCGTTACTGAAACGCTGCTCTGGTAGGCTCCGCCCCCTCTTCCCGTCGGCGATGAGGCCAATAGGAAGGTACACTCTGCAACAAGCGTGCCTTCCTATTGGCCTCGTTGCGCAAGGAGAGGAGGGGGCGGAGCCTACCAGAGCAGCGTTTCAGTAACACTGTGCTTCAAGTTACGTGAACCCAGGGGTGAGGACCTAGTGTTTCAGGACCCTGAATAAAAGGTACTGACCTAAGAAGAGGAGCGGAGGGAAGGTGAGTATAATTGTCCTTTAAAGGAAGAGGAGCAGCAGGTGAATCCTTTTGTTGTGGGGTTGTGTAGTCTCAACAGGCTAAATAAGTTTAGCCTGGGGTATTCCAGTGGGAGTATTGTACGAAGAGGTTGTTGAGTGGGCGGGGGGGGGGGGGGGATAGCCCTGCAATTACATATTGAGTGTACTCTATATCAAGTGCTAAGCTCACAAATCGTCCCTTGGGGTCTGTTTTAACTTCATGTATTTTAAAACATACATTTTTATTTATCATGATTGATACTCCTCTCGAATACACTGAATGGGTACTATGGGCTGCCCATTTAATCCAAGGTTTCTGTAAGTAATGGGTAGTATTGGGCTTAAGATGGGTCTCTTGCAGACAGATTGTATCTGCTAGCGAGTCTCAAATTAACGTTGTTACTGCTATTCGTATTTTTGGATCATTAAGGCCACGTACATTCCAAGATAGAACTGTTAAGGGTTTAGTTGTCATTTAAATACTTAATCAGAAATGAATATGTAGTTATTTCCTATTTGGTTAACATTCTGCAGCAGATTCAGTGGTACAGTTGTTATAGTAATTTCACTATATATGAATATATTCTTGCATTTCAGCCATAAGTGGTAGCAGATCCATGCTGTTGCATACAGTGGGGTACACTTGCATATACACATATATATTTTGGTTGACCTGATGATTTTAGGAAGAAATGAGGGATAGAAAGAGCAATAATATATACACATTAAACTAACTAAACAAATTAAATAATTAAACCGTATAACCTATAGCCCCTGGTGAATTTTACCAGTGGGTCTAAACAACCAGATTGCACTTGGTGCTGTTTCTGCAAAGACAGAAACCAGATGCAGACCCGGAGTCGTCCGGCACCTTTTAAGTAGTTGACTCTCAAAGTCTGTTTATTGGTTGATATTATAATCTGCATCTCAATATCTCAGCATGTTTGTTGTTTGCATAAGTCTCCTCAAGTCTCGTTTAGCATCTATTTAACATCCTTTAAAGATTGTATTTGACCCAATACGGGCGGTTATACAGTATATGTATTAGGGGTAAATTTGGGCTATATCTGCATAGATGTTTATACAGTGTAAAAATAAATATAGAGTGGGGGTTTAATTCGGGATCATCCAGATTAATGTATCCCATGCGACTACAGTTGTAGTGTCATTACTTGACACTTGGCATCTGTGTGTTATCTCTTTAGGATGAAATTATATATTAGCTATGATTGAGATATTGCATATTTATGGAGTGTTGCTCTGGGGTTTGAAGCTGTAAACATTTGCAATGGATATAAATTTTAACTGTTAACAGTTTATAATAACTTCCAATATACGAATGGAACAAAAACCATTTAACTTGTAATGAACTATATATCTTAACATCATTTAACATACAGCATACGAGTTTTGTCTACACGGTTGTATACATTATACAGTAGACAATATGTTACCATGGGATATCATTTATGATGAAGGAGGTTACCTACAGTATTAGGCTGAGGCAACACTGCAAAGCACAGGAATCACGCACAAAATTGCGAGTGTTATTGATTGTGTGCGCTTTTCTTGTGCGTTTTGCATTTGCGTTCACGTTTTGCGCATGCGT
This sequence comes from Hymenochirus boettgeri, assembly GCA_019447015.1. NCBI lineage: Eukaryota > Metazoa > Chordata > Amphibia > Anura > Pipidae > Hymenochirus > Hymenochirus boettgeri. Next base: position 160,110,827 of record CM033473.1, on the reverse strand, counting down.
TTTGGCCATTTTGCGTTATGGAAACGCATGCGTTAACGCACCAAAAATGGTGAACGTATGCGTTACCAAAACATGAACGGACGCACAATCGCATGCGCAAACGTGCGAAAAACGCGCTAGTGTGGCCTAGCATTTACTCTTTCCAGTCTTATGGGTTCATGAGTATTGTGATTTGCAAGAGCCATGGAGTAGGTAGTGTCTCAATTACAGTTTGTAGGTCTCATGGCCATATGGTCATCATTTGTGTGTGCTGGTTCAATCCTTCAGACTGGGAGCATGTTAACCATCTGGTTCCAAAGGGGAGAATAGGGGGTGTGGGGGTAAGGGCACTTATAGTTTTACGCACAGTGATAGTTGTGCCTCTGGTTTAGTGCCCTTTCCAGTGGTTGGGATCACCGTTTAGTCAGGTATATTAGGGGCCAGTGTGAGTAGGCTTGAGTCCAGATCTGTGTCCGGTCAAATGGGGTGCAGATGGCTATACCTTTAATACTCAGTTAGATGGTTAAGCTATGGATCAGGTACTGTATGTATGTATTATCCATGGGTAACAGCTGGAGTTCAGTCCCTTGTACAGTTCTGTAGGGATTTGTAATCTCTTTGGCACAAGAATTGGTCTCTCCGTGTACTGGTGCTGTGGGTAATTGGATTGAGGATGCGATGTTTGTAGGGATAGTTAACCATTACTTTGTAAGGTTTGGATGTCACTTTAGGGTTATTGTATGGGGTGGGGTGATACCATTTGAGTCCTGAATTGGATAATAGCACACTTGTGGTTTGTACATCCAATGGATCCATGGATAGTAAGGCACAATTTATTATTGTTAGTTCAGCCCATCATATCCTTGGTGTCTATTAAGGAGTGTTGCTCACTCTCCATTTCCTGGAGAGGGAGGTCGAGGGTTCAGGATCTGAGAATTAGGGGGGGGAGAAGTTTTACGCACGTTACAGATTATGCCTCTGGTCATGTGCCCCTTTCAACGGCAGGGGTTACAGTTTGATTCAGATATACCTGTATACCGATATGGGTGGGTCTAACATGGTGATCTTTGGGTGTCAGCGGGAGTCCAGCCACGTGCATGCCTCTGCAGGGGTTTCAAAGAATCTGGCACGGTCCACTGCCACCACTCTGAGGCATGCAGGGTAAACCATAGAGTACACCAGGCCAGCTGCTGCCAGTCACTTTTTGAACTCCTGGAATGTAGCCCATCTACGTTGCAGTTCCAAGGAATAGTCTGGAAAAATTTTGATCATGTTATTGTCGTGGGAGAGATCCGCTGTGGTGTGTGCTTGTCTGAGTATCCAGTCTCTATGTTTGGCATTAAGGAGCCTGGCTATAAGCGGCCTAGGCGGTCCTCCCGGCACTGGGGACTTGGCCGGTATACGGTGAGCGCGTTCAATAGTGAATTGAGTAGAAAATCCCCCTGTCCCAAACTTGGGCCGGGTGCTGGCCTTCTGATCCCTCCGTGAACCCAACGAACCACAGGTTCTGGCGGTGGGACCTATTCTCTAGATCATCGAGTTTGCCCTTTGTAGTCAGCAGTTCCTGTTGTAGGTCAGCAATTTTATCGGGAATAGGTTGAACCACATCTTCTATCGACGAGATTCTCGCTTCGGTCTCACCTACTTGATGCCGGATTTTCTGTAAATCCTGTCTGAGTAGGGATATATCAGAATGGGTCTCCTCCATCATGGTCGCCAGAGAGCGGTGAGAGTTTCGGATTGCACCTAGCAGTTGCTGTTGTACTTCGGTAAGTGTGGGCTCCTTCCCGGGAAGCAGTGTTGGGGAGTCCCTTGGGTTCACTAGTTCACTAGTTGTTGCGCTCTTTTGAGGGGAAGGCGGCATTGAGGCCTGGTCTTCAACTGCTCTGCTCCACGCAAACTGTTTGGGTTTTTTAGCAGCTCCAGACGATTTCTGACCCTTTGGTTTGGTCATTTGGATGTTTAGGAATCTTTTAGGCTGCTGTGGTCGGGTTAATATTGACTTCGATTGCCAGGATTAGCCTCGGATAGTTTGGTGGTACCTGAGCTACTTCAAGGTGCATGTTACTCCATCCAGCTCCAGACTTCGCCCCCCAAAGTAAGTGCTAATTTCAAATTTATTTATAGATTTAGAGGAGGAAATGTCGTTCAGAGGGAGCCTATTAATCCAGGAAGAGGCTGGTCACAAGACACATGTGCTGGTTAAATGGCTGAAAACAGGAAGTGGTCAATTAGGAAGTTATATGACTGAACCTTTACAGCAATAACTTTTTGCCTAAAGAGATGATTTAGGGTTTATTTTGAAGGTACGACATAAGGCAAAGGAAAAATTGAAGCCTATAATTACCCTTAAAGTAATCCTCCACAAATTATAATGTACCGTTGTTTTCTACACTATTTTCCAAAACTGAACTGCATTATGAAGATGTTATTTTGACTGCTTTTGTGCAAAACAAGATTTTTTTAAACATTTTCTGATTTTTTTCTTACAATGGATTATTTTCCATGCTAGATACAGTGTCTACCACCCATCATAAATTTGTTTGTTTTAAAATGTCTTTGAAACTCTCTTTAAAGAAAATAAAAGGTTATATCTTGAGAATAAGCTGCAGTTAATAAAAACATACAGAAATGCTTGCACCAGCTGCACTTGAGTGTTTAGCAATACCCATGCAGCTGGCACAAGCTGATAACTGATATTGAATAAACAATGCTTGCTGTGGCTCTCTGTAACTCCGCACAAACATTTAGAAAAATATTCACAAAAAAGATGCACAGAAGAGGCTTGTGAAAAATTTCATGCATTTAAATGGGGCCTTTGTCCTTACTTACCGCAAGGTCATTACTAACAAATTAGAAAGAACTGTGTGTACAATCATTCTGGAAACATTTTGTTTACTTCTTTTTTTGTTCAAATAATTATTATTAATACTTAAAGAATGTAAATTCACTTAAACCTTTTGTTGTTGTTGTTGTTGTTGTTGTTGTTGTTTTAAAGCAGTTTTTTATTGTTCATGTGTAATGTTATGCAATCAACATTTAACACAAGTTCTCTAGAACAGCCATCACTGAAATTTACTTCTTGTCTTCTGTATAACTGGAAGTATCTAAATTTAGTGGTGATATCGTTAAAGGGAAGTTTAGTACAAATAACTAGGCTTTTAATAAAAAAAAACTGTATTTTTCCATCCCAATGACCTTAACCTGCCCATTCAATATTTTGTCTATGTATAAATAAATGCAACCAAAATACTGACTTCCTGTTTGCAGGACCCCATATAGAGACTGTGATGGTTTTGCCCTTGACCCAGCTCCTGGGTTGATTCAGTTGCTCAGTAGAGATCTGAGCATGTTTTACCCATCAAACAGCCAATCAGTAGAAATTACTGTTAGGAACATTCCAATAAATTGGTGCATCCTGGGAAAAAGATAGACCAGTAGAAATCCCTGAAATAGCAACACACTAATGTTAACAGCAGGGAACAGCAAGGGGGTGAAATCAACTGGTTTTTTTTTTGTGTGTAACTAAGTATGCATAATACTAATCAAGAATTTATAAAATAATGATATTTTCCACTGAACTTTCCCTTAAATGCAAATTCAATATTCAAGTCAATATTTAGTATTCTTTTTTCCATTTAAGTTTAATATGGTAAAGTACATAAACACTTTAACAGAGAAATAAAGCTTTACAAAAACTAAGGTTTCTTTCACTACATCTAAACCAAAATGCAAACACACATGGTGATATATGCAGAGCCACAAGTGCTGGATTCCCTCCATTTACCATTTTTTTTGTTTTAGTTTTTTTTTAGCAGTGATGTGTGAAAGAGACTAGGAGACTGAACAGTAAAGCTAGGTACACACAGTACAGATCAGTGAAAGATGACAGACAGGATCTGCAAGATCCTGTCTGTCACCTTTCAAAGATCTGCATATACACAGTCCCGAGCGTTCTCCCTATGAACATCTTAGGGAGAACGCTCGGGACTGTGTGTTTCCATCAGTGATGGAAATTTTCGGTCTTTCCCGAACGAGCGATCGGCTCGTTCGGGAAAACGAAGGTACACACAGTACCAATAAAGCCCTGATACTGTTGGATCCGACGGTATCGGGGCTTTATCGGTACTGTGTGTACCCAGCTTTAGATATTGTAGCTTACAATATCTGACATATGGCAACACATAGCCATCTCCAAAATGAAGCCCCCCCCCCCCAATTGTCCATTTGCATGCATTCATTCTTTTGCATATTGATTAGACAATGATGTTTGAAATGCAAGTTATTTTCATACATTTTCTATTTTGATTTGCAAATGTGCTTGAGGCTTTTTAGCTCCGTGCAAACATTTGTAAATATTCTTTGAAATGCATTTATGAATATTCATTTAAGAAAATACTTATTTTATTAGCATATCAAATTCTGCTTTCTGTATGAAATTGTGTTTGATTAATAATACACCAGTTTATTCAAACCCATTACTAAGATTTGCTAAAATGGCCATGGTTTCCCCAAGCAAGTCATCACTTGTCTGATGATAGCCAGTGTGTGTTTTTTTGTCTTCCTTTAGTTTACCCTTTAAAAAAACTCTGACTTTTACATTGACATTAAATACTGGTGATGACAGTAGTTAAGAATAGTGCTTGAATATAACATTGTGAAAGATACTGGAATAGAGTTGCTAAATTCTGTGCTCTTTTCTCCTGACACAGTACATATGGACAAGTTATCTACCAGCAACAGTGAAACAGAATGGTAATGACTGGATAACTATGTGGATGACTGTGTTAGAGGGGATGTAATAATATATCAACCTACAGTTAAACACTTTTCTAACTGATCCACTTGGAAGCTAAAATATTTACATGGTGATGCATTAATAATATCTACCCAGCCAATTCAGTGTAAAACCTCTGCTACTCAACGTATTATTGGGTTAGCGTGTGTTTTACACTAAATTGTGGTGCCTGTAACATTTCCAAAACTTTTTCGAAATAGTGCGGCACAGCATAAATCTTGCAAAGGGATTCTTGCATCATGGGATTACGGGCAGATTTCCAGTCAAAATGTTTACAGGGTAACCCCTTTGAAATGAAAAATAACAAAAGTGGTATAAAGGTGATATCTTTATTGGCTAACTAAGATAATCATTGCAAGCTTTCAGAACATTCTAGTTCCTTTTTCAAGCTGATTAACCTGTTAACTAGAATGTTCTGAAAGCTTGCTATGATCAACTTAGTTAGCCAATAAAGTTATTACCTTTATACCACTTTTGTTATTTTCTATTTCAAAAGGGATACCCTGTAAACATCAATAAGATAAGAACTTTTATTGAATCTCCCTGTATATAGAAAGACCTTAGTGTGTGTCCATATCTAAGGTTTGTCCTTTCTAAGGACTAAGTTACGTGATGAAGTTGGCTTTGCAGCAAAAAGCCTGTTTTTGATGGTAAACTTTTGCTGGCTGAGCTTTATGTACCTTTGTATGGACAGTTCTTAAAAAAAAAACTCATGTTATTCATGTTCATTAGGAACCAGAGTTCAGGGTTAAAACTGCTGGTTTTGCTGTTGAAATATCTGTGGTCAAAATTCACCAGAAATTTGGATGAAAACATTTTGACAACGGAAACCAGAATTTTTGCATTGTGATGCTTACATTTTTCAATTTCACTGTAGAATTCGTTTTTAACGGTTGAAATTCTGCATAGGAACCTGGAACATGTCTGCATACTGACGAGTTTCTGCATCTTTATGTCTTTATAATGGTAACATTTAGTAAAGGAATCATTTATAGAGAAAAGGAAATCCTAATTGAAGCCATCAGTTTCTAGACTATATGTCAGTAAAAAGTGTTTAACATAATTTAAAAGGGTGTAAAAAAACAACAACTTTTCTGCCTGCAGATATAGATTGCTATTTAAAAAAATATATATTTTTTAAAATATAAAATGTATAATAATATAATAAAATATATAATAATATAATAAAAGTTCTAAAAGATTAAAAGCTGTTACAAACCTCGAACAAAACTTTGAGTGTGTGTTTTGGTAACATCCCTTATAGTACATGTCTAACTTTCTAACAAAATAATCCCTAATAAAATTGCTTGCACTTATCCCCCTGTTTGTATACTATATTTAATAGTGTGTATCGCTAAATTGCGCTTTATAAATACAATTATAAATAATTATATAATATCTAACAAAGGATAAGCCAGCATGAAATAAGTTCACATATTGGAATCTTTTCTGGCTGTGAAGCATTAACATTTTAAATTATATTTTATATTATTTTAATAGAAAGAAGCTACTTTTGGGGGGATAAGATAGGCTATCCCAATAGCAATCTGAACGACAGTACAGTACTTTTGAGGGCCAGCATTTGGTTGTGAGAAGTTTCCTTTTTATTGGTTGGGGACATTCTTTCTTGACTGAAAATAAATAATGTAAGGTATCAGTCTTACCATGACAGCATGCATCAACCAACAAACAGCTGAAGCCCGGAGGTCTTTAAGATAACATTATTTAAATGTAGTCAGATTAATATACTCTAGAGTCCATGGCCATACATAAAAATAAGAAGTTCAAGACATTTTAAGAATGAGAAGATCAAGATTTCACTATACTTTAAAAATTATAGTTGGTCCTACTCAAAGATGGCTGAATCTGAATTAGGATTCTTATGTCATAAATGTATATCAATAAAAGATTCAAAAATGTAGAATTACACTAAAGTAACAGGTTAAGAAAGTGATAACTACTATGCTTGTGAAGGTTCTCATTCATCCAGGTTATGGTATATATGCCCAGGGTAAGGTGTCAAAACAGCATTGTAAATGGAAGACAGTTGGAGTCGAACCCCCCCTCCCACACCCTTATTCAGGCTTGGTTTATTTATTTTCACATAAATGGCCTCCTTGACACCTCTCTTGAACCAGTCATGTTCCTTTGTCAATATGTTGACATTACAATCTTCAAAGGTATGTCCTTTTTCCTTTAGATGCAGGTACATGGCTAAGTCCTGACCCGAGGACTCAGCCGTGTACACCAACTGTCTGCCATGTACAATGTTGTTTTGACACCTTACCCTGGGCAGTTCCTATAACACATCTTAGCACAATGCAATCACGCCTTGCATTCAGGAGGTTCCTAACACCTGGCTGTGATATGCTAATTGGGACTTTCCAGAGTACAAAATTTCCAACAGATTCTTGTACAAGTCATTTTGAATTGAGAAAGCCAGTCGGATGACTAGCAAAACGTCTTCAAGAACTAAACTTTAAGTCCAGTTGATCTAACTGAATACAACTGATAACCACTGTATAAAGTAAAAGTAGGAGAAATATGGAACCATGTGTAAATGAAGAAGTAAGGAAAAATAAAGATGTGTAAAGAATATTATTTAAACTTTTAAGTTAAAATAAACAGGAACAAGAGAAAAAGGATCAGATGATGAGGCACATAATATGGGATTGAAATGAACGAAATATAATTCTTCACATTAAAGCAACTCTTTGAAGGCAGATGCATCTTAACATTTATTTCAAAGTAAGTTTTTTTAGTCAATTTGGACAATGCCATTTGGATGCAGTTTACAGATAAGCTGATGTTTTTGCTATGTACAAATTATAAAGTATGTGAAATTGCTTTGGTCCAGATTTCAGTGCACTGTTACTCATTCAGCTTCTAATAATGTAGCTGTGCAATAAAATCAATATGTGTAAAAAAAAAATGGCCCATGGTTAAAAGTACCCTGTTGTTAGTACAGTTCCAGAACCTCTCATAACAATTGAATGTTTTTCAACTCAATAAAACATCATCTCTACAATGTTGAATGCCTGATTACATTGTTTTTCATCAAGCTGCCTTCAAATGGATTGACTGGTTTGACTAGCTGACGACCAATAATTAACTCTTTTTATTCTGAAATGGTATATTTATGGCATTCCCTTAAGCAGTCTTTTGGCTACCCTGAGAAGAAAATAATGATGGACCTTGAGGTTCATAAGCCTATGCTTTAAACCAGACTGACATGACATCCTCCACAGTTTTAGCCAGTGGGGTAACCGTGCTAATTTAATGTATTCATTTTCTCCATGTTTGGACCTTTTGTTCTATTTCTCTCTAATCTTCTCAAACTAGCTGTGGGATATCAAAGATAATAACTGAAAGCAGTCAAATCCAAACTTTAAAATAAATATACTGAAGATAAAATATTGTAATATAAATGGCATTAGTTTCTATGTGCTCTATGTTTAATTATTTTATTACATGAAGTGGTTTTCTCAGATGGCTAATTATTGAGAGAGTGTAGTAATGCGGGAGTTTGACAGAATACTAACCCCCACTCTCTGCTATTCAGACTGATTCAGCTGAAATTTGTTTGCATTCATTTGCAGTGAGATGGAGATTAAATTAAAATATGATTGGTTATTTTAATCCTAGCAATCACACATTAACCAATCATATTTTAAAATTTTATTCAAATATGATTGGTTAATGTGAGAAGGAATGAAATCTTAACCAATCAAAAATAGTTTGGTCCTTCAGCAAACCTATATAAAGAGGTTCAAACCCTTGCGGAACTCAGAGTTCATCATCTTCTCATCATCTTTTTTAAGACCAGGGGCGGTCCTGGTTTCAAGCTGTGGGACTCCTTAAGCCCCAAAGGGCACTTGTCAGTGCAACAAGGACATTTACACGTGCCACAAAGGCACTAATAAGTGCCGTGGAGGGAGGTCCAAGTTCAAGCTGTGGGGCCCCTTAGCCCCAAAATGCACTTGTCAGTGTCCCCCCTGGCAGTGACATGCCCCCCGGCAGTAACTGACCATGGTGCAACCCCTTCCCCGCAGCCCTTCTAGACCTCTCCCCCATGCAACAACATTTTTCACCCCAAAGCTGTACTTAGCACAGTGCGCTAAGTTCATTATCATGACAAGAAGAGAAAAATTACCACTGCAAATCGCCAAAAATGATTGCTTTTTTATTAAAAAAACTGCAAAGTTTTGGACCTTTATAAATATGCCTCTTTGTCTAGACTTTGCCTGCCATTTGACCTAACCTTCTGCATGGACTTTGACTTTTGTCTGCCTTGACCATTTGCCTTCTGGTTCTCCCAACTGCCTTTAACCCTTTCTACTTCTGGCATTTCTCTGTCTGCAGGAGGTTCCCCACCTGTAAATGTGGCTAAAGAACCTTGACTTCGTCCATCACCATGCTGTAATGGTGACCTGACCCTCAAAGGGAAATTTCACCCCTCAAATAAAAAAATGTATATAAGTAAATCACTCCCCAAACCCCTAAACTACAATACTTGTGAAGGTTCTCATTCACAAGTATTCACAAAACTACAATAGTAAAAAAGCTGACAGCCGTTTGGCTAATCTGTTATATGCAGCAAAAATGATACTTTCCCTCTCCCCCCTCTCTAAGCTTTTATATACCCAGAGGAGGCATCTTGGGGAATAACATTCAGTCATTGGCTGTGATGGCATCTATTACACCCTTGACTAACAGCTGCTAATTGGCAATGGTCGGTGTGTGTGTGGGGAGGTGATGTTGAGGTGGGGTGCGAGAGGCTGCTGGGAAGAGCATGCATGTTCCACTAATATCAGCCCATAGGGTGTGCGCATTAGCAGGGTGACCTCCCCCACCTCCATAGGCAGGGACCCTGCACCCCACCAGGGGCTTTTAAAATAGCTTTTTGGGGCTTAAGGGGGACCCCCCTTCTCGGCATTTATTAGTGTCCTTAAAGCCCAAAAGGCTTTAAGGGCCTCTGGAGGTGGGTAAGGCCCCCCTGCTAGTGTGTGCCCCCATGGGGTAGTAATAGTGGGACATAGCCCCATTCCTAGCAGCCCCTCTCACCCCACCATGTCGCATTCGCCACACCCCGCGCACCATCACCGAATCTTAGATTCCTTTTCTTCATTATTTTATTTCTCAGAAAGGTTTGGAATGGACCTAGCCAAGGTTTCTGCAATCCAATATTTGCCCCTACCCACTAGTAGTGAGACAATGCAAAGTTTCACTGGATTTACTAACTACTATAAAAAAAATTAAGTTCCTTGAAAATCGTTAAAGGATTCCTTTGCTTGTTCTCCAATCCTAAGACATTCTGATCTACTTTAAAGGGACACTATACTGAAAAAAATACTTCTTCTCGTGTTTATCTATAAATTTGTAAGTAGCCCTCAAATGAAAATTTATATACAGGTAAATCATGCCCCAAAACTCTAAAATGTAATAGTTTGAAATCTCAAATATATGTCTAACCTGAAATCCTGTTGCCCCTGTTTCTTCTTCCTGGTTCTTCCAGTTAGCAACTCTCAGTTATGGATTTGACAGTTGACATAACAGCCAATGACTGAATGTTAATCCCCTAGCTGCCTCTTCTGAGCATGCTCAGGCTCAGTACAGGTTTCTAAATTGCTCAGTTTCTATGAGGCATCCAAAAGCACAACATACATACAGTAATGAATTCATAGGACAAAGGAGGATATATCAACATATTTTAAAGAGCCCATTCTTTCTAAAAGCTATTATTATGAGGGTGGAGTTGTCCTTTAAGTATGGCTTCCACAGAAATGGAAGGGTAGGTCAGTAGGTGTGCGTACCTGTGTCTGATTAGAGGTTAAAAAAAAACTTTTGAAAGATTTTGTAAGAATAATATATCCTACACTGATCCAACCTGGAACCTGATGCCTAGTCTAGACATTGAAAAAGCCTCACAGCTGCGGGAGATAGGATGAGACACACACAGGCATGTACTGAAAACTATCTCAGTTTATTTAGGTCATACATTGGCATATATGAAACAAAGGAAAAACCTTGCATAGCGAAAAGGGCTTTACCGGACTTTATGTCTGTAAACAATATAATAAAACATGTCTTGGAATGCGAGAATAGAGACAAGTTGACATAGGAGGCAGAAGACCTTGAATAACGTATTATCATGGCCATGAGAAACAGCTTGGGCTAGGTACACTTGGTACATTTTGGAAAAACAGACTAAGTTATGTGCACAAATGGAGTCGAAAACAAATGGCTGCTATTAGGCTAGTGATTATACAGAATAATAAAAAACCTAACAGTTATGTTCCACCTTTTATCCCAAAGGGATAACTAAACGGAAATTATTGTAACTTAAGCAACATTATCAGTGGAAATATCATTCATAGCGATTACATCATTATACATTGCAGCGTGAGCAATAGTTTTACGATTAGTAGGAAACTTGCAAACAGATGCGAATATAAATACATCCTGGGGCACTTGAATACAGCAGCAACAAGAATCAGAACACATATGATTTATAATTGTACCAAATATTGCGAAGCTGACCCCAGGAGGGAAGCCACCAAAAAAGCATGTTCCAGAAAGAAAATTTACCATCATCTACCTTGATGTGATTACTAAGTTTGTTGCAAAGTACTGATCTGATATTTAATAGTGAGGGTATGATCAGAAAGGTTAAAGCAGCACATACCTTCAACACTTTCACCATCCTTACCTATGCAACAAAAGTAGATAATCGATAGCAGCACGATTCTGGGAGAACAGCATGTTCCAGAGTATTATAGTCGTTAGCATATTGGTAAGGATAGAGCTAGTTTATATTTATTTCTTTAGCTACTACACATGCAAGATAAAGCAATTGTCTACCAGTATATATTGCTAGCCTGGAACGCCTACGATACTAGCACCTAAACCAACAACTTCAGTTTCAGAATAGGGGATGTACATTAGACTTACAATCCTCTGGCATAGTTATAAGATCCCTGCGATTACTTTTACCTGCAGGAGGAAAGAAGAAGATTGCAAATGTGTGCTTGGCACTATCACCATACTTAATCTACTGATAGCACAGGGACCTCCGAAATGTTAGCAGGTAAATAAGTGTAGCTAACATTCCCACAGGCCATAACCCATCCCTCTGAAAAACAATTGTACATATTTGATGTCGTTTGATAGGTGAGATTACACTTCATGTTATTATTCACAGAAACACTTGTTTAGCAGCAGGACAAGTAAATAAACAAACTTCAGCATCAGTAACATTTTAGTCCGAATCATAACCATATCTACAGTTCGTTCGCGGGAAGTTTGTTGAGGTAGTCTGGAAATTTAAGCGGTTACCCACTCTTCCCGTGATAATTGGGGGTCCACTACACCTATGTGCTGACATTCAGATAGTATTGGAGACAGGTTGGAACTGAAGCTGGAATAGCGATCAAACAAGTACTTATAATGTCCCGTGCACTTTTTACATTTCCTAAACAGAAATCAGTTGTGTTAGGAGTCTTTTTGAAAATACTCCCAAATGTTACCTGGGGCAATGAACACGGGAGCAATAGAGCGGGAAGCTCTTGTTTATTATAATAAATTCAAAATAGAAAAACCACAGAATAAGATGAAAAATGAACAGTCAGGAAAATATTTCATCTGGATTTCACATTCATCACTGGTTGGAATCTGGGCTCATCTTAATCCTCCTCCTTGAGGGTGGGTTTGTTGTCATCTCTGAAGTCATCTCGGTGGTCATCTCGGTGGTCATCTGTTCTCCATCAACAATTCGGTGCGCTTTACTCTGGAAGCATGTATCCCCATGGATTGCCTTCAACCAAGATAGCTGTGCGAGTCATAACGCCTTCATCAAGACCACATCACCTGATTTAAAGGGTGCGTCGGAGCACTAGAAAATAAAGAAAAAGACAAAGAAACTCACCACAGATGCTATTCAATTTTTCAATCAGTTTTGCCACATAAGCTTCCTGGATAAATTCCAGGTCCCTGTAATTAATGTCCCTGTCTTAACTGCCCAAAGCGTAGGGAATGGTTTACCCATTAAATTCGAAAGAGAACAACTTGGATGTAGAATTGGGGCCATAAGATCTCCTGCTAATACAGCTGTGTAAATAAATATCCCATTTACTGAAAAAACCTGCAGTAGCCTTCCTAAACTTCTCTTTTATTGTGCGGTTCATTCGTTCAACACATCTGAACTCTGGGATATGAACCTCTATTCAATGAACTCAATTACACAATGTCTTGTATTAGCTTAGAAGTAAAGGCTGGTCCTTTATCTGAATCTATCCTAACAGCAACCTCATTTAGGAATAATTTCCTTACCAAAATTTTAGCAACAGTTTTCACATCTTCTTTTTCTAGTTGGGAATGCCTCTGGCCACTTACTGAATCATCCCACATAACCAGTAATATCCACATCCTGTGGTAGATTTGGGCTATGATTAAAATCAATCTGTAAGTCTTGGAAAGGGCCTTGCGGTGGGGGTAAATGCTGGTGTTTACCATGGGTTTTACAATTGCGTGTTATTTCGTGCACAAATAACCTCTAGAAACCTTACAATGAACGAGCTTGTTTAAATCCTGTACCAAAATCTCTTTCCCATCTCAGTCTGGGTTCGTTTATCTTTGTGGGATATACCATGTATCTGGGCAATAAACATTGTGGCTAAGACTTTTATGAGCCATATATTACTATCACTATCCCTCTTTAATAAAGACCTAAAGGTCTAAAAACAAATACTTGAAAAAAAAAAAAAATCTTTAAAAAAAATGAATCGGGAGAAAACAAAAATTAAAACCGAAACAATAACATTTTCGGGGGGAAAAGTATGAACGCAGGAAAAAACAAAAGAAATGGAGAAAAGATAGCAACTTATACACATATATGAGATAACATTCCTTAACAACATGAAAAGAACTCACAATCATTCATTCAAACAACTAAAACATAAGGAAGAATAATAATCCACAAATTAAATTAATGTAAAGTCAGCTCACCATTCTCATTTATAACTTTCTACTGCCAAAACTAACTACATTAAAATCATACCTGGAAACAATGTACTAACACTTAACCTTAAACAAAACACCAGTACGGGTTAAAGAAAGATTAAGCTAAATAAACAAAAACACGGTAAGCACTAAATTCCAAACAGAATCTGGGAATTGAAGCTCTATATCCACTATACACAAACACAACCAACCATAACAGCTCTAATTGGTAGAGAATCAAATCGGACTGAGGAAGATTTACACCTATATTTAAATATTAATTGCTTGGGTATTAATTTAACCTGTAATCTTAATACAGTAAAATAAAGGAATATACAATGGGTAAGACCTGAATATATCTAACTTCTAAGACCATGATAGATTTAAAATAACCTCATACTCTGTAGACATCGGATAGTTCATATTCTATTCTTTAGCATTTATAAACATGATTAGATGTTAATTAAACATTCTCCGTGTCCAATATAATAAAGTTGGGGCTCACCACCATTGTACTAGCACAGAATGCATTCTCTTACCAGTGATTGCCAATGACTTAGAGAGAAAAAAAAATAAGTGACTAGTTTCAAGTGTCTCTGTGATATTGTGATAAAACTGCCACCATGATTTTACAATGTTCTCTTTATAATACAAATGAAAAGATTTATCATAATTCACAAAGCTCAAGCAGGGCAGAGGTAAATGTTATACACATTATTTAAACATTCTTTTCTTGTCATTTGCAGTGTCCATAGAATGATGTTTGGACAGTCTTTAATGGGCATTTTGGAGCATTTGGTCCCAGTGGGAGCTGGCTGGGATTCATTGTTGGTAAAATTCATGAAGCTGACCAATTCAGCTTTTCATCACAGGGTTTTTGAAAAGCAAAAATGTCTTTATCTCTGGCGGGGCTGACCAGATATTCACCCTTAGATATTATACAACCAAGATATTGAACTGAGTCTTTGCAATATTGTATTTTCTGGAAGCTTTTGATGCAGCACAATTGAGGAAACATTTTACATACCTCCTTGCCTGGATACACATAACCACATTAACATATTTACAATTACATATTCATAATCCTAGAACCATGTGGCTAAACCCATTATTATTTTAACACTTCACAGAGAGCCATAGAGTCCTGTCACTGGCAAGTCCACCAATTCTCTATTCAAACAGTGACACATAAATTGGGACTTTTCAAAAAAATGAATACAAAAGACTGAGCCGTAGCACCAGCCGACATGCATAAAAAGGCATATCTCAAAATCAACAACTGTATTACATTGGGTATCGCGCAGAAATGCTAATAAGGGCTTAAATATCCAAACTAAGAGAACTATCTGTATTATGAGCTATAATAGGGGTATAACTAGAAGATAGTCTTTATAATTACTCATTCTTTACAAAGGTACAAACCATTGGCAGAATACTATTATTATATCCTGTTAAAAGGGGGTTAGGGGCATAAAAAAAAATAAATCCGTACATCAACTTTTTACTTCCAACAAGTTATGCCACTAAAGAAAATTAAGATACACAATATACTTACTAAATCCGGTATTATCAAATTAATGGGGTATCTGGTAATAATTCAAGGAAAAAATAGACAATAACAATTGGCCATTATCCCTATTAGTGACAGATATTTATATTCTTAGTCTCTGCAAGTACCCTAATAATCTCTACAAAAGACTTGCAATTAGCTGAGGGACCATTATATAAGGAAGCTTTTGATAGAGAAGCACTAGTCCCTGTATCATCAAAAAAAAAAATTAAACACTTACCTCGTATATCTGAAAACCACAATAGTAATTACACTTCTGTCCATGAGCTGTCCCAAGCGAGGGAATCACTTGTGGAAAATCCATCACAACTGCCATCATAGGGCATATCTATCTGTGACTGTATTTTCCACATCCTACTTAGCTATATGGATTAACGGTCTCACCAATGATCTAATTTATTACATAAACATTTGCTATTATGAAGCTGATTCCTCCTTAAAACCAACAGAAACTCTACCAGATCCTTGCCCTTCTACTTCCTAAATCTTCACTTTCCTTTCTCAAAAAAAAAACCTCTATAATATAAGAAAAACTTCCGTAGACTTCCTACCTCCATTCTCGCAATTATAAAAAAATCCCATTAACTGTTAATAACATCAAGCGAAAGAAAGAAGGAGGCGGGGAAGAGGGGGGGTTAGGAATGTAGGCAGAGATACACGGTTCACACAGAATTTTTACGAACTTGAAAAATCCAGGATGGAATACATTTATAATAGAAAACTAGAGTCCAAACATTCTAAGTGAAACCAGCATTAACCAATTTAAACTTTACTTATTAATATAACCAGATTATATAATAAAATTCACTAAGAGAGCTCGCAATAAGAATATACATCTTTTATCCAACCCAAATATTATCAACCATGGATTGCCATAATCTGTACCACCAATACGGAATCACCTAATCCTCTTGAGTTTCCAGGAAAATTCTTCGGAACTTCTTTTATCAGTATTTTCCCACACATTGGAAACCTGTAACTTGAATTAAACACTTTAATATACTTTAATGGACTTATCATGTTGGGCAGACACCTTACTGTGAAACTTTCCATCCTGTAAGCAAGAAGTTAACAATAAGCGCAGTGAATACAATTAGGGAAACAATCACACTGAAGCAAAGGAGGGGGAGGAAAAAAAAAAACTTATACTCTAATAAATCAGACACTTACATATAAGCTGCAAGACAAAGACAGACAAATAGTAGGGTTTCTCAATGTTCCTGATAATGCTAGCTAGCAAAGAAACACAACTCAGAAGTTCGAACTTCAAATGAACCGGACCACACTGTCCGTTCTATAAATGGTTAAGCTTAACTCTTTAAGTCCCCGTCCCTAACTCCCGTGTTTTACACTTCACTTCACCGGAAGAAACTCTTAGTTAAAGAGAAAACATTACTCTCTATGTTCAGGTCGTCGCCTGCGGGAGTATTATCTCTAGTCCAACTACGAGTTGCGAGTCCAACCCGCAATAGGGACCTATCAATCAAGGGGAAAATATATCTCTTACGGCTCCCAGTTACCTCTTCCAAAGAGAAACTAAAAAATGCAGATCGCCACCTGCGGGAGTCTACCTTAACTCTTTAACTCTCTAGAACACCCAGCACCAAGTTTTTACATTCCACTCAGGGAATAAACTCTTTCAGAATTTAACACTCCACCCCGAACACACTTCCTTAGAAACTCGATCACAGGTCCCAGCCTGCGGGCATTCTCTACTTACAGACACTCTACTTACAGACCTATCTGTAAGACGTGGGGCATGCGTCCGCCCTTCCAGACCCACGTTTTTAAAATCTATATCCAATGTGCTGATACAAGTTACAGAACAAGCAAGACAGAACTTAAAATCAATAAGCTCAATACTTACGTCCTGTAGGTTGTATCCCCACTTACTGACACCAAATTGTAAGAATAATATTCCTACACTGATCCAACCTGGAAACTTGATGCCTAGTCTAAACTTGAAAAAGCTCACAGCTGCGGGAGATGGATTGAGACACACACAGGCATGTACTGAAAACTATCTCTTTATTTAGGTCATACATTGGCATATATGAAACAAAGGAAAACCTTGCATGACGAAAAGGGGCTTTACCGGACTTTATGTCTTTAAACAATATAATAAACATGTCTGGAATGCGAGAATAGAGACATTTGATAGGAGGCAGAAGACCTTGAGATAACGTATTATCTATGGCCATGAGAACACTTGGCTAGGTACGCTTGGTACATTTTGAGAAAACAGACTAAGTAATATGTGCACAAAATGGAGTCGAAAAAAAATGGCTGCTATTAGGCTAAGTGATTATACAGAATATATAAAACCTAACAGATTTGTCTAATTAGGTTTTTTTACTATAGTTACCCTTTAACTAGATTTACCAGCCTGCGCAGATTTGCATAAATTCCCTGGACCTCATATCTGCTAGCACCCCTGCTGAGTTGTTTAACATGCTATCAGCTCCATTGTTCACTTTCTTTGTTCTTAAAATACACCATTACCTGTGTGGCCTGCACATTTGCATTTGTTAGCTTGAACCAAGGAAGGTTGAATCTTTGTGTGTGGAAACCTTCAGAAATGCCTGCCATATTTATACAAAAGACCATTCTCACAATATATGGATACACAAGTCTGTTTCATTTTTTAGTGTTTCAAATTTTACAGAGTTAACACGCGTTTGCAGACGCCAGTGTCCATCGTCCCTGCATTTGGCACAGTGAATTTCTGACATGTTGTCACAGGTAAACCTGCTGCGATTCCTGTTGCAGCTCTCTTGGACCTGGCACTGTGTTGTCTGTACAGTCCCTGGCACAGCAGCTGCACAAGCTTCCAGCCACCATTTGTGCCAATATTTCCTTGTGCTGCATGAATCGGCAACGGAGTTCTTTAGCGAGATCCTCAGAACACAATCTTCTTTTGCCTGTCCACCCGTGTACATGCCTTGTACAAAATGTAGGCATTCACCGCTGCCAGGTCCAGCATATTGTAAAAAACTGCTACTGGCCACTGCGTGTTGCGGCTCTTACGGAATACCATCCATGCCATTTGGTCCAACACGTCTACACCACACTGTAAAAGCAGCTAGAGAGAGAGAGACATTGAGTATATGTGCTTTTTTTCTATAGGCCTTAATGTACACATTAGAATCAGATTTCCCACAAAATATTTGGGTGGGAGGTCCGAGGTCCGTGGGGTGGAAGGTCGTGGGGGGGGGGGGGCATTAGTTTTTTTTTGCTATGGGGCCCCGCATTTCTAGCTACGCCCCGGCTAATACTGTACTTACTGAAGTAGCGGGGATCAGCATACAATACAGCTGGTTTACAATCAGTAAAGGCACACAGTTAGGTAGTGAGTGACAGCAGGACCCCCGTTAGGTAGTGAGTGACCCCCGTTAGGTAGCGAGTGACAACAGGGCCCCCGTTTAGGTATGAGTGACACAGGGACCCCCGTTTTGATAGTGATGACAGGGACCCCAGGTTAGATATTAGTGACAGGGACCCCCGTTAGTAGTGAGTGACAGGCGCCCACTCACCTCGCAGCCACAGCGTCAGACCTCGATAGCGTGCGGCCCGACCAGTTAGAGCGGCGCAAATAATGCGGAAGTGATGTCACTTCCGCATATCAGCGGTGTCTGCTAGTCCTAGCGCACGCTCTAACTGGTCGGCGGCTGTCGAGGTCTGACGCTGCTGGATGTCTGGCAGTGGGGATATCTGCGGCGGCCGGGGGGGGACAGCGGGGCCGGGGCTCCCCTGGAAATAGATTGGGGGACCCCAGAACATGTTGGGGGCACGGGCCCCCCAAAATAGGGCTAGCGACGCCACTGAGCACTGGTGTAAAATTATACACACATCACTCATACCTTCATGTGGGTTATAGTCTGTTATTCGTGTTGGGTTTCCTCTTTCCTGCCGTCACCGATCATCACGTCTTGATGCATGGAACTTAGAACCCACCCAGTCTTGTTTTTTTTAGGTGCAATAATTGTCAAGGAGACACTGCCACTTCTAAGCACTGAAGTGGAGAATACCTCTCGCTGTGCAGTGTCTTTTGCAAGCTGAGGAAGTTCATGACGGACTTTATCACTGTGCCCAATAGCGTTGTTTTGCGCTGCACAGTCTGTGCACAGTGACAGTGAAGTAAGAAATTGTCCGTCGTGACATTTCTCTCCCATTATCCAAAAAATGGCTCCATCAGATTCATGATCACGTTCTCTGCCAGCCCCTCTCTCCCTTCTGACGACTGGGGTCCTTTCCCAAGAAAGGAGTGCATTCAACTCACTGTTCAGGTAGTGCAAATCCCCTATATAAACACCATATATAAGCACATACAATACACAGTAGGAGATGAGTAGGTGGAGTAAAGTCCATCAGCTATAATATATAAAGCCTAGTATCTTGTGCCAATGCAGCATCATGCATTGCAGACATATTTGGTCTCCAAATCCGTGGCCATCCAGAACTTGATCCCAATTTGTCTGGCTTGTTTGCGATATCTGTGTGAATGGACAACGAACCTTGGTAGGGAACAGTTGTTCACTTATGGTCATGTGTTTCTCCTGGAGTGAAACTCTCAGCACAGTTCTTCTGAAGCGTGTCCAGATGTCGGAGATTGCAGCAAATTTGTCTGTTTTCACCCGTTCTATCACCCGCGTGTCCTTGTCATCAAATCGAAGGTGCTGCATAATTGAAATGAATCTATTTCGGGGCATTGTCTCTTCGATTACTGGCACCGAGAAGTTTTTCTGACCAGCCTCACACTGGCACCAACAGGACACTGATGCTCTACAACACAGAATTGAAATGAATGCGCTCAGTTCTGAATTGTCAATTCCAGTCCGCTCTGTTCTGGCGGGCTGATGGACCGTACACTCCCTGATGGTCTGCAGCATTCTCGTGTCAAACAGGCAAGGAAGCTTTGTAGCACGCTTGTAATTTTACGCTGTTGGAAGATAAACAAATAAGACTGGTAATTTACATGAACCTCACTCTAAATGGGTTTATATAAATATCATATGTCTAATGGCAATGACAAACCTAGCAACTTTGTGGTCCAGCTTGCGCAGTGAAGCACGAGTGATTTGCAGCTCAGACAGGGCTTCCCGTACCAACGGTGCATCTCCCGTGGAGGCATGTTGGGTTTCTCTTCCGTCTCCTTTTCAGATTCTTCTGAGGAGGTTCAGTGGCCTGCTGACCAATGAAATCTCTCCTCCATCAAGTCTGCTTCATCCATTTCCTGAAGCCAGGCCAAAGCCTGTTTCGCGGAGAGGTTCTTCCTGCTGTGGCAGTGATACGCAGGCCATCCTGATGTGTGTTCTTAGAAATGCGAAGAAGAAATAATTCTCCCACCTGCGTCGGTCTGCTTTTGTGCACAGCACTGTGCTGTATTCACACCTCTGTTTCATCTCAGACACTTCGTCTACACTTCAGAGTCCTCTACACTTCACACTATTTGTGTACAAACATACATCGGAGACTGAAGTGTTAGCAGTTTACATTCTGTTTTCACACTATTTTTTATAAAGACTTGTGTTTCCATATATTGTGAATGTGTGCTGACATGTGGGGGACATTTTGATAGATGCAGGCATTTCTGAAGGTTTCCACGTCTAACACCAGGTTTATATTCTGGCCTTTGATCTGAGCTACCCCTGAGTAAATGCAATGTGCCAGGCCTTACAGGTAATGTGTGATTTGTACAACAAAATTGCAGATAATCAACCTGAAGACCTGTGAAATCTCAGCAGGGTGAGCCTTGCACCAGAAACTAAAAAGTTTGGTAATTCTAGTGTTAGGGACTGACAAGACTGTCTTGAGCGCTCTCCCTATACTCAGCTTAGGGAGAACATTTTGGACTGAGTGTTTCCCTCTACCATGGCTGACTACCCTATAGGGAGACTACCGCGGCCAAGGGGAATTTTCAGTCTTTCCCTGTCAGTCTTTCGGAGGCCATGTACTCGTTTGGGAAAGCCGCCACACACACTGCCAATAAAGCACCGATACCATTGGATCCGACAGTATCAGGGCTTTATTGATAATTTGTGTATCTAATTTTTTATTAATTTTTTAAAATTAATTTACTGAAAAACAAATTGTGATTTTCCGACTTTTGAATTTCTATTTTTTCAACTGGGGGGTCTTATTTTCATACCGAATTTTGTATTTGGAGACCCTCCTTGCAATTATCGGGAATTTCCACACTTCCTTTTATACGCTTTGCATTCTGCTCCTCTTCATGATTTTCTGTTTGACTATGTCTGGAATCGTTTGTGCGTCAGATTGCATTAGGGATTATTTGTTAGCAAATTTACATTTCTGTATGCCTATCCTGTTCTATCTACTATCTATCTATCTATCTATCTATCTATCTATGTATGTCTCTATCTACTATCTATCTATCTATCATCTATCTATCTATAATCTATCTATCTCTATCTATCTATCCATTATCTATCATTCCATCTATCATCTATCATATCCTCTATATCTATCTATCTATCTATCTATCTATCTATATATCTATCTATCTATCTATCTATCTATCTATCTATCTATCTATCATCATCTATCTATCTATCTATCTATTATTATCTATCTATCTATCTATCCATCTATCATCTATCATCATATCATCTATCTATCTGTTTGGCATATTCTATCTATCTATCTATCAATTATCTATCTATCTATCAATCATCTATCTATCTATTTATCTGTTAGTGTGTCTATCTATCTGTCGATCTATGTGTCTATCTGTCTGTCAATATGTCTGTCTGTCCATCTATATATATGTCTATCTGTCTGTCTGTGTCTCTGTCTATCTGTCTGTCTATATGTCTGCCTGTCTGTATGTCTATCTATGTGTCTATCTGTCTACCTACCTTTCTGTCAGTCTGTCTGTTCATCCGTCTATCTGTCTGTCTGTCTGTTGTCTGTCTGTCTGTCTATCTATCTTTTCGTTTACTAATTTAATAGCTCCAGGTATGCAGGGATGTTATGGTTACATATGTTGGTGGCAGCAACAAATTTTTCTAACTCCTTACAGACAGTATTATACAGAACCCGTGATTGAGGAATCACTCTCTCATTTTCCCCCCTCCCTGGATATTTATACCCCCAGCAGGGTTACTGTCATTGACTTACCATTATAATTATAAGGGACAGTGATTACTGGACTTTATTACAAGATTGGACCAGGTCCACCAAACTGGGTTCGTTTTTAAGGCACTGTGCACTTTATTGTTTGATATATTATGTGCAAATGTACAAGTTACTGGATCACATTGTTATATAAAGCACTTTATTTGAAGTAATTACTTGTTAGTAAGTGTATTATTGCGGCAGAAATCACCTATTCATGTGTATTTTGGATTCATTTCTGTTTCAGGTCATATACAAGTGTGACCTGATATTTATTTTAAATTAGTCCACACACAGCTGCGAGTGCTTATATGGGGTTTCTTTTTTGGAGGGATTTTCCCTCTGAGTAGGTTTGTGTCTGGGATTATTTCATTCCCCTAGCACCATCACTTATTCGTGATTTTCAGCTTGCGGACTGAGTCTACTGTTGATTCTATTTGTAGGTGATCCCCTTTCCTTACAATATTCTAATTATCTCTAAATTTATTGCATGCACTGAGCTATTTCCAAATGTCTTTGTAAAGGGTGCAAGCGATGCAAAATAAGTAAAAAACCCTTGCTAATCCTATATTACCTCAGTTAGCAGGGGCTTTGCACTTATTTTTCTCCTTAGCACGGAATATTACATCTCCCTGTTAGTCTCTGCTAAAAAGTGATCTATGTTTCATATGGAAGAAAAGGTTTATTTATACATGTGCTCTTGCATTTGTTATAGGGATGGACAATTTAATTTCCCAGGGGGCCGCATGAGACACTTGAATTGTCGTCAAGGGCTAGACCAGAGTCCATATAGGGCTCTGCCTTCTGTCTTTCCTCAAGGAGAATTTGCACATGCTCAGTGCAGCCCTCCCCCACCTCCCTCTCCCTCCCTCTCCTACCAGTTTTGGTCTCCCTTTCCCTAGTGTAATTCCCCTTTGGGGTACTGTAGGTCTCCCTCCCCCAGCCCCAAACGCCATATTATTATGTCAAGAAACTCCCTCAATCTTTACTTACCTTCCTCTCCCCCGGCGTTTTGAGCTGCTGGCAGCCGCGTCCGTGATTGGCTGCCTCTCAGCCAATCACGGATGCTGCTGCCGGTCCGGCCCTCTGCTTGCAGTTCCATGCAAGCAGAAGGCCAGGCAGTGTGATGGAGGATAGAGGGAAGGTAAGTAAAGATCGGGGGAGTTTCTTGACATACTAATATGGCTTTTGGGGCTAGGGGAGGGAGACCTACAACATTCAAAAGTTGGGGAAAGGGGTGGACATGCCCTTTAATTAATATACCTGGTTTATTTATTTATTTTTTTATTATTATTAGTTGCAATTTTTTATAGAAGAATATTTTAGATCCATTCCATTAAATTTAATTAAAGGGCATGTCCACCCCAAAACTATAATTCCCCCTACTACTAGCCCCACTATGTAGTGTAATATAATCCTTATCTCACATCCCAGCTCCAAATGGTTCTCCAGTAATCCCCCCCCAAAGTCTAGGAGGATAGCAGAGTCCATATAGAACTCTGCCTCCTGTTTCCCCTCCGGGAGAAGTTTGGCGTGCGCACTGCAGGCCTCCCCCCTCCCTCTCTCTCCCTCTCCCACCCGATTTGGTCTCCCTCCCCCTAGTGTAAAATCCTGTTAGTATGTGGTAGGGCTAGTTCCCCCAGCCCCAACCGCTATAATGTTATATCCCGAAACTCCCCCAATAGTTACTTACCTTCCCTCTATACTCCCTCTATCCTCCGCCGGCAGCCGCGTCCGCGAACTAGCCCTACCACATACTAAAGGTTTTTTAAACAGGTGGAAATGCCCTTTAATCAATTATCAGGTCATCATTTTTTTAAAAATAAAATTAACTTAATACAAATAAATCAATTATTAATTAATATTAAGATTTTGTTTAGGGTACTGGTCTAGTATAAAGGGGCTATTCAGGGACAGGCAAAAGGCCACATGTGACCCTGGGCCTTACTTTGCACAGGTCTGATTTATTAGAACTATTTAGAAGTCAGTAAATGCAAATGGAGACACAGATGCATTAGTTAAAACAAATAAAAATATTAAAAAATGTGTAATATCTCAGAGATGTTAATGGTTTAAGATTTTGGTCCAAAAATAACTTTAGGTTAATTGACAGGAATTGCTTTTCTGAGTATTTTTGCAATTTACTTTCATTATTTTTTTTTCATTATTTTTTTTTTACATAGTTTTGAACATATTTAAATTTTTTTGTGTGATATGGTAGCAGTATCACCAGATCCCCTGCACTTCCTGCTTCCTGCTCTAAAACCATGTGACAGTCACTCTGCCTTGTGTCTCCTTCTGGGCCCCCATGGCCAATTCTATTGCAGCCCCTCATGACCGCAGTATAACCAGTACAAATGAAGGCCTTGCGCACACCGGAAATGATACACTTGCATAAATGCCATTGCAAACTTTATTGACACATCACCAAATTCACAGAAAACTGGCCTGACTCATTTAGAGCGCCTCCTGTGCTCTTACTCATAGGCTGCAAAAGGCCCCCCCAAAAATCCCTGTACACATACTATATATATTGTGGGAGTTTTTTCGATGGCTTGGTTGCAACTTGGAGAGCGCTAAAGTGGAGGTTCTGGGGCATATTTTAGTATGCACTCAGACCACCATTTAACTAAAGTGAGCACTATTTATAAAGTAAAAAAATATGTATGGTGTATAGCGAGTTGAGCACCTGTGCGTACATTTCATATATATTTTATTACAGCCCCTCATGACCCATCGCACTAGTGGGCCCCCTTCCCTTGGCCTCTCCCACTTGTGGGTCCCATGGCCCCTCCCACTCATGTGTCCCAGGGCCACTACCCTTTTAGACTCAACCTTACCCTTCCCTTGCAGGCCCGTTGCCCCTAAAACTCATGAGTCCAGTGAGTCTTGTGCCCCCCCCTCGTGATGCTCCATGGCCCCTCCCCAACTTGCACCCACCTCAGGCTGTTTTTACAGTTTTCTGTAGGGGGGGTATTGGTCTGTGGTGCAAGTGGGGGAGGAGCCATGGGGGCCCCACAAGGGGAGCACAGGACCTGCGAGTGGGAGGGGCCACAGGACCCATAAGTGGGTGGGGACATGGGTCCCACAAGTTGGAGGGGCCACAGAGGCTGCAAAGGAAGGGGTCAGGTTGGGCTTCCAAGGGGAGGGGCTAGACACTGGGAGGCATTTAAACATTTTTAAACCTTACAGACTCCCTGGGGGTTTTGCTGTTTTCCCTACCCCCTCCTACCCTTCAGTCACTGACACTCAATCTCTTTCTGCTTTCTCCTGCACTGAGCATGTGCCAACCACAGATTAGAGGAGGAAGTAGTATTTCTGACCACAGATTCAGAACCTCCCACCCCCTAACTTTCTATTCATTGATTACTTCATGAACACTTTATAGTATTTATAAGGGACTAGGCAGAATTGGGAGAGGACGGGGAAGGACAATAAACTTCAGTGCAGCCTAAATCCAGTTGTAAGATGGGCACTCTTGATCTATTAGAACTTAAAGGGAAAGTTCAGTGGAAAATATCATTATTTAAAAAATTCTTGGTTTGTATTATGCATACCTAGCTATTCTACATATTCTCTCCCATTTTGAAAAATCAGTTGATTTCATACCCTTTGCTGTTTCCTGCTGTTGATATTAGTGAGCTGCCATTTCAGGTTCTAACGGTCCTTCTTCTTCCCAGGATGCACCACATCCTTGGAATGTTCCTAACAGTAATTTCTACTGATTGGATGTTGGATGGGTCAAAGATGCTCAGATCTCTACTGAGCAACCGAATCAACCCTGGCGCTGGGTCAAGGGCAAAACCATAACTGTTTCTAATAGGGGACCTGCAAACAGGAAGTCACTATTTCGGTTGGGTTTATTTTTACACAGACAAAATGTTGAATGGGCAGGTTAACATCATTGGGATTGAAAATGACTGCTCTTTTTTCTTAAAAGCACATGTGTTTACACTGAACTTCCCCTTTAACTACTTAATCCATGACTGGAAAACATTATAGAGGCATTTTAGCCGCTTCTGAAATCGAGGATATGTCACTATAACTATTATAAGGGTCCTTCCTTTTTGTGGTTCAGTACATACATGTGCTTTAATCCTAGCCTAACTAACAAAAGTTTCAAGGTACTGTAAATCTTTTGAAAATTCCACAATAAATCTAAAGGACTAATATGGTTTTGACAGAATATTTATGTAACTGCAACGGAGGGGAAAAGAATTGTCTAGCATAAAAAAACAGCATTTTAATGTCATTTATGTGGGATTTAGCAATTGGCTCAGATGCATTAATAAGGATCCTGGAACAGATTGAGGGTTATAAAGCAGAAATACATACTATATACATTTACATTTGAGGGTTATTTCATTTCAGATTGACTGTTTAAGGTATAACATGTTTAACTATTAAAAGTGATTTAGAACTAATATTCACATTAGTAATATAATACAGATATATTATTATCAAAAGACTGACTGCTCGAGCTTGTTAATGAGTTTTAATTTGTTGCAGCAGTGTATTGCATTTAAAATTCCAACATGAAAGTTTGACTTTCAAAGAAAAAATCTTGTTTCTAAGGACTTTTTTTGTGTGTGTAATTTATTAGAACTTAAATATTAGCCTGTGTGTACCTAGCCTTATATAACACCCGCAAAAGCTAAAAAAACAGTAGAGCCTCGTCAATCCTAGTCTACAGGGCAGACCCTGTAGAAAACTTGTCCACCCCACAAAAACTTTTTTTAATATGTTGCAGGAAATAGGCACAAACCTCGACCTTGCGAGGTTTATATATCTGAAAGCTCTCCACAAATATACTTACCACCCTTCGTTTCCTCCTGCTTGTCTTCCAGGCCTTTTCCGTGCACGGAAGCAAGCAGAAGGGGCTTGACCGGCATATACTGCTTTGATTGGCCAAGACAATCACGTCTTATCTAATCACAGGAGCAGATGGGGAGAGCTTTCAGATATATAAACCTTGCGAGGTCAAGGTTTGTGCCCATTTCCTGACACATATTAAAAACATTTTTGGGGGGTGGACATACCCTTTAGGACGTGATAGCTGAGATTTGATCACATGGCCTTGAAACCTCAGAATGTTAATGTTTGAGGATTGTACCCATTATAGTGAATGGGGAAAAAACATTCTGAAATTTTGGGATAATGTGGGAATTAGCTAGGAAACAATTCTCCTATGTATGCTGCATGTCTTTACCGAAATTCCTGACTCATTTTTTGAAAACCTTTGAAGGAGATATAGTCCAAAAAAATAGGAAGAAGAAAAGAGAAGAAAAAGAACTGGAAAGAACAATAAGTTGGCTCTTTTTAATGACATGTAAAATTAATCAGGCTGAATTCCTAAGTATTTCATTTATAATAAAAAAAAATCCATTGACTCTTTATGTAAGGTGTGTCTGATCAGTTTGTTTAACCTTTTGCAAATTCTTTTATGAACTGTTGTCATCAGCTGTATAGTTTTATTCACAACAGTCATTGCTATTTGCTAGACATATTGCATCATGCCTAAAGAATCATAAAGTGCTTTGAAAGCTTGCTTTTTCAATTATTTTAACCAATTAAAGGTACTACTTTATCCCCAAGATGTCAACATTTTAAATATGCATATATTGATGTTGATAATCCTCTTCTGATTCTGGTGAATCCTTTTGCTCAACCAGATTTTTTCGGGACACAAACCTCAGACTGAATGGGTCTGACCTCACTAGCAGCAGATTGCCAAATAAAACCTGAAAGCCAAACACAACAATGGTCTTTTTTATGGTATGTACTCAAGTGCTAAATATAAATGCCCGTGCACGTGGCCATGACTCAGGGTGCTGCATTCACTTATAATAGAGGTCAGCGGTGGTATGCGCCAGATGGTAGGAGCGCACCACTATCGACTTCTATTGAAAGGGAAGCGGCACCAAAGGCATCTGCTTCCGTCAACCTGACCCCCTACTAAAACTCCTGTTCACATTTTAGAAGAATTAAAGTTTGTTCAAAAATGGTTGAAATTAAAAGTTTCTGGGGCAGGGAGGTAGGATTGGTACAACCTGCCTATTTCATTCTTATGTGGTGTTCTTATGAGATGTGGCAGCACAAAGAAAACTGATTCTGCCAGGCTTCCTGCTGAGAGGCAGCCAATCACAGATGCGGCTTCCATCAGTGCTAGGGGAACGGAGCTCTAAAAGTACATTTTGAATTTTTTTTTCAAAGAACATGGCGGTTGGGGTGGGATAGGGTCCACAACAAAAAATTTTTAGAGGGCACAAGGCTGCAAAGAGGTATCAAGAGGGAGGGAGGGCTTCACTGTGCATGCCAGAAACCTCAGTAGAGCAAAAACATGGCTAAATGATTCACATGACTGGACAGTAAATATTAAAGGATGCTCCTTATTTAGACATGATAGAGTTAATAAGAAAGGTGGGGAGTTTGTATGTATGTTAAACAAGAATTGAAGCCAAATTTAAAAGATGAGATAGATGGGGGTATAGACAATAAGGCAGAAACAATATGGGTAGAGCTGTGAACAGGAAGCAAGAAGGTTGGTAAATTAATTTTTGGTGTATGCTATAAGCCACCAAATGCCAGTAAGGAGGTGGAAATGAATCTCCATATTCAGTTTGCGAAGGCTGCTAGTATGGGGCATGTTCTGGTTATGGGGGATTTCAATTTTCAATTACCCTGACATAGATTGAAGTAAGGGCACTGCTAGCACCTAAAAAGGTATCAAGTTCTTAAATTTTCTATATGAGCATTTTCTTTCACAGGTGGTAGAAGTTCCTACTAGAAAGGATGGGTTGTTGGATCTGGTGATATCTAAAAATGAGTTCATTTTTGAGATGAAGGTAATGGGAAGCTTAAGGAATAGTGATCATGATATAGTGTCATTTAATATAGGTTGCAAAAAACTACATTGGGTTAACAAAAACTTTTAACTTTAAGAAAGCTAATTGTATGCTGTTAAAGGAATCACTCATAAACTGGGGGGATTTGTTGCTAGGTAAAGATATTGAGCAGAAGTGGACTGCTTTTAAAGGGGTATTAAACTATTACATTTCTAAATTTATACCTTTAGGGAACAAGTGTAAAAAAAATTAGGTCCCATCCTGCATGGCTTAATCTTTTGAAGAAGAAAGTCGGCTAGCCAGTCACAGACGTTGCTGCTGATCCCGCCCCTCTCTGCTTCTTCTGAATAGCAGAGAGCCAGGAACAGAGCGCAGGGGGTCGAAGGTCTGTAACTATCTTTCTGTGCCTTTTCTTGCAAAAGTAAATTGGCAGTTGTGGGTGGGATGGGGTGAGCTACACATGGTAAAAAGTTTAATTAAGGGGTGCAGATACCCTTTAAGTATATCAGTAGTAAAAAAATGAGGACTTAGAATGTGGGACCATGAATAATCACTGTAGAGAATCCCAGTCCTTATAGCAGGTACTGTAATAATATGAAGGGTATAAATGAAGAATATTCACTCTGTCTGACAGAGGATATGGTACGGAAACAATTAGATAACTTTAATAGCAATAAATCCCCAGGACCGGATGAAATCCTCAGATCTTAATTGAACTTCGTCCAGTTTTATCAAGTCCACTGTTTCTTATCTTTTCAGATTCACTTTTGTCTAGTGATGTGCCGCTGGATTGGAAAAAAGACAATGTAATACCAATATACAAAAATAGTATTCATCCCTGGCCTGGTAACTATAGACCTGTAAGCCTAACATCAGTGGTAGAGAAGGTGCTAGAACTTTGTTAAGGGATCATATCCTTGACTTTGTTTCTGTAACTGATGTTATGAGTAGTAGTCAGGGCGGATTCATGAGAAATAGATTGTGCCTGACAAATTTACCTGGTTTTTATGAAGATGTGAGTAAGAATTTAGGGCCCTATTTATAAAAGATCGGTATCTTTATCGTAAAATACCGATCGTTATCGTAAAATAACGACCGGGTTTTTACCGATAACGACCGTTATTTACCGATAACGACCGTTATTTACCGATAACGACCGTTATTTACCAATATCGTTAAATACCGGTCGTTATCGGTAAATAACGGTCATTATCACATGTATAAAAATAGAGGAGATTTACCGATATCGGTAAATACCGGTCGTTATCGGTAAATAACGACCGGTATCGGTAAATAATGGTCGTTATCGGTAAATAACAACTGGGATCGGTAAATAACGGTCGTTATCGGTAAATAACGGTCGTTATCGGTAAAAACCCGGTCTTTTATTTTAACGATAACGATACCGATCTTTTTAACTAGGGCACCTTAGATTCTGACATAGCAGTGGATGCAGTAGCTTGGATTTTGTTTAAAGCATTTGATACGTGCCACATGGTGTGACTACTGTATAAACTGAGACTGTTTGTACATGGATAGGAATGGTTATTGGATCGCGACAGCGATAATAGTCATGGAGCTACATCAATGTGTGGGCTAAAGTTCTAAGTAGAGTGCCTCAGGGTTCCGCACTGGGGCACTCTTTTTTAATCTGAATCTAAATGCTTTAGAAGGGGGAATTGAGAGCAAGGTCTCTGTGTTTGCTGATGACACTAAACTATGCAGAGCTTTGAAAACTTCTAATGATGTGCAATTGCTGCAAATTGACCCAGATAGATTATCAAAATGGAAACAGAATGCCAGATGAGATTCAATGTTGATTAATGTAAGATGATGCATTTGGGGTTTTACAATCCTGTGCTGCCACCTACACCAAAAAACTGTGTAAGTGAATTTTTATAGAAAAAGATTGTGTGGGTTCTGGTAGATACCAGACTTAGCTTGTAGCAAACAATTCAGGAAGCAACATCTAGAGCTAGCAAGACATTGTCTTGTATAAAGAGGGGAATAGATTCGAGGGAAAAATATTATTCTCTTCCCCGCCTTGGCACGGGTAAGGCCTCATTTGGGACATGATGGTAGTTTTGTAATCCTATATACAAAAGAGACATCATGAAATGAAATCAGTTCTGAGAAGGGCAACTAAAATAATGAAGGACATGGAGGGTCTTGACTATCCAGGCAGATTAGAGCAAGTCAGTGCTAGAGAATGGCCGAACTTTCAAAGTTTGTTCTGTTTTCGAACTTTCGAACTTCTAAAATAATTGGAAGTTCTAAAGTTCTAAAGTCCGAAGTTCTAAAGTTCTAAAGTTCTAAAGTCCGCAAAATGGCCCAATGAAAGATCGATACCATCACCCTTCACAGCAGCAGGGACCCCACCCCCACCAGGGGCCCCGTAAAGAGTCATTTGGGCTAAGGGGGGGCCACAGATTCAAAACCATCAGGTCCCCTTCCCCGCACTTATCAGTGCACTTTGTTTGGACATGACAAGTGCTCTTGTTGGGGGCTCTGCAGTCTTGAAACCATGACCCCCATTGGCTCTTAAAAGTTCCCTTGATGCTCTTATATGTGCCTTTCCTAAAATGGGGTCGCCATCTCGAACCGGAACCACCCCTTGTCTTAAAACGTTCTCTGTCGTCTTCTTCTCACCACCCTTGATGGCTCCAATCCAATAAATCGTCGCCCACCAACGACGTTTTCCCCCACATCTTGATCCCAAAATCTCTGCTTCTCTCTTTTCATCATCACTCAGATACTTATGAGTTCCGTACAGGTTGCACCTCCTTTTATATGACTGTTTTACCGACCAAATCCTGATTGCTGACCAGAGTTTTTGATTGCTTAAGATTTCAATGCATACATCATATGGTCCACATTCGATCAATCATATTTAATCTAAATACTTGTGGGACACGTCCCCGATTCCCAGCACCTCTTCGCACGCACAGCAGGCCCACATGCTGCATGCCCCCGAGGCACCCCCCACTCGCAGCGGCATCTCTCGCAACACACCTTTCCCGCAGCCGCCCCTCGCCCATGCCGAGTCACAGCGCACCTCATACTGTGCCAATTTAAATGCTGTACATATCGCAACATCGCCGGTATAGGTTTGCTCATAGGTACGACCGGCGGTAATGCCAGCAATATGCAGCGATAAGCATAACAGTTGAGTGATGCAAAATAAGGCTTTCCGTCTCTCTGGATACCACCCGCTTTAAAACAAATACCGTCAATTGATTGTTGCACGATAACTGCACAGGAAAGTTAACCGCACTTTTATAAAATATGCCCATACTGTACGTTATCTAATAAAGTACTCATATTCTTCTCACATCACCCTGCGTCGATGATCATGTGATGTCTCTTGCCCATTGGGTTTGAAATCCATTTAGCTTTGTGTGTTTTATAGACACCAACTTATATGAATGCGCTTAGGAACAAGAGCACGACACACCTACACATTGCTTTCTTCAGAGCAAAGTAATTGAGGTCCAGTTCAAACAACAGGCTCTGAAACCTATTAGTGGTTGGATTCAGATCAATCACAGAAAAATAAATGTATTAAAGATCTTACATAGAGGGAAACATAGCAACGTGTATGGGATTAATTTGTAATCGCTAATGTTTAAGAAACTTGTGACTACTGTGCCATTGATATCCAAAAATACATTAATGAAACGCATAGGGGATTATTGATTTACTGGAGCTGTAAAATAAACTACGGTACTACATATACGGCAGTCTGGATTACGAACAGATCTTAGCTTTGTTCTTAAAGGGCACTGGTGTCTCAAACACCAAGTAGGTTTAAATGAACGCCCTGCATTGTTTTCTTTATAATGAGCCGACAAAACACCATCTCTGGCTTCACCCTGTTGAAAATAATATAGAGGAATGTTCAAACTTCCGTGTTTCCAGAAGTTGATAGTGACATCACCTGACTCTGCCGGAAATCATTTACCAATATCGTTAAATACCGGTCGTTATCGGTAAATAACGGTCATTATCACATGTATAAAAATAGAGGAGATTTACCGATATCGGTAAATACCGGTCGTTATCGGTAAATAACGACCGGTATCGGTAAATAATGGTCGTTATCGGTAAATAACAACTGGGATCGGTAAATAACGGTCGTTATCGGTAAATAACGGTCGTTATCGGTAAAAACCCGGTCGTTATTTTACGATAACGATACCGATCTTTTATAACTAGGGCCCTTAGATTCTGACATAGCAGTGGATGCAGTATGCTTGGATTTTGTTAAAGCATTTGATACTGTGCCACATTGGTGACTAATGTATAAACTGAGGACTGTTTGTACATGGATAGAGAATTGGTTATTGGATCGCGAACAGAGTAATAGTAATAGTCAATGGAGCTACATCAATGTGGGCTAAAGTTCTAAGTAGAGTGCCTCAGGGTTCCGCACTGGGGCTACTTCTTTTTAATCTGAATCTAAATGCTTTAGAAGGGGGAATTGAGAGCAAGGTCTCTGTGTTTGCTGATGACACTAAACTATGCAGAGCTTGAAACGTCTAATGAGTGGCAATTGCTGCTTCAAATT
This sequence comes from Hymenochirus boettgeri, assembly GCA_019447015.1. Taxonomy (NCBI): domain Eukaryota; kingdom Metazoa; phylum Chordata; class Amphibia; order Anura; family Pipidae; genus Hymenochirus; species Hymenochirus boettgeri. Next base: position 160,076,934 of record CM033473.1, on the reverse strand, counting down.
GACCCATAGATTATCAAAAATGGGAAACAGAATGCCAGATGAGATTCAATGTTGATTAATGTAAGATGAATTCATTTTGGGGTTTTACAATCCTTGTGCCACCTACACCAAAAAAAACTGTGTTAAGTGAATTTTTATAGAAAAAGATTTGGGGGTTCTGGTAGATACCAGACTTAGCTGTAGCAAACAATTCCAGGAAGCAACATCTAGAGCTAGCAAGACATTGTCTTGTATAAAAGAGGGGAATAGATTCGAGGGAAAAATATTATTCTCCCGCCTGGCACTGGTAAGGCCTCATTTGGGACCATGGGTGTAGTTTTGTAATCCTATATACAAAGAGACCATCGGGAAATGGAATCAGTTCTGAGAAGGGCAACTAAATAATGAAGGACTTGGAGGGCTTGACTATCCAGGCAGATTATAACAAGTCAGTGCTAGAGAATGGGACGACTTTCAAAGTTTGTTCTGTTTTCGAACTTTCGAACTTCTAAAATAATTTGGAAGTTCTAGTTCTAAAGTCCGAAGTTCTAAAGTTCTAAAGTTCTAAAGTCCGAAAATGGCCCCATGGAAAGATCGATAACATCACCTTCACAGGCAGGGACCCCACACCCCACCAGGGGCCCGTAAAAGAGTCATTTGGGGCTAAGGGGGGGCCACAGCTCAAAATCAGGTCCCCTTCCCAGCACTTATAAGTGCACTTGTTGGACATGACAAGTGCTCTTGTTGGGGGCTCTGCAGCTTGAAACCATGACCCCCATTGGCTCTTAAAAGTTCCCTTGAGGCTCTTATATGTGCCTTTCCTAAAAGGGGTCGCGCAGCTCGAAGCCGGAACCACCCCTTGTCTTAAAACGTTCTCTGTCGTCTTCTTTCTCACCACCCTTGATGGCTCCAATGCCAATAAATTCGTCGCCACCACGAACGTTGCCCCCACATCTTGATCCCAAAATCTTCTGTCTTCTCTCTTCATCATCACTCAGATAACTTATGAGTTCCGTACAGGTTTGCACCTCATTTTATATGACTGTTTACAGACCAAATCCTGATTGCTGACCAGATTTTGATTGCTTAAGATTTCAATCCTAACAATTATATGGTCACATATTGACCAATCATATTTTAATATAATACTAGTGGGACACGTCCCCGATTCCCAGCAGCCTCTTGCATGCTGCATGCCCCGGCACCCCCCATCCGCAGCGGCATCTCTACCTCGCAACACACCCTTTCCCGCCCCGCCCCTCGCCCATCCGAGTCACAGCGCACCTCAACTTGCCAATTTGAAATGCTGTACATATCGCAACATCGCCGGTATAGTTGCTATAGGTACGACCGAGCGGTAATGCCAGCAATATGCAGCGATAAGCATAACATCGATTGATGCAAAAATGGCTTTCCGCTGCAGGATACCGCCGCTTTACAAATACCGTTCAATGTGATTTTGACGATAACTGCACAGGAAAGTTACCGCACTTTTATAAATATGCCCATATACTGTAAGTTATCTAATAAAAAGAACCTTATTCTTCTTCACATACACCCTGCGTCGCAGATAAATGTGAGTCTCCTGCCCATTGGGGTTTGAATAAAGTCCATTTAGCTTTGTGTTTTAGACACCAACTGTATATGAAATGCGCTTAGAACAGAGAGCACGACACACCTACCACATTGCTTTCTCAGAGCAGTAAATTGAGGTTCCTAGTTCAAACAACAGGATATGAAACTATGAGTGTTGGATCAGATCAAATCACAGAAAAATAAAATGTATTAAAGATCTTACATAGAGATGGAAACATAGCACGTGGATGGGATTATTTTGTAATCGCTAATGTTATAGAAACCTGTGGACTACTGTGCAGTGTATCCAAAAATACATTAATGAAACGCATAGGGGATTTAGATTTTACTGGAGCTTGTAAAAATAAATACGGTAAATACATATACAGGCAGTCATTGGATTACGAACCAGATTCTGTAGCTTTGTTCTTAAAGGGCAACTGTGGTCTCAAAACAAGTTAAGGTTAAATGAAAGCCTGCAGTATTTTCTTTATAATGAGCCGACAAACACATCTCTGGCTTCACCCTGTGAGAAATAATATAGAGGTGAATGTTCAAACTTCCTGTTTCCAGTAAGTTGAGTGACATCACCTGACCTCTGCCGGAAATCAGGAAGTACGTGAGGAAAAAAATGACAGTTGAGAAGGGGAGCCTATTAATGCAGCCAGTGGCTGGTCACATGATTACAAGCTGGTTACATGGAAGTTACATTGCTGAACTTTTGCAGCAATAACTTCTCACAAATTGTATCTAGAGATGTGATTTAGGTTTTATTGTGAAGGTATAACGGAAGGCTTTTTATATCATTCTTACTGGTTTGGAAGAATTTGAGACCACAATTACCCTTTAAGTTGAATTTGTATGTACGGTAAGTTGGAACAGGTACATATACCTTTTAGATGCAACTTAGACAGATGTTAGCAGCTCCATCTGTTAAAATAATTTTTCTAGCTGTGACAGGAGCCTAACAAACAGAGGAAGAAAATGGACACAGACTATGGGTGTCTGTAAAGCAAGAACTAAAAAAATGTTTTCTACAGTTTCTTCCCCCTTACCAGCAGCAGACACACATAGATGCCTAGACACTATGACCGATGACATTGCTTTTATGTGGGTCTTTGTATGATATGTGTAAGCCTTGTTTGTACCATGTAGGTATTTATATTATGTAGCAGTGAACTTGTAAAGTGGCATAGACGTCGCTGGCACTATAGAACGATGACCAATATACCACCACTCTCCAGATTTTAAATCTTTAATATATATGACAAAAAGTAAAATCCCTGGAGTGCGATGTGCATACACATAGAATACAAAGTCCGGACCATTCAGACTATGCGGCGGAGAAACGAGAGAATCTTGTGGCAGTTTTATTGAAGGAAGGGAGGTAAGACACTGCTCCTTTACCTCCCGTTCTTCAATAAAACTGAATAGCAACAAAATATTTTACCAGTGGAGATACCCTTTAATTCAATAAATTAAACTAATAAGTGTACATGTTAATAGGTCCTATATTATTAGTGATTTGGTGTGAACACAAATGCAGGTTTCAGTGAAACTATGAGAATCTATTTAGCATGTAATGTCTGTCCCTCTAAGTAAACACTATTCTCCTTGTTCACATTCTGTATTTGCAGCAACAAGGAGCCCTAAAAGCAAACACATAATTTGCAAAAAAAAAAAAGCAAAATTAAGAGCTTGATGTTGTTTAACTATGATATTTATAGGCTGTTATTCCAGACTCCTACACCTAGAAAACAAGCCAATTAAACCTTCTCATTGTCATCTTTTTTTTTTTTTGAAAACAGTGACCCCTGTCTGCATTTTCTTGAGCTGCAGCTCTGGATCATGTTTATAGAAGGCTTAAATGGTTTTATTTTAACAACGCATGCGTGGTCCTGATCTAACCAAGGTGCTTTGTGAAGTGGAATAGCATTGAGAAGTAACACAGGGAGAGATGCAAGAGGCTGCAATCAGGATCACTTCTGCTTACAGTAAGTAAATCACATACAGCCTTTCAGATCACACGTCTTTTTATTCACTATAATTTAAACATATTGAGAACAGTCTGAAATACTAGAAACCTTTTAAGCAGTAATAATGATTATAGTGTTCTTAGTTTAAACATTAAAGTCTTCTTTACATCTGACATATGTATGGGGCCATGTCTGTTGAGATGTTTTAGAACTATAAATATCATCATTGCACTGCTTGTAAATTATTGATTTTATTGTACAATGACTGACTGTGCTGTGTTTTTTTACTTTTTTATATCTAAGTGTTTTTATTAAGATCACTCTATATTACTTCCAGTTAAGGCTACACCCTTATTAAACATCTTTGTATTGCTGTGTAAATGGAGTTTAAGGATACTCACACAATAAATTAAAAAGTAGACAAATATCTACTGAACACTTCTTAGTATGATTTATGTTTAGACTTATTAGGGATTTTACTGTTTAACCAATTCATAGATGTGAGTCTAATACTTATTTCCTATAAATGTATAGAGACTAGAAAGTACTAATGTCATTTCATCACCCAGTTACACAATTCAGGGATTGTGCTATAGTTTCTAATTACTGTATGAGTGGTGCAGCATCTTTGAGATTACATTTCTCACCATAAGTAAGGTTTACACCTTTATCGCCTACAGGTCAGATTCAATCATAAACCACATCTATGGAAAGTACAGTTATTTTCCTGTGGAAATTAGAAAAAATGGGATCTAGCTGGTATTTATGTTAGCCTCCATAAAACTAATTAATGTATGTATGTGCTGTGAGATTACAGTGACTATAGACCAAAACTACCTATTTTGCCATCTCTGCCTGCCCCTACCTCCCTTTGACATCTGGACCTATTATAAGCAGTAGTAGAATCCTAGGGATAGGGGTTTGCAGGTAGTACATCTCCCTCTAAGCTAATGATTCATGTCTCTCTGTACATGCATCACCGACTCTATATTCCACACCCATCCAATGAAAGATATGAATGATAGCATCTCCATGGCAATTGGAATATAATTGTTTTTTTTGTTTTGTTTTTTTGAAGTAGGGAAGATACACACAACCTCCCTCTCCAGTTGTTCCTTTTCTCATACAAATGCAGACCCCAACATAAAAAATATAGAACTCACAAAACAAATCTATTTCTATAAAAAGCAAAAAGTAGGCTTATCTTTAAAGTGAAAGCAATTTTTATTCTGTGCTTTAAAGAAGAACTGTTGTCCAAACATGCTTTGGTACCATTGATCGAAATGTGCTCTCCCTGAGATGTTTTGCAATTTAATTTCATTGTTTATTTTACATATTTTTGAAGATATTAACACCTTTTGTTTGTGATATGCAAGCAGCATCACCCAGGTCCCCTGCACCTTCCTGCTTCCTGCTCTGAAACCTGTCAGTCAATCGGCCCTTGTGTCTCCTCCCCTTTGGCAGCCCCCCCTGGTCCCTCGCCACTCATGGACCCCCTGGTCCCTCCAGTTTGCGTGTGTGGATGGTGTCCTCCCTCCGCCTACTTGTGGGTGCCGCGTGTCCCGCCCAACTGCAGGTGGCCGTGGCCCGCCCACTTCGCGGTTGCCTACTTCCCACCTGCTACGCTGCTGTAGGCCACTCGAAACTTTGGAATATCCTTTTCAGGCAGAGTGAGTTGTCACATAGAGAGAAGAAGCTGTATATTTGCTCTTCCCTTCTCCTGCAGCTGCAAGCCTTCACACCGCAAGGGGAGGACTTCCTGTCTCCCTCATACCTGAGGGAGTCTTAAGGCTGTGCTTTCTGTGGCACTGTGCAGGAGAATCCTTTGAATGTCACATGTCAGCCTCCCCCCCATAACTTTCTGGTCAGTCCATTTCTTTATATCTTGGGCTGTGGAGCACGTAGAAGAGGTGGTTGATGGCTTTCATTTTAAAGTAGGAAATCTGGCCTTTCAACTTTTTGGGAACCACAGTTTTCCCTTTAAAGACATTACCCAGTATGTTACAGAAGAACACAATAGAGATCATCGCACTCTGTCAGTAAATAGAAATGTATTAAGTGGAATTTTACTCCACCACTCCCTACCACTTAAAGGTACCAATTTGGAGGACAGGAAAATACTTGGGCAGCTCACCCTAGGTATTTAATAGATAGCTGCGGCCTATTGAAAAAACCACGTAATTGGGCACAATTTACAACATGCCTGATACAACATTTTTTGCCAATATTGTGACCCACCAGAAACATTACAAACCTGGCTGTTGTTTGAACCAAAATATCGACCCATCTGTACCTACTGTAGAATCAGAGGTTTACGTCCACTGAAAATGTGCTTCCCTTTTTCGCTTTAATTTATTGAAGAACGGAAGGCAAAAGAGCTATAACTTACCCGTGAGTGTGCTCCCCGCTGCATTCCTCTGACAATGTTCTGACATTATCCAGGCCTCCCTTATACTATACTATGCGCATGCAAGTATAGTTCAAGGAGCGTGTTATTTCTGAAACATGCAGTGGCATAACTATGATTACACTCCCCGCCCGCCTGCGTAAACTAAATTGGGCCTCTATCATGAAAAATAAGTTGGGCCCTTTAGCTTCCTGCCCCCCCGGCGGTGCTCCCCCTGGTAGTTTTATGCCCCTGAAAAGTGATCAAATTTCTGGCAGCTGTACAACCATTTGTGTTGTTTTTTTGTTTTGGGGTTTTTTTTAACCAATTTAGTGTTTTTATTTCCAAATCCACAGTTCTCATAGTTTTTTTGGTGTGTTTGGGGATTTCCACACACCTTTCCAGTTTAGAATCAACAATAACATGAACAAATCAAGCCAAAAGCGCTTAGCAACAACAAGCCTAATCAAAGCTTCAAAAGCTTCATGGGTGTATTTTATTGGGAGCTAAGTATTAGTCTCCCAATTAATTAGCCCCATAGTTCCCGATTTGGGGGTACCTGGTTTTTGGTACTTCAAAACCCCCTTATTTTCCCTACCTCACTGAGCTTTAGATGCTCAGGTGCTCCTCGAAATAAGTATGTTCCATCCATGTTTGGGCCCATACAAGCTTGGCAGGCATGTACAGGCCTAGAAAAAGGGGTACACACAAAATCTGCATGTAATTAAGGCTGCTGTGTGCACACACAAAACACAATTTTGTATCTTCACAAATGTTATTTTGTTGGCACAAAGCCTAAAACAACTTGGACATTTTTATGAGGAGGGGGAACTAAGGACCTATCCCACTGACAGGTAGGGGGTACAAAGCTTATGCACAAAGTGCCATTTCTTCTTTCTTCTTTATTATTTGTATAGTAAGGTTCAGGCTGCACGTGTCCCGTTCTCATGTTTCCTACTGTGTTTTCCTCCTGCATAATGCATGTGTCACTGCATAGGTTTTCGTTAATACGAAGAAACTATCATTAGCCAGGGTAAATGCCCCTCCACTCATGTATCGCTTTGTTCCAAACGTTATAAGACAATACGTTCACCCTGCGGCGCAATGTACATTTAGAGTTAAGGATAAGTGCCCTGTAAAATCAAGTTAAGTTCAAATTTGGGAAGCTGCGCTTTTTAACAAGGCTGTTGCCATATTTTATTTTTACGCTTTGCCCTCCAGAGCCAAGCTTGTGCCTGGAAGTTGCTGACCTCTTGTTACTCTGGTTTGCTGAATGTTAAGCTCCGCCCCTCTGAGATTTCCTCTGCTTTCTCCCTGCTTTGAGCCTCAAACATAATGCTTGTGATTTCTTTGCAGCACGAACTGCAGACGGAACTCACAGGCATTACTGTTTGAGGCTCAAGCAGATAGTGCATAGGAGACGCCATGAATTACTGTTTGAGGCTCAATCAGGCAGAGTGCACAGAACTCACAGGCATTAACTGTTTGAGGCTGCCAAGCAGGAGAGTGCACGAAACTCACAGGCAGCTACTGTTTGAGGCTCAATCAGGAGAAGTGCACGGAACTCACAGCATTACTCTTTGAGGCTTCAAGCAGGATGGTGCACGGAACTCACAGGCATTACTGTGTTTGGGCTAAAGCAGGAAAGTGCACTGGACAACCTCCAGGCTTACTATTTGAGGCCAAGCAGGAGAGTGCAACGACACTCACATGCCATTCCTATTTGAGGCTTAAGCGGAGAGTGCACGGAACATCACAGGCATTATTGTTTTAGGCTCAATCAGGAGACGTTCCTGGACTCACAGGCATTAACTATTTCGGCTCAAGCAGGAGTGTGCACGGAACTCACAGGCATTTTACTGTTTATGCTCAACGCAGGAGAGGAATCACAGGCATTACTGTTTGATGCTCAGCAGGAGAAAGCAGAGGAAATCTCAGAGGGGTGGAGCTTCAACCTTCAGCAACCAGTAACAAGATGTCAGCACTTTCAAACTTTCAAGGCACACAGCTCTGGAGGGGCATCGTTAAACAAAAATATGGGCAACAGTATTTTTTTAATGCTGGGCAGCTTCCAATAACATAACGTGATTTTACCTGTGCACTTATTCCTTTAAAGATGTAGAAAATCTTTTCTGTCACAATTACAACAAATAAATTTTACTTGGTTTTTTTAATCTTTGCTTAGAATAGATATGTCTCAACATATCCCCAGAACCTCACTAAGCATCATCCAATTCTGAGTTACACATGGGAGGATGAGTATTATGATATCTCCTGTTTCATTTGAAGGATGAGGCGCCATAAATGTAAGTATTAGACATTTTAATTGACCGTATTGTTAAAGATTTTAAAACAGTTGGATGACCTGTTCACTGCTTCCTCTATGTTGTTTCCCTCTCCTTTTAAAAGCTGTGTGCTCAATCATGTGTCTAAATAACATTTTTGCCCATTAAATCGTACAGAGCTACAATCCATTTGATTTTTTGTGGTATCTTGTTGTAACCTGTGTGTACCGCCTTTCATGGTTTGCATGCCACTACAAATAAAGAGGCACCTCAATTAATGAACATTCGTGCTGACAAACACAATCAACCTTCAAGTCTTCCCCCTTCTTCTGGAGGAACCTTGTGTGTCGCAGGCTGACTTGACGGGTTGATTTTTGTAGGGCTGATCTTTACTCTCATGGCAACAGTTACACACGATACATTCAGATACCATACTAGAAATGTAAAATCCCCTTTAGTTTTATAAATTATTAAACGATAGTAATCATAGTAAATGTACTTAAGGTGAATCAAAGACATTCGTCCATCAGTCCAACCTATTTTTTTTTTTTTTTTAAAACCTACCTAACCGTTGATCCAAGGAAGGCAAAAAACCCCAGCTAAAAAGGGGGGAAAAATTCCTTCCTGACTCCACACGCATTCCAGGGAAGTATCCCCTGGATCAACCATAATCTATATTCATTAATACCAGTATTCCTCAATATTTTTTTTAAGTTTTAGAAACTTATCCAGGCCTTTTTTTAAAGTTTTCATTCAATTGACTTGCCATTACCACTCCGCTGGAAGACAGTTTCCACAGTTTCACCGTTCTCCTGTAAAGAAACCTCTCCAACCTTAAGATGAAACTTCTTTTCTTCCAACCTAAAGGATGTCCACGAGTCCCTCTGCTATGACCTTTAGGAAACAAGGCACCAGAGAGTTTCACTGTCTGGGCCATTAATATATTGGTATAAGGTTATCATGTCCCCACCGCAACCGCCGCTTCTCCATTCACAACAGGCCTAACTTGGTCTAATCTGCCTCATATTCAAGCCCCTCCATTCCCCTTATTAAGTTAGTTTTCCCTTCTCCTGAACTGCCTCAATTTCCAAGTTTGTCCCTTTTTGTATTGGATTTCCAAAACTGCACCGCATATTCTTCCAAATGTGGCGCCTTATGACGCAGTGCCTGTAAAGCGAGAAACAATTATTATTTCTCTCCTGATTCACACATTCCCCTCGTTTATACAGACAATATCTTCTAGCTCTCGCTGTTGCTACACCTGGCCATTGTTTTGCTACAAGCAAAACATAGTAACATAGGCCGTCAGCTGATTTGAACGGTGATGCATCTGTGACAGGAAAAGGGCCAGCAAGTAAAGAGGGAGAGGAGTGTGCTATTACTAATTTGAGGCTCAAGCAGGAGAGTGCACGGAACTCACAGGCATTATTGTTTGAGGCTCAATCAGGAGAGTGCATGGAACTCACAGGCATTACTATTTGAGGCTCAAGCAGGAGTGTGCACGGAACTCACAGGCATTACTGTTTGATGCTCAAGCAGGAGAGGAACTCACAGGCATTACTGTTTGAGGCTCAAGCAGGAGAAAGCAGAGGAAATCTCAGAGGGGCAGAGCTTAACATTCAGCAAACCAGTAACAAGATGTCAGCAACTTTCAAGGCACAAAGCTTGGCTCTGGAGGGGCATCGGTAAAAAAAAATATGGCAACAGTATTTTTAATGCTGCAGCTTCCAAATGAACATAACTTGATTTTACTGTGCACTTATTCTTTAAAGATGTAGAAAATCTTTTCTGTCACAATTACAACTAAATAAATTTTACTTGTTTTTTAATCTTTGCTTAGAATAGATATGTCTCAACATATCAACAGAACCTCACATAAGCAGTTATCCAATTCTGATTACACATGGGAGTATGAGTATTATGAATATGCTCCTGTTTCATTTGAAGGACTGAAGGCCCATAAATGTAAGTAGTAGACATTTTTATGAACGTATTGTTAAAGATTTTAAAACAGTTTGACCTGTTCACTGCTTCCTCTATGTTGTTTCCTCTACTTTTTAAAAGGCTGTGTGCTCAGATCATGTGTCTAATAACATTTTGCCTATTAAATACTACAGAGCCTACAATCCATTTGATTTTTGTGTGTACATTGTTGTAACCTGTGTGTACACGCCTGTCATGTTGCATGCCACTAACAAATAAAAGAGGCACTCAATTTAATGAATTCGTGCTGACAACACACAACATTTCATAGTCTTCCCCTTCTTCTGGAGGAACCTTGTGTGTTAGCAGGGCTGATCTTGACGGGTTGATTTTGTAGGGCTGATCTTTACTCATGAGCAACAGTTTACACAGATACATTCAGATACCATACTAGAAATGTAAAATCCCTTTAGTTATAAATTATTAACATGTAACATAGTAATATTAATTAAGGTGAATAAAGAACTTCGTCAATCAAGTCCAACCTATTTTTTTTTTTTTTTAAAACCCTACCTACAGTTGATCCAGGGAAGGCAAAAACCCCCACTAAAAAAGGGGAAAAAATTCTTCCCTCAAACGGCAATCGGAAGTATCCCTGGATCAACCAGATCTATATGCATATACCAGTAATTCCTCAATATTTTTTAGTTTTAGAAACTTATCCAGGCCTTTTTAAAGTTATATTCAATGAACTTGCCATTACCACCTCCCGCTGGAAGACGTTCCACTTTTCATCGTTCTCACTGTAAAGAACCTCTCCTAACCTGAAGATGAAACTCTTTTCTTTCCAACCTTAGGATGTCCACGAGTCCTCTGATATGACCTTTATTGAACAAGTGCACCAGAGAGTTCACTGTATGGGCCATTAATATATTTTGGTATAAGGTTATCACTGTCCCCACGCAACCGCCGCTTCTCCAATGTAAACCAGGCCTAACTTGTCTAATCTGCCTGCATATTCAAGCCCCCATTCCCCTTATTATTAGTTGCCCTTCTCTGAAACTGCCTCAATTTCCAAGATGTCCCTTTTGTATGGGATTCCAAAACTGCACCCATATTCCAAATGTGGCCTTACCATTGCCTTGTAAAAGAGGGAGAATATATTTTATCTCTCTTGATTCCAATTCCCCTCTTTATAAAGAACAATATCTTGCTAGCTCTAGCTGTTTGCTACCTGGCCATTGTTTGCTACAGCAAACATAGTAAACATAGTAACATAGTAATTAGGTTGATAAAGACATTCGCTCCATTCGTCCTTTTTTAAGTTATTCATGAAACTTGCCATTACCACCTCCGCTGGAAGACAGTTCCACAGTTTTCACCAAAATCACACCGTTCTCACTGTAAAGAACCGTCTCCTAACCTGAAGATGAAATCTTTTCTTCCAACCTTAAAGGATGTCCACGAGTCCTCTGAATGACCTATTAGTGAACAATGCACCAGAGTTCCACTGTATGGGCCATTAAATATTTGGTATAAGGTTATCATGTCCCACGCAACCGCCGCGCTTCTCCAATGTAAACAGCCCTACTTTCTAATCTCCTGCATATTCAAGCCCCTCCATTCCCCTTATTAATTTAGTTGCCCTTCTCTGAACTGCCTCATTTCCAAGAGTCCCTTTTGTATATGGATTCCAAAACTGCAACCGCATATTCCAAATGTGGCCTTACCAGTGCTTTGTAAAGAGGGACGAAATAATTTTTTCTCTCTTGATTCCATTCCCTCTTTATACAAGACAATATCTTGCTAGCTCTAGCTGTTGTCTACCATTGTTTTTGCTACAGCTAAGTCTGTTACTACCAGAACCCCCAAATCTTTTTCCAATTCAGATGCCCTTAACACATAGTATTTATGGTGTAGGTGGCACAGGGATTATTAAATCCCAATGCATCACCTACATTTACAACATTTGAACTCTCTCTGCCATCTGCTGCCCATTTTGATAATCTATCTAGTTCTGTCTTGCAGCACTTGCACATCATTGGAAGTTTCCAAAGCTCTGCATAATTAGTGTAGTCAGCAAACCCAGAGACCTGGCTCTCAATGCCCCCGTCTAAGTCATTGTTAAACAGATTAAACAAAGCGGCCCCAGTAACAAAACCCTGAGGAAACTCCGCTTAAGACTTTAGCCCACTAGATGTAGCTCCATTAACCACCACTCTCTGTTTGCGTTCCATAAACCAGTTCTCTATCATGAACAAATGTTTCTTTTCTCAAGGCCAACAGTCCTCAGTTTTACATTAGTCGCCTATGTGGCACAGTATCAAGGCGTTTGTCAAAATCCAAATATACCACATCCACAGCTGTGCCTGATCTAACTTCTTACCCACTTCTTCTAAAACCAATTAATTGTCTGGCATGATCTAGTTTCTCAAAATCGCTGCGGACTACTCCAATAAGATGACTCTGGAGGCAAAGTCAGGTATAGATCCCTTAAAACAAGTTCCATCACCCTCCCTACCACAACTGATGTTAGGTCTTACGGTCTATAGTTACCAGGCTGTGAACGACTACCTTTTTTTTGAATATTGTATACATTGGCTTTTTTCCAATCCAGGCTGCACATCCCCAGACAAAAGCGAATCTGAAAATATGAACGAACAGTGGTCTTGCTAGAACTGAACTAAGCTCTTTTTAAAATCCTAGGATGCCATCCATCGTGTCCTTGTATCCCGCTTATTCGATATTAACTTTGTCTAATTGGATTCGGTACCATATCCTCCTCTGATTATCCTCTGTGAAAGGGCTCTTCAGGTCTCCCTGCACATTGTTACAATCCCTACTGTAAGGATTCTCAACAGTAAAAACTGAAAAGAAAATATGTTGATGAATTGGTTTATAAATTGCACATGATTGTGATGAATTATAGATTCTATAAGAGATTTATAAATCATTTACAATGGATTGGGATTGAGTTAAGCATTTTATGCAAAGTACCTGCTGATTTTATCATTTTAAATAATTACATTTGGTTCATTATTAATTAACTTTATTACTAAATTAAATGAATACATTTATTCATAATGTGGTGCTAATTATAGGGCACCGTGAGACCATGTTTGTCTATTTCCTATTACTTTTAACTGTTGGTAATATAAATGCCTGGGGATCTGGACTATGAAGTGTCACCGAGTTATGTATTAAGAAGGGCACTTACAGTATGTTAATTTTGTCAACTTCTTTCTACGATATGTCTTAAAAACATACCGGTGACAAATGCTTGTGTTATCACTGATATATGCTGCTATATGCTCTTATGCTTACCATACACTATTTAGAATTTAGATAGAATTTGCGTTTGTTTATATCTAATGGCCCCAGGCATTCTCATTCAGACATTACCATCTGGCAGTCATTTTTGTTGTGATAGACCGATATTGGTAAAATTTTCATCCAAATCAGACAAAATGTCAATCGGACATGGTGGTAAATTTCAGCTTATATTGTAGTCTTGAATGGGCCAAACGATTGGTTATGCCAAAATGTCAACTGTGGCACATTTTGGCAGACAATCATTCAGTAGTCTGCCAGGTGGAAGATAGGTCTGTGTGTACCAAGCCTTAGGTGTAGATGGCTCATATTAATAGCTACAATGTAACAAGTGGGCTATTCCAAAACTCCCTCTGTACAGGAGGCTGCACATTTTTGGCTGCACTGCTCTCAGCCAAAAAATAGTACAAGAAACAAAATTAATATTTGAGATTATTATTGTTCCAATTTATTCACCCATAGTGCACAACTAAAAATAAATATTTATTTACTATGGGTGAATAAATTGGAACATTTTCTTTGCAACTACCTGTGAGTGTGTCAGACATTATTTTGTTTCTTGTCATATTAATAGTTATCCATATCTGCATTATATTTGCTGCTGTGTTTCTGATTGACCAGTGAAAACAGGCATGGCGATATAGAAATTGTGTACAGCACAGCTCCTTCCTAGCCTAGGGTAGAAAAAATTCTATGCTCATGCCCACATGCACCTTTGGTTTTTCCTGACTGTGCAGCAGGACAGAGGGCACAAAGTGCATTAGGAAAGGCATTATTATGAGCGAAGAACAACCTGTGGCTAGGAAAGAACTCTGCATCTGACATTAAGCTGGTTTGATATTTACATCCAATCAAACTTCACATCCACATTACATTAGGCTAGTGTATGGCCAACACAGAGGGCAGATTGCAGAATTCCAAAACACAGAAAACCTGGTGGAAGGTAGGCTGGTCACTGAGTAGACTTTTCAGGTTGACCAGACTAATGCATATTGACTCACCTACCTCTGTTAAATTATATAAAATTCTTGATCCATATTATAATTTTCACTTTAACCTTTTATTAAAAAAAATATATGCTTATATGCTTTATAGTTCTCCTTTAATATAGTGCAAGACTCACAGGATAAAGAACCATAGTGTACTGCAGACCTGGAAAAAGTGAATGAGGCCCGTTGGCTGTCTTTCACCAGTCTACTGCTACTTTTTCCATAAAAAAAATCCATACAAAAAAAATCAAATCAGTAGTGCTGCCTTCCTGAGATGAAGAATATTAGTAAATTATTGGCCCAGGCTGGTTAATTTATTTATGCTTAGTATGTACATTTTTTAATGAAATAAATAGTGGGTTGGTCAATTCATTTATTAAAATTAATGACTGGATAATACAAATATTAAAAATCCACTGCTCTTAAAATGTGTGATTTTTGTTTATTAGCTGCTAATATTCTGCAGCAGCTTAGAATCAAAGAACATATAATTATCCAGGAACATTAATTTGATCTCTTTTACTGCTTTTTATGATCAAATTAATGTTGAGTAGAATTGAGTCCAACCTATTTTTCTAGCCCTCCATAACAATCATCATTTCTTACTGGATGTGGCCCCCTGGGAAAATTAATTTCCCACCCATTGTGTACTGTATATAGAATGTCCACATGGTTAGCAAGGGCTGTTGTAGGGTTTCTTAAGCTGGGTACACACAATGAGATATTTCGGTCCGATTGACCGATAGTTCAGTGCATAGGTCGATCAGACCGAAATTATCGAATCCGAATGCAGCCTTGTCCGACCGATCGTGCGTCCTATGGACCGCACGATCGGTTGCGGTAACTGTCGGACGTGGCTACTTTTGCCGCGAACGACAGTCCTTCCTCCTGGCCGACCGGTCGAAAGTATTGAACAGTCGGTCAGGAGGAAAAATCGCTAGGTGTGTACCTAGCTTTACACACTCTTCTATATAAACAATTATATCTCCCAACAACATTGAATACAAATGGCCTTTTTCTTACCTTTCATTGTGCTGGGAGTTCTGGGTAATGTATTGTGTAAACAAGTGTCTCTTGTGTCTTATTTTCCCTTTCAGTCTCACGGGTTCATTTTTAGGCTGTATACACAGGGCCAGATTTCCTACAAGGCCAACTAGGCCATGGCCCTTAGGGCATCAGGGGGCAGCTTGTCTAAAGCAGAGACATTATATCTCTTAATGTTTCTCCTAAATCTAGGAAGCCAGCCAGGAGAAAGCAGAGTGGTAAAATGTAACAACTGGTGAAGACTGAACCTGCCAATAGATAGAGAAATACAGAAAAGTAACTAATCTTCCAAATGGTTACACTGTGACCTCCTAACGTAGAGTGGGGGAAAGCTGTGAATAGACCTGCCTTGTATCTCACTATTACAGCACTTTATGGTGGGGACTTAATTATTGCATTGGGACATTGTTAATGGGAAATCATTTTAATACAATACCATATAGTAGAAGTTATTTCATTTAGTCTGAATTATAGGGATGCAGTTCTCGCCATTTAATAGAATCTATCTGTAATGGCAACCCCCAGCAGCACCCCTAACCCCCCGCACGCAACCTCCTCTGTGCACACTCTTCCCACAAACGCATCCCCTCCTGCGCACTCGCACGCATCCACCCCCACCCCCCCTGCGCCGGACCCTTTGGTGCGGTGGTTAGATGATGTCACAGACGCATGCAGATGGGTCCAGCGTCCGTGTAAATATACACTTGTCTTTTAGTATATACTAGCAAACCCATGATTCTTTAAAGAATCATTCACCCTGCATTTAAAGACCTCTCCCCCTTCTTTCTCTCTCTTTCCCTTCTCTCTCTCTCCCCCCTCCCTTCCTTTCCTTTCCCTTCTCTCTCCCCCCTCTTTCTCTCTGTCTCTCTGTTTGTCTCCTTCCTTTCACTCTCTCCTCCTCCTCCTCCCTTCTTTCTGTCTCTCTCTGTCCCCCTTTTATTTCTCTCTCTCTCCGTCTCTCTGCCCCCTCCTGGAAACAGCAGTCTCTCTTGTGCGCATGGGCGTCTCGCTTGCACAAGTAGGGGTCGGCTTCTTCAATGGCAGTGGTGCGTGCACAGTAGGAGGAGGGCTGATGATGCGGTACCTCGAGCTTTTGCATCCATGATGCTTTTTTAATTACACCTCTCGGTTAGTATATAGCATGATTCAGGGGGTTGGGGTGTTACTAGGAAATTCCAACAGAATTATGATGGATGGTGCTGGACACTAATATTGCACTGCTTGCTGCTATGCTAAATACTACTTCTAATAATAAAGGTTTGCATGACTTAAAGATGGGGTTTGTGGACACTGACTGCTCAGTGACTCAAAAACGGAAGCTTTTTATCTTTTTGGTTACACAAAGGTTTTACAGCAAATCACAGTAGGAACTGCTATTGGCCTATTACATTTGAGGTGTGATTCCCCCACAAACCATCAAACTGTACTGAAAAAGAAGCAGAGGGGCAGTGACTAGTAGCAGTCCCACTGAGCAGCCCAACAAACCCAATGATACACCCCCAGGGATTGACCAGGGTTTGGAGGGCATTCTTTATAAAATAATAAAGTAGTGTCAAATGTAAAAGTGCAGCTGGACTGAAATGAATTTTTTGAAAGTCAGACTTGCTGTATATTTAAGGCTATTTTCACACAAACGGCAGTGGCATGCCGGCGCAGAGCATTACATGCAGCCTCTGCTCTCCCGGCCTCCCCCTACACTGACTTCGCTCTGGTGTGTGGTGTCTCTATAGATAGCAGAGTTAGATAAATAGATAGACATAGATAGATAGCAGGGTTAAATAGATAGATAGACATAGATAGATACACAGACAGACAGACAGACAGATAGATAGATAGATAGCAGAGATAGATAGATAGCAGAGATAGATAGATAGATAGATAGATAGATAGATAGATAGATAGATAGATAGATAGATAGATAGATAGATAGATAGATAGATAGATAGATAGATAGATAGCAGAGCTAGATAATAGATAGGTAGATAGATAGATAGATAGATAGATAGATAGACAGATAGATAGCAGAGTAGTTAAGATAGATAGATAGAGAGTTAAGATAGATAGCAGGTTAGATAGATAGATTAGATAGATACAGGTAGATAGATAGATAGATAGATAGATTAGTGAGATCGATAGATAGATAGATCGAGAGATAGATAGCCAGAGTAGATAGATAATAGCAGAGTTAGACTAGAAGATAGATAGATAATAGATAGATAGATAGATAGAAATAGATAGATACAGAGCTAGATAGATAGAGATCGTAGATGATAGATAGTAGATAGATAGATAGATAGATAGATAGATAGATAGATAGCAGAGTTAGATATATAGATAGATATAGCAAAGTTAGATAGATAGATTAGATATAGATAGAAAGCAGATATAGATATATAGATAGATAGATAGATAGATAGCAGAGTTTAGATAGATAGATAGATAGATAGCAGAGTTAGATAGATAGATAGATAGATAGATAGATAGATAGATAGATAGATAGATAGATATAGACAGCAGAGTTAGAAAGATAGATAGACATAGATAGCAGAGTTAGATAGATAGACACAGAGAGATAGACAAGAAGCAGATAGACATAGTAAAATAGATAAACAAGAGGCAGATATATAGACAGAGATACATATACAGAGAGAGAGAGGGGCAGATAGAGATAGATAGGGGCAGAGGTCCATGTAAAAGGTACAAGAAGGTCTCCCTGGCCAAAGGTGTGGGCAAGCGTCTGACTACAACTTAACACAACAGTAAGTTTAAAATGACCCAATTGCTACCAGTATATAATGAAATTGCCAGTTTACTGTGCCTTTGTGTCATTAATTTGTGTCTCTCTGTCCAACTCTCTAATCTCTATCTCTCTCTGTCTATTTCACTGTCTTTCTGTCTGTTTATCACTATCGGGCTGTGTGTCTATGTTTGTGGTTACCTATCTGTCTGTCTGTGTCTTTTTGGCCAACTCTATTAAGTACATAATGGGTGTGGCCTAATTGGGGTGGAGAAAGGGGCGTGACCTAAAATTTTTGGGAGTGCCCAAAAGTGCCCCTGATCTTCTTAGACCCTAGATACACCCCTGAGAAACGGTATTGTAGCCTTTTCTAAGCGGACCCATGGTGTTATGTCAATGGTAACCTCTAAAAAAACGCCGGTAAATGCTAAAAAATGCTACCTGAGCAAAAACATAGCACTCGTGTGAAACTAGATGGGTGTCAAGAGAGGACAGAACAAGCTTCCTGTCCAAGGGGACGAAAAATTATAAACCCGGCTCTGTGAATACACAAGGGCCCATATTCCTTTCAGAGAGATTAGTGACTGGAATTGGCCAAACTTCCATTAAACTCAATGGGGAGAAATAGTTTGAAAAGTTTGGATTAAATACAATTAAAATAGTAATTTAGTAACTTACTGTAAATGTGGAACCTGGGAAATGGTCCACGGGAACACGTGCCTATCACCAATACTAATTCCCCATAATCACTCAATTTTTGGGTTTCCACATGCTAACCAAAGGCTACATACGTGGGTTACATAATAATACATTCGAGGGTTACTGAATAATACATTCAATGGTTACCAATATCGAAGGCTACATTCGAGAGTTACCGAATTGCACTCTACATTTAAGGGTTACCAAAATTGAAAGGATACATTTGAGGGTTACTGAATCCAATGCTACATTCAAGGGTTACAGATATTGAAGGATATATTTGAGGGTTACTGATTTTATAATTCAATAATTATTCGAAAAATATGTCCGTGAGTTTGAGACACCTGAAGTTGTTCGTAGTTTGAGAAGTTTGGAAGATTTTGAGTTTGTTCGAACTATTAAAGTTGGGGTCAAACTGTCCAAACAGCCATACAGCCCGACCAGTGGTGTAACTAGGAATCACTGGGCCCCTATGCAAAACTATTATTGAGCCCTCTCCCTGCTTAATCTACAGTGGTTTTCTAGGGGGGAGGCTGTAACTTTGTCATAGGGAAAGACAGAAAGATGCCCCCCCGGCTCTTGGGTCTGCTTCCCTGGTAGTTATGCCCCCCAGCCCGACCGAGCACCCATAAACCAACTGATAGAAATGCCAATTTATCTTCAATGTCTGTATGAGATTAAGACTGCAGTGTTTATTGCACATGCCCAGCACTGAGCGACTGCAGGAGAAGGCAGTTAACTTGAACCAGGGTTATTCAATAAAAGCACGAATTGTTAAAAATGGTGCAAATTTTGACCCAACTAATCAGATGCTAGCTTTCACATAATATCTGATTGGTTGAGGCAAAATTAGCACCATTTTTAATGATAAGAACGTTGTTCTTGAATGAAGACTCTAGCCAATTATATATGTTTCAAATCTTGTTGGATTCCTTAACAACTGTGATGAAAACCACTACACATGTTAGATTGCTATCCCAAATTGGTTGGTAAGTGGATACTTGTAAGCTGCTCCAGATGACAACAAATTTGCATGCAAGTTAAGGTCAAGAGATATTGCCAGTAGAAGTACATGGACACAAAGGGAGTGTAGCATTTCACTTGTGTGCTAGGTACAGCCAGGGGCGTAACTACCAGGGGAGCCCAAGGTGGCCCATCCCTTTATTTTCCCCATGACAGATATAGCCTCCTGCAACCTTCCCCATCATAGTTTTGCTAGGGGGGGCAGTGGTTCCTATTTATGACACTGGGTACAGCATCAAAATTTACATACTTAACAATACAACAGCTTCCTTAAAGCTCTAGTATCAATTCTAATCTAGTTCCATCACCCTTTGCTGCAGGACCTAACAAAGAAAGGAGCGTATCATCCTATTGCACTAAGGTAGGGGCAGAGCTAAACAAGACTCTTGATCAGAACATTCAATTAAAGATTCCCAACTCAAGGGTTAGTTGAAAGTGCAAATACTTTAATACAAAAGCTGCCATGTGTGTGCTCTGTATAAACACAGAAAAAAGTCTGCACTGGAGTGTAGGATTGGCTAAAGACTAGACAATCTAAACTTCTGCTGTGCAGTAACTGTGCTAGCAAAAGAATTGACTCTGTGTTTGTGCTAAATTGTGGTTGAAATAAAAATTTGTTTGCCGTATTAGTCCAATATATGTAGTAAAAAGTAGAGTACTGTGATACTTTTAATGGACTAACAGTTCCTTTCCCGAGGAAGAGGGTAGATCTTTTGAAAGCTTGCCTACTAAAATAAACTGTTAGTCCATTAAAAATATCACAGTACTCTACTTTTTTCTAAATTGTGGTTGTGCTCCCATTGTCAAAATGGGAGATAAGACACAGATGATTGCTCTTAAAGGGCATGTTCCCACCCCCCCACACTTGAACAAATTGCGCTATACTTATCATTAGCAAACATGCTTCTACAGTTATCATTTACTTGCACAGCACAATCCCTAGCAACGACTCTGCTTTGTAATGTGCATCTTTGCCTTGGATCTTTGCTGCAAACTATTGGAATGTTACGCTTATGATTTATTAGTTTAAATTTCAGTGTGGTTCATGATGTGGATGTGACATTGGTTTCCCTGGTTTAATTGGTGATATATATATATATATATCCAAAGTATGGGCACTCTCTTCGTAATGATTATTCCTTGCCCTGGTGCTAATTCAACAAATGATATCCAATAGTAGAAATACAAGTGCACATCAAGGTCCTTTTCAAATTTTATTCAATATCTGTGCATCATAAAGTGCAACAATCAGTGCAGCATGTGCAATAAACAACGTTTCGGTCTGTGAACTAAGACCTTTATCAGCCTTGATAAAGGTCTTAGTTCACAGACCGAAACGTTGTTTATTGCACATGCTGCACTGATTGGCACTTTATGATGCACAGATATTGAATAAAATTTGAAAAGGACCTTGAGCGCACTTGTATTCTACTATTATATATATATATATATATATATATATATAAATATATATATATATATATATGATAGTGGAGGCAAGTCTCAGACAGATGAAGACCAGTAAACCAAGCCAGATTGCAAAAAAAAAACTCACTGGGAAATAGAAAAGTTTTAGATGAATAAAACAGTTGGAGAGAAACCTGACAAGTGAAGGATCCCATGGAATGAATGACAGCAACAAGTGACCATATGCATGGCTGAACACTTGATATTGGCTGCAACAAAGTGGTATCTCTTTTATTTCTCCAAAAGTTAATAAATAAGTAACAGCAGCAAAAAAACACTACATGAAATAAAGAGCACTCTATGGAATCCGTCTCTGAACATCACCTGAACATTGTGTTCCTGGAACCACTTCATTGTGAAATAAAAAAAGGAATATTTGTGGAACAGAAGGAGAAATTCAGCTTCAGCATGAACATTCTAGTACTCATATAATACGTGTTATGGTTATGCTTTTCTCTATATATGTATTTTACAAATTATTTTATTAATAATGAAATACCTTTTGTAAAATTATAATCATCACAATGATCATGACATTGCAATGCCAAACCGACCGTAATATTTTCTTAAAAGGTTTACAATGTATTTTAAGGCCAGTGACCACGGCAAGGTTGCTTTCAGCTGGATCCTACTCTACCAGCACTTCTTGCCTTCTATGAGTTAAAAGCCTCTCCTCTGTGCCTCTTAGGGTCTGACTCTCCTGCTTTAGGTACGTTACTCAACTCATAGTAAGATGTATATCCATATATTTATTAGATATAAATATATAAATATACATACCGTTCTTTTGGGGTCGGAAAGTAAAGAAACCACACTGATAAATGTATGAAAAACAAATATAGATTGTTTACTTAATCAATAACCATTACAATAAAACAAACTAAGATTATTTAGACATAAAAATACACACTATATTACAATATATACATGATAAATGATTACATGTAACCTACATTAGTTACCACAGAGAATATACTTCAGTGTGAGCCTTGCTCTTTTTTTGGCCTGTATCCATCAGATCCCACGTGACATCCTTCTGGCATGGCTTCTACCCTGTCCGATCTCCAGTCTGTGTCCTCTCAGTAGCCCAACCCTCTTCCCCTAGTCCAAAATAGCTTTATTTTCCTTGTCCAAGAGCACTCCTTTACTGGCTTCTACCCTAGCTTTTATCCCATTTACCCTTCACCTCCCCCACAGTATCCCCGATCAATAATCTTGTTCCCATAGACCAGATGTCTATGTGATACACAGTACGTAAATCAAAACTGGCTATGAACTATTGTTCATATCCTATTGATTTGTCTAGTCCAGGAACCAACCTTAATTTACACCCTGTGTATAAACTAATTTTCATGCAGTATCCTGCCTTTCATGGATGTACTGACCAGGTGTCATGTATATACATTATAAATAGGATCTTGCAGGGCGATGCACCGAGCGCTGCTATTGGCAACCTGGTGCAAACAGCCCGGCGATGTTATATGCTGAAAGCGGCGCTCAGAACATCGCTACCTGGTGCTGTTCTATTCCAGCACTTTTAACACCAGCTATTTGCTGGCGTTGAAAGTACCGCAATAAAATGGCGATTTCGGCATATAAGCGGATGCGCTGTTAACTTTCGCGTTAGCCATGCAGCCGCCACAAGGAAGGCGTTTAAGTCATGCTAACCGATAAAACATCGGGTAGCGTGACTTAAACTCCAAAACAGGAGCAGTGTGCCCTTTGGTGCATCGCCCTGTTGGTATCTCTCTGATATTAATGTACAAAAACCATAGGATTACGTATAAATGATAACACATATTTTTTCTTTCAAACTTACAGCCATAATTTCTTACAACATGACCATCCTTTGGGCTAAGTGATAGATAGATAAGATAGATAGATAAGATAGATAGATAGACACACAGATAGATAGATAGATAGATAGATAGATAGATAGATAGATAGACAGACAGATAGATAGACAGACAGATAGATAGATAGGTAGATAGATAGACAGCCAGACAATGATAGATTGATAGATAGATAGATAGATAGGTAGATAAATAGATAGATAGCAGAGATAGATAGATAGACAGCCAGACAATGATAGATCGATAGATAGATAGATAGATAGATAGATAGAAGCTAGGTACACACAGTAACGATTTCTGGCAAGATCCTGTCTGCCATCTTTCAAAGATCTGCATACACACAGTCCCGAGCGTTCTCCCTATAGGGAGAACGCTCGGGACTGTGTGTTTCCATCGGCCGCGCTAGACTCCCTATAGGAGTCTAGCGCGGCCAATGGAAATTTTCGGCCTTTCCCGAACGAGCGTACGGCCGACCCGATCGTTCGCGGACGCGCGCTCGTTGGGGAAACGAACGTACACACAGTAACGATAAAGCCCTGATACCGTCGGATCCGACGGTATCGGGGCTTTATCGTTACTGTGTGTACCCAGCTTACAGCTGCCACTGGATGCAATCTGAGCGGAACCAGACGAAATTCAAGTTCTTCTGGTTGAGAAGTAATGAAACTTTTTCTACGTCCCTCATTGATTAAGCGTTATGTTCTTTATTTGCATCAGTAATATTTTATTTTAGCAGAGAAGTATAGTATGGACTTGACCTTGAACCCGACCCCGTTCACTATAATGGTTTTAGGATCGCAAACAGATTCTGACTTTTCAGATTTTGGAATTGTGCAGAAACTTTTCCCCATACTCTATACTTAATAGAATAAAAGGGAAAGGATGTTCGTTTCCGGATTTGATTGCAGAATTTGTCTAATTTGTGAAACAATCCTGACGCAGTGATATTAAATGATAGGTTTTACAATTCGTTAACCCTTGATTCCTTATCATGGAGAGAAAAACACCTGAATTTGTGAAACCTAGATTCATATATGCCAAGGGCATGTCATCACTCTCAATTGATACAACTGCCGTCATATTGATATGCTCCACATATAACTGTATGTGTTTCCCCAGACCCTATTACTCATGTCCCAGAGCCATTGCGCCAGTCATTTAAAATGGCTATTTTATGTTTTTTTTTATTCATATCTTTTCGATTTTTTGCTCCCCTTTGACAGTGGTTTCTGATTTAAGAATTTGGCGCATCTCTATTTTGAAGGTCTGTTACTTCTAATTATGGTCCTGTCATCTTGGCATTAGAAAACAGATGGGGTGCAAAGGCATTTGAATGTTCTCCTGTGCTTGCATTGTGTTTCCTCTGACACTAGATTCTCATTCATCGTCGTAGAGTAGATTGGGAAGCCATCTGCAGGGGCAGGGCCTGATGTGAATTGTAACAAATCTCTGAGCGTGTGTCTGTGAGATATGTTGCGTTCTGTTAAAAAAAAAAAAAAAAAAAATTAAAGTATTTCGCATCGGTCACCGTCTTCGCACCTCTTTCCGCCAAAAAAAAAAACCCCTCAGAAGGGGCGGGAAACGCAAGGCCACGACTGTGTATCCGTCCATAACTAATGCGGGCTGCGGTCGTGGCCCCTCTCTTGCGGCTTGTGTGTGAAGAGCATGCATGAGGGCAAGCTAGGGAGAACAAAGTGGGTTAATACATGTTGGGTCTGATTTAGATGTTGTTAAACATAGCGTTTAAGGGTTAGGGAGATTGCCTTCACCTTACCAACGTTTTTCATTTAGCACGGAAGTGGGGCAATTTTAGTTGGGGCAGGACAGTGCCTTTCAAGAAATGCAACATGTTGTTAAATGGTAGGGTTTTCTGACAAATCTTTCTCTTTAAAAAATGTGATGTACAGTATATTATAATGTTCTGGCAAACATACAATATTTAAATCAACAAACATATGTTTAGTATATAATATTCGCGAATTCATCCATTTCTCATTCAACTAGTCCATATTAACGTTACATTTGGTGTTTTTTTTCTCAGTTCTTTTTAGCTCACACTGAAGCCTGGGCAAAAGAAGAAACATAAAACTATTTGTAAGACTATGAGGCGGCCATCTGAAGAAGCCTCTGAATCCGTTAGATAAAATAACACAAAGGTTCTGTAAGGGCGCTAGAGAAGGTAAGAGACTAAGGGGTAGGTGGCAATATATGTCATTTACTCTATGGGGAGATACAACGCAAAAAATTGGTGAAAAAAAACAAAGCTATATGCAACTTTCCACATACGGGGGAAGAAGAGAAGAGGGGAGGCGAACATTTTAAGAAAAATGCATCTCTTTAGGTATAGCGAGCAGGATTATAGTGAAAAACAGAGGGAATAACATGAGTATAATGTTATTGCGTGGAAAAAGTTCTTGGGTAATTAGTCACGTAGAGGTGGTGTTCTATAATCTTATGTTAATAAGCTTACAACCTTATTCACTTAGTTTATTACTCATCTCAAATTGAACTTTATATATCCCAAAATAGAGATTATGAAATCATTCTTGAACACTTTTGTTTTCATATAGATAAAAACGCTATGAATTTGTTTTTTTCTCCAATCTGTACTTACAGTTCTTTTGTGATGAAGCAGTCGGATACACAAAATCAACATTTGATTGAGCATTCTTTTTGTAGATAAAACTAGTTATGGCTAATTGATTATGCTTGCAATGACAGTGGTTGCCAATACAATCGAACAGGTCGTACCAACGAAGAACCCGTTAAATGCTTGGTCACGGTTGTTTTTATATCTGATTCAAGGTTTGAGCGATTCTGCCACTCAACTTTTGGTGATCATGAATGGAATACATTTTTAAAAATTGATAAATCAGATGGACAATCAATTAAATGTAAATATCATTCCCGATGTATTTCTAGCTAAATTTATTCTACGATTTCTCAAAATGTTTCTTGAAAACACCCCGGCACACCGTCTGATGAGTTGGTTAGCAAAGCCCCAATTATTTGCCCGGAGAAATGCAGAGAACTTCGCATCTGTCAAACTACTGGGAGATTGTCAAATATACTTGCAAATCGTATAACAATGAGCCAGTAGTTCCAGTTTGGCTTTTAAAAGTCATGGTTGTCTCTGAGCTATGTAACCTCATCCTTGTTGGATAAGCTTGAATTTCTGACGACAGGACCATTACTGGGGGATAATGGGTGGTTCACACGGCATGCATAAATCTTTCTAATATATACTTCGACTCTTCTATGCTTGTAATTTCACAAACTATCCAGCCAGCATAACCACTGCCTGAAGCCGAAAGGCAACCCCCTTGATACTATTCACCTGGCGCCGCTTCTAAAAAGCCCCACCCTAGCTCCATGTTACTTGGACAAGCTAAGATTAGTAAAAATAAATGCAGGCGAGCAAAAGACATGTACAGTAAGATCAGTATGAGAAACTATGTAACCACAGGGGTTTCTTAAATCTCCACAAATTGGTAGAAATTTCTTTGTCTTGAGGATCTGAAAAGTGAGGAATAAATAGAAAGGCCAAGCAGCTTGAACAAGTGTTATCCCAATTTTTAAAAAAATTTGATAGAAGATATCCAATATTCTTAGAAATCACTAAAAGATTTACTGTCAGTAAACAAAAGCAGGTTATCTTTCTAGAGGAGCGTATAAAAACATGTGCATTTGACTTAATAGCAGGGAGTATGTTGTTGTGTAGTACATGAAACAGCCAGCGTAAAGGCAGAGAAAAAACAAAGCATTATAGATTACGAATGATACAGTGTGTAACAACTTTAACAATTCATAGGGAAATCAATCCTGAGTCAATATGCTATCTTTATAACAAACAAAAATGTCATGTTCAAAGTAGATTTTTTAATATTTTTTACATGATTACCAGACACAACGCTATTTAGTTTTTATTTTACATGGTGGTTTGTGGTCTCGTTAGTCAGTGAGGGATTTCTGATGTTGAGTAACATGACTGTAAACAAGAACTTGAAAGATGGTGAACATGATGTTGTAAAGGCTTTCTCCATGTAGAGACAACTTCTGCACCCATACTGTTAAAGAAGAAGAGTCACCAACCCCATAAAATTAATACTGTTACCTTCTTTAAGCACCCAAAAAACCCCACAGCAATCGCAAAGTGTAATTTTTCTAGCCAGCATTCCTGAAGAGATTACATCAACTGTTGACAGCTCAAACTTATGCAAGGAATGGTCGGGTCTTCAAGCAGTTATTGGGCCGCTGACACATGGTCAACAGTGGCGATGGACTGCTTCCTGGCTAGAGGACTGGGTTGGGAGTGAACACCAAAAATTAGGCATGAGAACCAGGTAGGGTTTTTGATATCAGGTTTTTTTTTAAGGATGGGCGATAGGTAAGTATGACTATGGGCTAGGGGGGGACGGGTTCGCTTTAATGTTAATTAAAGGGTAAACTGTGGTCTCCAATTCTTCCAACTAGGTAGGTTATATAAAAACCTACCATCATACCTCACAATAAAACTAAATCAACATCTCCTGAGATAGAATTTGTGAGAAAGTATGCTGGAAGGTTCAGGCAATATTACTTCGCTGCTTGAACACTTCCTGTTTTTAGCGTCATGTGATCAGCCTGTCTGCATTAATAGGCGTTCTCTCTCAACTGTCAATATTCCCCCAGGTACTTCCTGATTTCCGCATAGCATTAAGTCTTACACTGAGCATGCTTTCTCCCTCTGGGGCAAAGAGGCTGCAGAGGTAGGTGATGTCACTCACCTGCTGGAAGCAGAAGTTGAACATTCCTCAATATCATTCTCCTTGGTTGAAGCCAGAGATGTGATGTCAGCTCATTATAAAGAAACTACCTGCAAGGCTTTCATTTAACCCTAAACTTGATTTGAGACCACAGTTGCCGCTTTAAGGTTTGGACATTTAACATTTACAATGGCTGTTCTGCCGGGTTTAAACAGCTTATGATGGCAACTTTATAACGCAAAAGTAGGTGTAGGGATCACCAAGTGAACAATAGCGGGGAGTTATTATGGGGGCATTGAGATCCCACTCATGGTGGTGGGGCCCTCCTCCATTCACCCTTTTCAGTTTGAAACTATTTTTTGTTGCTACATATGCATATCGGCACTCTCACAATTACACGGTTACTGTGTAGTAACGTTGGCAAATAGGGCTGATCTGCAAAGGGCAACAAGTTTCAATTCTCGACCCAGCAGGCGCTCTTCCTTCCTTATAATATGTCTCCCCCTTTTCAGATCATGAGGGTTCAGGCGTTAGAGATTCAAACTCCAGCTCCCTCTACATCACTTGTGTGCAGGTAGTCTGAAGGGAAAGGAGGACTGAGTTTACAGTGACAGAACATATAAATCATGGGGAGCGCAGCGCACATGACAGTTATTGGGGGAAAGGAGTCTGGTGGTGCGGACACAGGGAGCTTATGTAATAAAAGGCAGCAGTCAGATCAGTATGGTAATAGATATATGAAGGGGAGAAGGGGTGGCTAAAGTATGAAAGGAAAATATTATTAAAGTAATAAAGGAAATAGTAAGAAGGGAGGAGACTGAGAGCTTCTAAGTAGGCAAGGAGACACACACTGATGTGACATGTATGGGCAAAATGTACTGTATATATGTATGTTATATGTATGTATCATGTTTTACAGTGGTATGTGCATGTATAGTTAGTATATGTGTGTTGCAGTGTATGCGTGTTGAATGTGTAAGTATAAGTGTTTGTATGTGTGAGTGGTGTGTGCCGACAGTGTGTTGAAGCAAGGGTATGTGTATGTAGCGGTGTATATGGTAGTAGGTGGGTGCCACAGTGTGTCTGCAGGTATGTATATGTAGGGAGTGCTGGCTGCATTTTCTGTTCAGTTAGGGTCACTGTTGATGGTTACCGGGTGAGGCCTTCAGATACCAGGTTCAACACAGGATAGCAGGCAGAGGGCATCCTTCTAAGGTAGTACTATGGTTCTTGTGGTTTGGGGGGCCCTAACCATAAACTTTTTGGCTGAGGGGCAAGTGATGTTCTTATCTAGACCCCTAGCTAACAATATTATTCCCAATCAATTATTTTCACTAGGTTTGTCGCAGATGATGTAAACATGATTGTGTTATTTTCAGTGGATTTGCATAGCTTGGCTCATTTAAATACACATTTTCAAGGTATTCTATGAAGCATGCTTGATAAATGATCACAGATTTCACTTGTTGAAAAGAAAGTAAGAAACTCCGGTGATTAGTATTTTACATGCGCAGGTCAGTAATTTTTATTCTCTCTCTTTATCTGTAAAGGGGAAAATTACCCATCCAGAATATGGAGAGGAGATGTGTTCTGTAGGTGATTAGTATGAGGAGTAGATTAGCCATCAGTGGGTTGCTAAGCAGGAAAAAAATATTTCATCTTTTATCTTAACAATTTCTTGTTTATGTCAGGTGAGATGCCTGAGAGCGGAAGTGAGTTTAGGTCTCAGGATAAACCATAAAGAATCGTCGTGAAACTTTAACTATTACAGTTAAATTCGATGCAAAGCTTAACAAGGCTGTGCAAGTCATTAAATACGATATACAGAAAATATGTTTGAGTTAACCAAGCAGATGTGATGAGGCAACATCTGTTTGATATTGTTATAGAGATTGTTTTGCTTATAAACTGTTACGCCTGTACTAGATGATGGACTGTGTTTTCAGTTTTAAGGATCCACAATATAAGTATCAGTGTTTGGGTCGGTTCAGCTATTCCTTTTGGTGTTTCACAATGGGGATGCATACTACGGTCAGTATAATTTCCGCTTGTTTGAATTTTTTTTTTTTTTTCAAAACATCACAAACCTTAGATTCCCTATTTAACAAAAATGTATGTGGGATCTGACCTAAATCGCTTTAGTATGTATTGTAGGTAAAAAAAAATCCAGGCCATCTTTGCTGCAGCTTCTGCGTGGCATCTCTAAGTCTAGGCCAGAATGATGCATATAGTGGAGGCAGAGACAGCAGCAAGGAACTGGTAGGTAGTTCAAGGTACGTATATATCTGGACTTCAGTTAGCGAATCGCTGCAGGTGACAGTATTCTGAAACGGGTAGGGAGGGTGAAGACTGCCATCATCTGCATAAGCTTTTCGCCATATCTTCTTCTGGCAAAATTGAAAAGTAGGGATTACTTTCTTCTGGCACTGGCAATTGTTATGAGAATAAAGGTTAAACTGAGGCAGTAGAATGTCAAATCATTTCTTTTTAACCCACTATTGGAATCACCATAATGCCACTCAACATTAAATTTCTTACAGTAAATTTTTGTATTACTTTAATTATGTATGCTCTTAAATATAGCAATTTTGAAGTATGTTGGATCTTGTGGCAGATATCCAAAGACATAAAAATGTAAATGCGATTTTTTAATGTCGCTTTCCGCAATCACATCACACAGTAACTTTCAAATATGCTTGGAGAGGTTCTCGTTCAGTCACGTTGCAAGGTATAGTCTGTTTATTCAATTAGATCAACTGGACTTGAAATGTAGTTTTGAGACTTTCGCTAGTCAATCCGACTGGCTTGTCCAAGTTCAGAATTCTGGATTGAGAAAGGCCGTCGGATGACTTAGCGAATACGTCTTCAAGAAACTACATTCAAGTCCAGTTGATAATTGAATACAACAGATGGAGTACTTTCAAATTACTTAAAGGAAAAGACGATTATATTGTATATCAACAATATATAAATCGAAAACAAGACTAATGGACTTCAAATGGTTATTAGCTATACATGTCTTACTAACTGTGGGCCATACTTAATACGTATGCATATTATATTATTATGATATTTATACTGCAATGTATTCAATAAGAGTTCGTTATCATTAAAAATGTCAGTGACTAATTTTCCCCAAACCAATCAGACGTGAGCTTTCAAATGTTAAATAATACCTGATTGGTTGGAGCAAAATTAGCACCATTTTTAATGATAAAAACTTTTATTGAATCTCCCTGATAGTCATACATGTTTCATACAAAGGTA
Organism: Hymenochirus boettgeri; assembly: GCA_019447015.1. NCBI lineage: Eukaryota > Metazoa > Chordata > Amphibia > Anura > Pipidae > Hymenochirus > Hymenochirus boettgeri. Next base: position 160,045,656 of record CM033473.1, on the reverse strand, counting down.
GTACATATAATACAAAGAGGCATATTTATAAACGATCACTATTTTCGCCATTTCGCTATCGCAGGACATCGCAATGACAAATAGCGCTATTTTCACCTTATTTATAACACTGCTCGTTTTTTCTTTTGCCTTTGTGGAGTATCGCTGTGGCGATGTGTGGCGATAGTTTTCGCCTTATTCATTGCGTTAAGTATGGTATCACTGCGAAAAGAGAGATTGCTTTCAAGTGTAATATCAGAGCTATTTTTGTCATTTTGTTAATAAACAGGTGAAATTTCGCCTTTTTGCCCCTTTTCTCCCTTTTGTTGTTTTTTTTTGCAGTTTTACCAGAATTTTCGCCAAACATCATTACTTACTGGAATGTTCCATTAACATGACTATTTATGGTATGTTCCCATATTAATGTAACTGGTTTCATAATTAAGCAATACTAAATAATGTGTCCTATTAATGAAGTTTTACACTATCATCCTATTAATATAGAGAAAATTTGCCTTTTGAGTTTTACATTATTTTTTTTTTATAACATAACTTTTATTAAAAAATCCAATACACAGACCCATAGAAAGTCCAATACACAGACCCATAGAAATCTTCATACACAGCCCAATAGAAAGCCTTATACATAGCCCCATAGAAAGCCCCATACAAAGTTTAATACACAGCCCCACAGAAAGCCCCATAGAAAGCATTATAGACAGCCCCATAGAAAGCATTATACAAAGCCCCATAGAAAGTCCTATACACAGCCCCATAGAAAGTCCAATACACAGTCCCATTGAAAGCATTATACACAGTCCCATAGAAAGTCCAAGACACAGACCCACAGAATGTCCAATACACAGCTCCATAGAAAGTCCAGTACACAGCCCCATAGAAAGTCCAATACACAGCCCCATAGAAAGTCCAATACACAGCCCCATAGAAAGTCCAATTACCATATCAATAACATCTAAGCTATTAAGTGTAGATCCTGGGGGAGAAGTGTAAGAAGGATTCTGAGCATGTAAATCATTGTGAGGCCTGTGTGGAATGTCAGCACTTCTAGCTATAAGACATCTCCCACTGTTAAAGAAAACATACAAAGCTTCTTCCCATTTGGCTGTCAAGTAGAAATTGATTAATTTCCCTTTGCACATACCCCCCAAGAACACCTACAGAAAAAAAGAACAATTAGCCTGTTGAATTGGGACAAACACAAAAGAAATTGTGTGTGTTTTTTATTTTAGGATCCAAACTCATTTTCTAGAAAAAAATGCTTTACTGCCTCTTACTAATAGGTGGGCAATAGAGATTGAACAAAACTACCGAGTTCCATTCAGAATGTTCTGAAAATACCAAAATCCGATTCTAACTCAATTCAATCAGAATTTTTCTAATTTTCGATCTTCAAACATAGGGTTTCCAATTGAAATTTTAGATTTTCTAAAAAAAAGATTCAATCAGATTTTTTTTTTGAATGCAGGAGAACCATAGGGAGCTAAGATGTAAGGTAAGGGTTTATTTTAAACTACACAGTGGGGCCATTAGTGGGTTAAAGGAACACTAAACTTAAAGTGTATTTGGCATCCATTTCTATTATTGACAGGGAGGTGAGAACGCTTATTCCCACCTCCCTGTGAATAATAGTTTGCTCAGGGCACCTGGAACTTACCTTACCACGCTCCTCTCACAAGCCGCTTCTGCACAGAACAGCTGTTCTGTCCCGATTGCAAGCCCTATCTTTTGTATTGTATTATATTATAAAATAGCCTTTATTCTAGTCGCCTTACGCGTTTCGGACAAGTAAGTCCTTAATCATAGGTGCCTTTAATAAAGGCTAGAATAAAGGCTATTTTATTTTGCAGCAGCTTGATGGTGGTCTCTTCTGTCCTGGTATTAGTGCAAATTCCCAGCATTTTGAATTATCTTCTAAGATTGGCCGCTTTGCGACGGGCTTGGGGCGTTTGGCACCCAGGCCACTGAGGCTGATGGGTAAGAGAGGAGAAACCTATACATAAGTGTTTTTATATACTATTTGACTGTGTACAAAAGTGTGGAAGTGAGGGGCTTGGGGTTTGTACACCCGAGTCACCAACTATCATAAGTAAGGAACTACTAAGTAACTTGTATTTAAAGTAGAGCCCAGGAATATTTGCACTACAACATAATAACAGATAATTTGCATTGCTGTACATTTTGAACCATAAACAATTTTGAGCTATGAATTATCTAGATGATAGTGAGCCACAAGTTGATTCCCATGTGTGGCATTTCTGACATGCAATTAATAGTATAGTATATACTATAATAATTTTAGTGTAAGTCTATATGTGTCACTGATTATAACACTAATGGCTGTTTGCTGACAAACCTGTACAAATATATATATATATATATATATATATATGTATGCTGTGTATATATACATATACTGTATATAGTCCTAACATACAAAATGTACCGTGTTTACTCAAGTATCAACCAACCAGAGTATAAGCCAAGGTACCTTTTTTACATGATAAAAGGAGTAAAAGTGATTGACTCGAGTATAAACCGAGGGTGGAAAATAGGAACACTAATGCAAACCTGTAATTAGTAAAAATTATTAGAAAATGAAGGTAGAAGAGCTTATTAACCCCAATATATGGTCCCATAATCATAGAAGAATCCAGTAACCAACTATTCCATGGCACTCCAGATGTTTGCAAACTACAAATCCCAGAATGCTTTGCTTGCTGTAAGTTGTAGTTTCTAAACATCTGGAGTGGAAGAGTTTATGCTCCCTACAGTACAATTAGTCATTTGGCACCCATATAAAATTATACACAACATAATAAAATGCATTTATTCACAACAACCCCCCCACCCACCCCTCCACTGCACAGACTTAATAGCCCACTCCTAAACCCCCTATAAACAAGAAGATCCTAACTAGCTGAGGGCTGAGCTGAGGGCTGGCAGGATCTGAAGGTTTCCACCATGAGAGCTCCTCCATCCTCTATGTCTGGTGAGGATGCGGTCAGGTGGCACTGATGACTAAGCAGGACGTGCATGGCTTATGTGCCCGATGTGCCCACGCCTACTGCCTGCGCTTCTGACTGCTCTGGTCCTGGTCTCCAGTCTCCTTCTCACTGCATTACCAATCACCGAATGGTACATCCTTCTCCAGATTATCCCCTCTGCATTCCAAAAAAATCCAACCTTGGTGGGTGAGGCTACTTGGGCCTACATTTCTTGTGTAAGAACCCTGTTACTAGCCGTGGTAATGGAAACAGTTGATAAAGGCCAAAGAGCCTTGTGTGTTGTGTGTTTGTTTCTGCACAAATAAAGTGGGATTACCCTATAAAAGAATCTGAAGACTGGACAGCCCTATTTTGTTCTTCTTAAGATATGGCAATGGCAACCTCTCCTTCCAAATACACCACTCAGACACTGACACAAAGGGGTACATTTATAAACCAGAGGTGTCCTTACTGACTGCATCTGAATTTTTCTTTCACATGCACATAAATTACCAACTAGTATATGTAATTTATGGCCACATTAATATTTTATGATCACTTCGATAAATACAAAAAGGTTTGCTAAAATACTCAATGACACCAATGGACAATACAGTGAGGTCACAAAACCATGCTCAGTATATTGCAGCCTGTTGCAAGCTATAATAACAAGCGCTCAACCCATGGTTCCCGGAGTAATATTGGGTTAGTCCCATGTTTTTACTGTTTGCACTAGCACAGATATTATGATAGTATATGGGGCCCGGGAATGTGCATTGATCATCTTTTCTTGTTTGTTCTAATATCGGGCTAGCAGAGGTTGCATTGTGGGAACCCGGAAGGTGAGAGGAGCACCGAGGAAACTATTACATCTCCCTGTCTGAAGGAAAAGCGCAGCCAGTTTGTATTAAATAAGCCTGAAAGATTTTTTTGTGCTGACGACTGCTATAGATACTGTAGGTATGTGAAGTAATCACATACTGCTACAATCATTACAAGCGTATTTGTAGTAAAACAAACATCCATTTGTATTAAAATAGACATCCAAGAGGACAGGGCTGTAATATCCATCCACGTAATAATAAAATAAGGGTGAAGTCCTTATTTACAAATTACAGGAATATCACATTTTTCCTCTCTGCCAGCACATTATAAAGCAAATGAACAGACCTGTCTGACTCCTTTCAATACAACAAAAGTTTTTCCCTTTGAACAACTAAAAACAAACGGAGTTATAATACTTACCGTCCACGCTCCTATCACCTTCCGACTGTCCACAACGCAGTAATCACTTTCACCGGAAGGTAAGAAGCACAGAGGGTAATGCCTTGATTTTTAAGTTGCCTGTTCCGTTAACCCTGTGCTAATCCGATATTACATCAGGAAGCATGGGGCAGCTCCATTTTACCCTATATTACATCTCCCTGAGAGGGTTCTCTAAAAGGTTTATATTCCCTGAGTGGTATGACAATCAACTAAAGGGCAACAGCAAGTCTCAACTCAGAAATGAACAATTTCAAAAAATGATTTCTGCTTTACTTTTCTGCCCTCTGCTGGAGAATATGGTGAATGCATTTGTACACTAAATCAGTCATTCAAAAAAGGAATTTTTGTTAAAAGCAAAATTTCATACCCTCCTACTCCCATGGTCCTACCCTAACACATTTGTAATTTTGCCCTAGATTCCACTCTCAAATATTGGCCCCATATCTATTTACAGCAAAGTTACTGCATCGAAAGCCTTGTCACCAGGTTAGGAAAGGATCATATTTTCGTTAAAGTAAATACAAAAGAAATATCCCATAAAGCCACACAGCACTAACAATTTGCTAGCGGCGAGCGCTCGGCCAGGAAAACAGTTCGCACAACTGATTGTGCAGTCCCATAGGGGACCGCACGATTGGCTGTAATGTACCAACGGACCCAATCCGGACAAACGGGCGACTGAGCTCGATTGCAGCCGTCCCACATACACGGTAAGATATTTTCGTCTGACCGACTGATACACAGCACTATTGGTCGGTCGGCCGACCAATAGTGGTTTCTGAGAAGAATCTGATTGTAACCATTTCTCAGGCTCATTTACCCAGAGCTGCTATCGCTCTGGGTAAATGTCCCGAACACGATTCAATATCGCTTTGGGACTGTGGGTAAGTCCCAAAAAAGGCATTTAAAATCCTAGCATTTAAAAGCTGGCGTTAAAATCCAATGCTAAAAGTAGCGTATATGCAATATTGAATCACGAACGTCGGATGCACGAGTGTCTTTTGCGTAACCCGCACATCCAGCTCTAATATGGAGTTAAAGTTGCGCTAACCGGTAGCAAACTGGTCTTTAACTCCATAAATTTGCCCAGCACCTCTGGGTAAATCAGCCCCTCTAATTGGAAAATATTCTGATTCGTATACTAATAAATCAGATATTTTGGGAGGAATCTTTCAGAAAGAATCTGATTATCTGTTCCCCAGACCATTTCCCAGGTCCCAGAGCCATTTACAATAAGTTACTGTATCATTTTTAGAATATTTTCGAAAATCCACGAAACTGCAGGCGGAACGGATTTTAGTAGTTTTGCCCATCTCTACCCCAGACCCATTCAAGCAGTGTGCTGTGTGCCTTTATTGGAGTCTCCAAGAACCTTTCTTTTTAGGTTTCCTTTAGTGGTAGTTTTGCAGGTCACCCCTCATTAATTAACAAAATACAGAATTATTTGTTGCTTTACTGCATGTGCTTTGGAGTCTTGACTGGATAAAATTATTATATCACAAAATGCTGTGTTAAAGGGCTATATCTGGTATGTTAATTAGTGCTTAACCTGAATAATAAATATAGAGGTACTAGCCAGATTGTCAGGTATTGATACATAGGATTGATATTGTAAATATCCTACCTAACAGATGATCAACATGAAGGCAACAAAATACAGCTGAAAAGGGGGAAAATGCCAAATGGCACTGGAAAGGATCCCTGGATTAACCAGGACTATGTATATAAATACCAGTAATTCTCAATATTTTTTAGTTTACATATACTCGAGTATAAACCGAGTTTTTCAGGCTGTAAAATCAGCCTGAAAAACCAAATTCGGTTTATAGTCGAGTCAGTTACCTTTCACTTGAAATCCAGAAGCTGCTGGCTCCCACGCTTCCTATACTGGCATGCTGGCTGACGTCACTGCCCGGCGCCGAGTAGTGACGTCAGCCAGCGCTTCAGTATAGCAAGCGTGGGAGCGAGCAGCTGCCTGGATTGTACTGCGGAAGCTGGAACAGGGAAGCTGGAACAGGAAAGCTGGAACAGGAAAGCTGGAACAGGGAAGCTGGAATAGGGAAGCTGGAACAGGGAAGCTGGAACAGGGAGGCTGGAAAAGGGAGGCTGGAACAGGGAAGCTGGAACAGGGAGGCTGGAACAGGGAAGCTGCCACAAAAGGTACACACTGAACTGGGGGAAGGGTGAGGGGTCATAAGTTCTACTCTCGACTTATACTCAAGTCAATCACTTTAAATGTTTTTTTCTGGTAAAAATAGGTACCTCGGTTTATACTCGGGACGGTTTATACTCGAGTATATACAGTAGAATTTGCTCTTACCTCATCCCCTGGAAGACAGTTCCACGGTTTCACCGCTCTCACTGTAAAGCAGGGGTGTCAAAATCAAAAAGGCCGATAAAGTTTTTGGCCAAACTTTTTTTTTAGGATTGCAGGATTGGGACTGTCACGCTTGTCTCTAATGCTGGTTCTTGGCAGAGAATGAAGCACACTGTTTTTGGACTAGGACCACTGGCGCAATCATGTGCTAATATGGAACACCCACTTAACACTTCTGGCATGGTAATGAAATGGCCAACTCCAATGGAAGACTTTTTTGTCACACCTCCCTCCACTCCCCAGTGCCGGGCTAGATAAGTGATCATTTGTTACAGCGGTGACTGCATCCGAGCCTTACTATGCTGCTATTCATTTGTGCAATCCGAAGCAGTGTCATAACTATAGATCTGCCTGCTAGATATTGTGATCAGCTGTTTTTAAGCAACTGATCACACCCATCTTAGTAGAGGTGAGCCCGATCAGTTGTTTTAAAAGAGCTGATTGCACTATCTAGCAGGCAGATCTATAGTTACTTGGGACTGCACAAATGGATAGTAGCCTTATAGATCTCGGATGTTGTACAGTCACCGGGGGCCACAAACAAGGGCCAGATTCGGCCCACGGGGCTTGAGTTTGATCTGTGTGCTGTAAAGAAACTTTTCCTAACCTGAACGTCTTTTCTTCAAATCTTAAAGGATGCCCATGAGTCCTCTGATGAGACCTATTAGTGAACAATGCAGCAGAGTTTATTATATGGCCGAAACCTGGTCAAAGGTTCACCTGGACCTCCCTTACAGACAATAGTAGCTGCGGGGTCACTAAACAGGTAACTCCAGAACTACTCAATGATTAAAGCACCAAAGCAACCTGTGTAGGAAACCCAATAAAAGAAGCAGCAATATGCTAAAACACACTAATATATATAGTAGATTTAATACATAAAAAGGTACTTACACAACCTTAGCTGGCCAGCTAAAAACCGAATACCCAGAAAAAAGATACACACATAAACTGGCATGCAGTATACTGTCACGTGACTGAAGTTACAGCACTCCGGAAAAGGGTATCATCACAACGTGTTTCGCTTGTAAGAGCTTCTTCAGGTAGTGACATCACTCCCTCGTCCGTTTCCATTTATAGGTCAGAGGCTTTCTCTTTTTTGAATACATTAAGGACATATTGAACTAACTTTATTAATACCTTAATAGATTATCTGTTGTATTCAATTAGATCAACTGGACTTGAAATGTAGTTCTTGAAGACGTTTCGCTAGTCATCCGACTGGCTTTCTCAATTCATGACTTCGGGGCATTATATATATATTACATGTTTTCATTTACATCAGGCCTTGCCCCGAAGAGCTTATAATCTAAGCACATTTATACACACATACAACCTATCAGTATGTCTTCATGAGTGTGGAGTGCCCTGAGGAAACCTCAGGGCACTCCACAATCTTTGTGGACATAAAACTGATTTTAACAAAATCATTAAAACGGCCTATTCAATTTAAAGTACTACATGCACCCATCAAAATATAAAACTGGGCTATATGTCAATAAAAATTGTTTCTTTAAAACTCACTTAAAGGTATCAATACTCCACATCTTACTATCCAATGTTCCCATGACGTTCTTGACAACCGCCTGCCTGATCATTTTATGACCAATTCTACAGGCATAATGTTGATCGTAAACTGCTATCTGTGAAGATAATGTTGCAAAAACACTTGCAGTGTGGTTGAGTTGAACGTCAAATCAGCTGTAACTTCTAACTAGTGTACGGGCACCTTTACACTTTACAGAACTTAAGGAGTGATGTATAGAAAACAGATATCGCTCTCGTTTGCCCCCTTAATTCAATGCGCCAAGGAGTAGCTCTCAATACATCATAACTTAGGTTAACCTATTTCAATTAGTCAAAATGGAAGCTAGTTGCTGGCTTTAAAGATTCCGTCCCAAAGGGACGCTGTCAGATTGGTGCATTGGTTGTGGTGGTTGCACAATCCTCTTTTTGTGCACCGCCACAACCATCGTTAAGCTACTCCTAAAGCAACATTAACCCTCAGTACATCGCCACAAGGAGGTTAACATGACTTTAGCCACTTTCCTCCAGCTTCAGTATCCAGAATTGGTCTTCATACTAGCCACTAGCCTCCAACTTTAGTATCCAGCATTGGTCTCCATACTAGCCACTTGTCTTCTGCTTCAGTATCCAACATTGGTCTCCATACTAGCCACTTGCCTTCAGTTTCAGTATCCAGCCTTGGTCTCCAAACTAGCCACTCGCCTTAAGTTTCACCATCCAGCCTTGGTCTCCATACTAGCCACTTGCTATCACTTCTGTGTTCAACCCGATTCTCCATATCAGCCAATTCGCTCCAGCCTCTAGTTTGCTCCTGCCTCCAGCTCAACCTTAGTATCCCTTACTACCAGTTGTTTCCTGCTTCTGGTATGTTGCATTTCTCCATATCTGCTGCTGCTTTCCCCCTGCTTGCCTAGTTTGGCCCTTTATCCTGCTGCCTTTTCTACATCGTGGGATTGGCTTTTGTGGGGTGTTTCCACCTGGTACCTGCTTGCCACACAACATCCTCACCATCAGAGGCTCTGGGGAAGACCGGCAGGTACTTAGACTCTGCGTACAGAGGGGGCCTCATTGGAGTCATTTTTGGAAGACTTTTTAACAGTAAAATTATATGTCTATTACTGCTAAATGGCAGTCCCCAACAGTGCAACGTCGATGACCTCAGGTAAATATCATGTCACTATTAGAGATGAATTTAACTAGGGAGTTCCTTCCAACAGTGAATTCATGCAATTTTGGAAGTTCCAAAAATCTGAATAGGAATTTTATTATTCTAGAGCATTTTTGGAGTTTCAAAGATTTTCAAAAAATCTGTCGGATCCGTAGGCCAGGTTCCTTTTGAAACCAGTGTTCATCACTAAAAAGAGCCTCAAGCATTAAGGTGATTGATTCAACTGAAGATCTGCTTTAACTTTCTTGGTAAAAAAAAACATGCTTTACCAGCTTTATATATAGGACAAAAGCCCTTTACAAATTAAATAACTGTTAAAACACAATTATTTTTTAACCTCCAGCTTTGTAATATATAGGGGCCAATTTACCCAGAGCCGCGCTACTCCAATCCCAGCAGGTAAGTTGTGAGGTGCACCCCCTGAGGCCTTTGCCACATCAGGTAAGTATTACTGTATATATATGCAGAGAGGCACACTCAAAGAATTATTAGTAAATAATCATTTATTAGGGTGCTGCAAAAAAACAGGTACACAACAATGGGGTGAACCGTGCGTTGCACTGTGTACAGGCTGAGATACCAGTGTCCTTGGGGAGGATTATACAGCCTTAGCTCCTCGGTGGTGCTTCTGCGTCCTGGGAGGTAGGAGATCTGCTGCCCCTAATAAAATGTATCTCTAATATCCGCTAATGGGAAGTGCCAGAGTGAGACAGGAGAAAGAAGAGATTGACCGCATGGTCATGGCGTCCGGAGCAACGGCCAGGTACAGCGGGAGCGGATGGGCCTTCGGACCAGAGAGGTACCATTAGACCGACTGGGATCATGGAGTCCTCTGGAGGGATAAGGAGTCACCTGGCAACACAGGTACACACAGCAATCACCTACAGAGTTACCTAATCCTATAAGCATTGCACAGGCACTTTATGCATATTTAGCCCAACTTTTTAGACTTTGATTTGCTTTAAATGAATTAATAGGACATATATGGCTGGACAACAAGGAGTATGAGGACACCTGTTATGATTCGATATATATAAAGACATACATCTAGTTTGGGATGGTTGGGACGTTTTAAAAATGAATTTGGTATATCTCAGTACTGTTCCTTGTTTATTGTTTTTATCTGCACATGTACCATTTTGTTGGTAACAGTGAGGACTAAATGTTAGTATAATGGTATTATTCATGTGAGGGTATTAATGTTATATTTATATGTCTAATAAACTTTGCACTAACAATATTGGCTGAATTTAGATTATTAACTCCCCGAAGTTTCTATGGGGGGTCTCTGTTATTATTGGAATAACCATGTGTGCTAGATGGGATACTGGGCGTCTTTGCCGTCTTTCTATGCATCATAATCAGTTCATATAAGGATCCACTAGATGGCATTTATACTCCTGTAAGGATAAATGATGTTGCTAGCAGGTATTGCAACAATAAAACAAAGTACAACATATTGTATTACATTGTAGCAACTCTCAGTTAACAATTTGGAAACAACTCAGTAATGCCCCAATTTGTAACATATACATCATAAGGAAGGATGAGATTTCTGTTATTATGTCTTATAAAAAGCAGGTTAAACTAAACTCCTCATTTAACCCATTGGCTACCAATGTCTGCAAGTAATGTATCTACCAGTGTTCACGTTGCAATAGTAACTGTGGGAAATTTCCACCTCTTAGTGGTTTTTAACCACTAAGATTTGCCAACGTAATTGCATAGGGCTACGTTTGAATTCATAGAAATGTTGTGCCACTGGGGTATCATGCTTAGACTCTTCTGGTTTGAATAATTTGATGTCCCTTTTGTGTTCACCTAATCTTATATGTGCCTCTCTTTTAGTTTGGCCCACATTTCCCGAGATACAAAGGGCATTGAAGAAGATAAATAATGCCCTGGCTCATACAGGTGGCAAAATCTCTGATCTTAATTGGTGTCCTCTTTGTTGGATGGTATACAATATCACCTGAAATAATGGCGTTACACATCTAGCAAGATCTACAAGGATGTGTGCCAGTTTTTGGTTTCCCAAAAATTAATTTTTTCTCAATTTTATTAGGTAGTATATCAGTATGCATCAATTGATCTCCTATATTCGCTGATCTTTTGTATGAATGTAAAGGTTTTTCAGAGAACAAATGGCCAGTTACAGGATCTGAAGATAGGATATGCCAGTTCTTATTAAAAATATCCTTGATTCTGTCGGAAAAAATGTAGGTACTTAAAAAGGGTATTCTTGTTTTAGTGTTGCCTTTAGATGAGGCCTCCTTTAGCAGATCCTCCATGGGTGTATGAACGGCTGACTCCATTTATACCTCTGTTGTAACCTCTTTCCTCAAATTTTGACACCATTTCCAGTAATCTATTTCAACATATACCGTCATCGCTGACTATTCTTCTTACACGTAATAACTGACTATATGGTAAGCCCTTTACTGTTCCTTTTGGGTGGAAACTCCCAGCATGTAGCAGGTTATTTCTGTGGGTTTCACATATAGAGCAGTCATTAACTTCCCATTCCATATCTGTACCATGGCATTAAGATAATTCATTTTTCAACATCATAAGTTAATGTGAATTTGAGGGTGGCATGTTTGTTATCAATTATTTAACACATGGTTTTCAGTTGATCTTCATTACCCTCCCAAATAAAAAATATGTCATCTACATATTACATGTAGTTGCATAAATAAGGTGTAATGTCTTCATTTTCCAAAATCCACTTTATCTCAAAAGCGGCCATAAAAATATTGGCGTAGGCTGGGGCGAAATTGTTTCTTGAAGGTAGAAATTCCGATCCAAAAAAATATTTTTCAGGCACAAGGTAAGGAGTTCACCAACAAAGAATATCATGTGTGAAGGGTAACCATGATTCAACATTGCCTCTTCCATGAGTTCTATTCCTTCGTCACGTGGAATGGAAGTGTATAAGGACTCCACATCCAAACTACAAAAATAGGCACCTTCCTTAATACTATTGATTGTTCCTAATCTGTTTAAAAAGTCGTTTGTGTCCTTAAGGCAATTAGGCAGTTTGGATTGAATTCAAAATTGCATCAATGAAAATGCCCAATGGCTGTGGGAGGTATCCAATGCTTGATACGATTGGTCTGCCCGGTGGATTTACCAAAGACTTATGCATTTTGGGTAAGACGTATAGTAATGGGGAGTTCATTTACCAAACAATCTATTAAATGATTATCAATCAATCCAGTTTGTAGTACATCATTTAGCAATCTATCAATCTCCCTTTTGATCTTCTGTGTGGGTTCTGACAACAATTTTTCATTATGTTCCCTATTGTACAGTTGTCTCTGAACCTCTTTCATATACATCTGTTTGGACAAAATAACAGTCGCTACCCCTTTATCCGCTTTCTTAAAAATTATTTTTTCAGATCCTTGATTTGTTATAGTGCCAAATATTCCTTAAGTTGTTTGACCTGTACCACACTTTTTGCCATTGTAGCAGCTGAACTTCTCAGGATTTATTTGGGTTAAATACAGATCTTTTCTTTAGTTTAACATTTCCTAAAGGACCCTCCAATTTAGTTACACACTCCAAGAACAACTTTTTCTGTTTTAAACTTAAATTCCGTGGTTTTGTGGGTGGGTACAAACCCTAACCCTTTTTGTATAACCGACAATTGTTCATTAGTAAAATCCGTTTCAGAAAGATTAACCACCAAGGAAAGTCTGCATAAAACAGGTTAGGCAAAGTGTTAGATGTAGTATATATGGAGTTGACAGTCATAAGCCCACCTGGAGGGTCAGTCACATTTTCTATATAGCCCTTGCTTTTGCTCTGTTCCTTAGCCCACTGGTATAGTTGCTTTGTCTCGTAGTCGAGAGTGTCCCTGCAAAACTTCTGGAGCTTCTTTTGGGTCAGTTCTGCGCGTAGGGTCTCTATTTTCGCCTTCAATTCGATCCTTGCTTGGGCCAATTCTGTCTCCTGCACCACACTTCTCAGTTCCTTTTTAATATCGACAATATCTTTTTTTGCTCTCTCTATTGCGCTTTGCAGATGCTCCATGGTGAGGATAAGGGCCAAACAGCACCGATTTAAAATCATATACCAGTGCTTGATGTATACATCATCATCTTTGCAGAAGATTAGCTGCAACGTTATCCTCAGACCTGTGGGCATACGTTTGGCTAATGCATACTTCATCAACGCCAAACTGTGTAGCAGAAGGCTTACTTCCCTCTTATGGAGCACTTCCAATTGTTTCAAGAGGTCCTTGCTTTTACTCTTTAAAATGGTACTGGCTGTAGGATTAGTCTCCTCTCTGTATCGATATAAGCTAGGGTCTGGGCTCTTTCATCTGTAGTCTTGTAAGCAAAAGACATTCATTGTCCCGATATACTTCTATTAGGACTTCCACTATGGCAAGTTACATCCAACTTCAATTAAGCTTTGGAATCCCAGCAGGTAAGTTGTGAGGTGCACCCCCTGACACCCGTGCCACATCAGGTAAGCATCAAAGTATATATATGCAGAGAGGCACACCCAAAGAATTATTAGTAAATAATCATTTATTAGGGTGCTAAAAAAAAACAGGTACACAACATTTCGGGGGGGTCAAACCCCCTTCCTCAGGTGTAACCACATATTACAAAGTGCAGGCTTTTTACAATGACATCACTTCACATTAAGTGTGTAACTCCGCCCTATAACATAGAGGTTATGATTATGAGGCTTGTTAAAGAAAAAACTTTCCTCAAGAGTATTTTACAACAGGTAACTTGTGTTATCGTATGATAAACATTTGAGATGGACACAGAATGTACTTTTTATACATATTTATTCACTCATTTTTATTCACTAATCTATTATAGTCACTTTTAACATAGAAAAATGTTTAGTCAATTATGAAATTTTTATGCATTTTATGTCACCTTTTTAACTTTATGCTAAGGATATAAAAATAATGATATTTTTTGTGATTTATATTGATATTTATTTATAATTGCAATTTGAATTGCACTGGCACTTTTTTTTTTTAAACCTCTATGGTAGAGGGCGGAGTTGCACACTTGATGCGAAGTGATGTCTTTATAAATAGCCTGCACTTTGTAGTATGTGGTTACACCTGAGGTTACACTGAAACGTTGTGTACCTGTTTTTTTTCAGCACCCTAATAAATTATTATTTACAAATAATTCTTTGAGTGTGCCTCCCTGCATATATATACATTAAATACTAGCAGCATCAAGACCAGTACAAAAAATTAGCCAGACAAGCCTGCCTAAAAAAATCAAACATATTCTTAGAACTCCCACTTAGCGTTTTTGCTGTGTTTGTGCAGATACAGGCATTGCATTGTACAATGTAGAAGTACTGAGTGATATTGGTGCTAGATGTGCCGCATCCATGTCTTAAGAATTCCTCTTCCATGCAGTTTATTCATCTCTATAAATGTAATTTCTACTTGTGAATGCACTTGTGTCCTATTGTCTTAATTGGAATAGAAACCTTCAGAACAATATCAAACAGCTACTTTCTGTTAATGTCTATATTTATAGCCCCTACATGAATTGCAAGCCACTACGTGACAAGGACTCTAAAGCGTTAATTCAAATTTGTAAGTGCTGAAATATAAATATTCTACACATAAAAATAGGATCAACTGTATACCATTAACATTATGACCAATAGCAACATATCATCATAATGTAACAGATTTATGTAGTGCTGCAACAGAGATGTAATAAAAGTTCTTATTGTTAAAAATGGTGCTAATTTTGCCCCAACCAATCAGATGTTAGCTTTCAAATGTTAAATAAGATCTGATTGGTTGCAGCAAAATTAGCACCATTTTAAACAATAAGAACTTTTATTACATCTCCCTGCAAGTGCTTAGTTAACAACAATATACTGTCACTATGTTGCGGTGTAACTAGGCGCAACATTATTACAACTACTATCATAGCATACCAGTGCTCAACTAGCTACAATACACTGCTACTATGGTGCGGTTTAACTAGGCGCAACATTATTGTAACTGCGACCTTTCTGATGGTACGGTACTCCAGTGGTACATGATCAATGTGCTGTTTAAACTACATATATTACTAATTAGATGATGATAGATCATATTACCCTTCAGAACTTCTGGACAATCGGGCTGGCCGGTAACTTATGGGCCAATTACGGAGGGGGGTACAGCGGGGGGGGGGGCAATATACTGTAGAGTGCAGCTAATAGCCAGTTTGCTATATACATACACAATAGAACCCTAAAGCCTGTCCTTTTGTGTTAAAACTGTACTGAAAGCAAGTCCCAAGAAACAGATCTAAGCACTAATGGCTTCAGACAGTTGTGTACACATATGCATGTGTCGAAAAAAAGGACTGCAAACTTTCACTGTCAGCATTGGGAACTGTACAGTATAGGAATATGCCATTGGTCCATTGTGTGTGGCAGCCCCAAATGATTTTCTGTAAACTCATTATAGGGACATGCCTCAGGACTGTTTGTAGCCATATATTTAGCAGATCACAGATGGAATCTGTAAGATTCTGTCTGTGATCTGTTAAATATCTGTTCTCTGTGTACCCAGCTTAGGTGTAGGGGTGTGCAGCATGTCAGGAGTTTCTATAGAATTCCAAATGATGGACATGTCTATTAGTAGAAAAAAAATCAATAAATATTGCAGCCATACAAATCCTGCAAATAAATTAGTGGTTGTAGTGGTAGCTGGGCTAAAATATTTTATATAATATAATTTGAATGTTGTACCCCACTTACTGGAATCTGAAACTCTTTGTATTGTCAACCTTTGGAACAGAACATCTCTGTCTTTAATGTGTCACTGGCTTATATCAAACCTGGATAAACCAAGTCATTGGTTATTAATGTGGGCAAAACATCAACATATGGGTGCAAGCACTTGGGACTCGACAGCAAAATCCCTGAACATGAATGGGGAAGCCCGAATATACTGTAGCCCTCAAAAAACTGCCTTACAAATACAGTTTTGAACATTCAGAGTTTCACCTCCACTAAATTTACCCCCAGATCACAGACAGTCATTTTAGAAACTGTGAAACTAAAGGTTATTTCTGCTACATTTGGTGGGGTTACCCATTGGTTTAGGATCTATGGTCAAAGGTATTTTTCTGAAATCCTGTTTCTCTTTATCCCATAAAACCCCATGCTTCGCATTTCTAAGGAATAACATGGAAGACCACATTAATCCCATTACCAGATGGCTGCAATATGCAATGATGGCAAGGAAAATATATATTGGGGTGCATTGATGCACTGCGGTATTATCATTTGAGATGGTAACCTGCATAGTTACCGCTATTATGATAAATGAAACGTTATTCCATGCCACCCAGGACTTTTGATTTTCCTTTGGCAAGATACGGCTATTGTGATACTCTTGAACGTATGCAGCCCATGTAATGAATTATGTGCAGTTATATATGTATGTTTATATAAAAAGATGTGTCGATGGAATCACCTTTAGCGCCCCCCCTTATTTTTTTCTTCCGTCTTCTTACATGATGCCAACAAGAAGATAACCAAATAGAAGTTTTGTTTGCTGTCCACTGTCATTATGGTTTCATGTGGCTGATATATTTTTAAGTTTCACATACCCTTGTAAATTAAAAGGAAGACATATATACAGGGAATGATGTATACGGTATGTAACGAAAACACCACCCATAACTGTTTAAATATTTTAAAAAAACATTAAATACCTGTTAAGCTGTTTGTTTTTTCATTATAGATTATATAAACATATAGCAATCAGTCATTCAACTAACCAACTTACTGCTGTACAAGGCTAAGTAATTATCCAAATGAGTGATACCAGGATGTTAAATATAAACTTCCCTGTTTAAATGGATGGCTTTTAGTGGTATTAAAAGTATGGTAAGCTCTCTGAACCACTAAGAAATCAGTTTGCTTAATTAAGCATAATTGCCTGGGTCTCTCTACTTCCGCTCAATCAAGCAATTATCTAGCAAAACAGGTTTCTCACATTGAAGTGAAATTTTCACAATCTATTTTAAAAATCCAATTAAATTCTTATCTATAAAACATATATTTTGTTGCAAGTAATTTTTTGCTATTTATAATAAGAAGTATATTCGATATCAGCTTCAAAAATCCTTCAATGTATTTGTCCTTATTGGCTGGAAAGGCTGGTCCATTACAAATTCATTTCCATGTCCCAGACCCATTATAATATTATCCTGAATTCTCCCTACAAACACATGGACAAATAGTGTCCACAAACACAAATGCTGAAACATATTGTAATTTAATGGAGATAATAGATTGACTGAAAAGTATAATATAATGGGTATAACATGGCTAAATATGTTTCATTAGAAGGATACTACTTATTTAGACATGATGTATAAAATAGGGGGAGGGGAACTCTTAAACAAGAGTTGAAGCCAAATTTTAAAGAAGATATACGTGTTGATATTGATGTTAATGTGGCATTATGAGTGGAACTGGGCAACAGGAAGGGGGATTAAGTTTTTGTTGGTGTCTGCTGCAAGCTACCAAATGCTAGTGAGGAAATAGTGAGTCAGCTTTATATTAGATGGCAAGGCCTGAAAGTTTGAGGCCTGTTCTGATAATGGGGGACTTTAATTACCCTGACATTGAGTAGTGGAACTGCCAACACAGCAAAGATTAATGGGTTCCTAAATTTGCTACATTTTCTTTCATGGGTGGTTGAAGTTCCTAATTAAAAAAGGGCTCTGTTGGGTCTGGTAATATCTAATGACACACAGCATATCATAGATATGAAGGTAGCTGGAAGCTTAGGTAAAAGTGATCCTGAAATATTGTCGTTTAATGTGTCTTTTAAAAAGGAAGTGCACGGGGTTAACAAAGGCTTAATTTCAAAAAAGCAAATAGATCTTTAGCATACTAATTGAGGTAATATATTTTCAGGTAAAGATACTGAACAGAAGTGGATTTTTTTAAAGTGTTTTAAACGATTTCACATCTAAATTTAGAAACTACTAGCAGTTTTACCCGGAATTGCCCGTGTACACATGTGGGTATTGTATTTGTTATATGCAGTTGGTGTTTGGCTTGGATGGAAGAGACGGGGGAAAGAAGTGCCCAGTTGGTAATGTACGTCATGTATTTATTAGTTATAATTTGAAGAGTTGACATTGCTTGAGGGACGTATAGCACATGTTTATAGCAAAACTTTATATACAACGTTATCAGTTTTTCCAGTTGGAGCGTAAATATACAAATATGGTGGTGAACATACTATATGGAAATTGCCATGGGGAAAAAATGTTGATTGCAACTGAATACCACAACTGATGGGTGTCACGTTGTTCTTGTGTCTCTGAGGCATGTGACGTGCTCTGTTTTTTGCACTTTATTAGATCTGGACTATTAGATCTCAATCAAATTGAAAGTGCCATGATGTCTTTGTTCTTTTAGTTGTAACTGTCTGTGTGTGACATGCGGGCAATGTGTGTGGTGCTTAAGTCCAGGTAATGCAGGTAATTCCTATGTAGTCCATACCCCCCAACTGTCCTGGTTTGAGTAGGTGGGCGGGGGCACGAAATTCTAGGGGGTGGATGGTCTGGGGACATGCCTGTGATGTTGTGGTGTCCAGGATGCGTGGACGTAATATTTGGTGTCATGGTCAAGATGTTTGGGGACATGGCCACTCTGAAAACTTGGGTGTCAAGTTTGGGGGTGTGGGCATGGTGTTTGGTGGTGTGTCTGGGATGTTTTGGGGCATGGACAGCATGTTTGCAGATGTGGGCGTGATTCAGGGATATACCTGTGATGTTTGGGAGCATGGCCATAATGTTATTTTTTTGGGGGGGTGACCACAATATCTGGTGGTATGGTTACACAATTTGGAGGCACGGTTGCAATGTTTAGGGCATAGCTTTTCTTTGAAGGCGTTCCTTGACAGTTGGGGTTATGGCCAGGACCGTGATGTTTGGGAGTGTGAGCATGACCACAACATATTGATGTGTGCCAGTGATGTTTGGTGACGTGGTCATGATGTCTTGGGTCGTTTTCCATTGCTACAGCACATTCCAGGAGGCTCTGCTTTAAATTTCTTAGCATGACAATAACTGCAAATGTGGTTCATACCACCAATAGTAACATAGTCTTTCCAGGGTTTATACTTTATATTAATATGTTAGGGCTAGGCCACACTAGCGCATGACAGAAATTGTCATGTCACAGATGCCTAAGCCGGGGGGGGGGGGGGGGGGGGGGGGGAAAAGGTGTGTGGTCAAAGAAGCGGGAGCGGGGGGGGGGGCGGGGGGGGGGTGGTAGGGGCAGAAAGTTGTCATGTCACAGAAGCCTAAGCCTGGGGGGTGGGTGGCAGGGTCAGAAAATAGTCACAGCCTAAACCTATAACTGGGAGTATGGAGCCTAAATATATGACTGGGCCCTGGGGATTTGGAGCCTTAGCCTAAACCTATAATTGGGTGCGGCCTAAGCCTATAAATAAGTGGTGCAGCCTAAACCTTTGACTGGGGAATCTACAAGCATTTTTTGGGGAGCATTTTACCCACTTGGCTCTGGGTAATTCAATATTGAGGTTGTACAAACATCTACGCGTTTCGGCTAGCACATCTTGAGGATGGCTACAGGGTAGCCGAAATGCTTAGATGTTTGTACATTAAATAAATGAGAATGACCCATGAACTTCTGGGAGAATGGAGTAATGGTGGGGCTGGCTGGATTCAGTGGCCTGTGACCACCTTAGGGTCTTATCATGGGCCTATAAATGTATAGGGACTTAGGGAGAGATTATTAGGGGTATGTGGGATATTGGTTATGGGTCTCTGAATAGGGAGGGGTCAGGGGTGTACCGTGTAATGTTGTCATGGGGGTTGCTGGGAGATATTGGTGATGGGTCTCTGTATATGGAGAGGCTAGGGATATGTGATCATGAAGTTCTCCTATATATTGTAGGATATTATATGTACCTGAATGATGATTAATTTATTTCTCATAAACAAATGATTCTGAATTACTGAATTCCTGTATGCAGGCCAACCAGGACAACAGCTACACAGTAACAGTTTGAGTTTTTTGTGTGTTGGGGAAAAGTGCCTTTTTTGATTCTGCAGAATCCCCATACAGTAGTCCCATACAGTAGTCCCATACTGGATTTGACTATCACTGTATGGGACTACTGTATGGGAATTCTGCTGTCCATTTAAAGGGCAACTATAGCCCCACAACACGGTTTATAGTCGGTCGGTTTATACTCGAGTGTATAGTAAGTGTGATTTATGTTTGTGTGTTTCTGGGAGTCTTTTTGGGCTGTTTGACTTGAAATCACATAATCTCTTTTAAATTGTAGAGAGCATTAAGCAGTGGAGTTGGATCCACAAAAACCTGAAAGGAGCAATATAGTCGTGACAACACAAGCTATTTGAGAAAGGGATATAATATCTGTTTATAGGAATTGTCATTATTGCTAATCAACTGACTGAGGAACTGTTTAAATACATGATAGGAAGCCCAAAATCTTAAAGAAAGGACGGCAAAGGAAGTAACATTAGGGGCTAGACCAGCATTCACAGACACAGCTGATGGCTCTTGTGAACGCCGCTGGAACAAAGGCTGTAAAGGGGTTTAACGAAAGTCTCAAAAAGCAGAGTGATGGTTCTGGATGGTGGGAGGGAGTGGGGGAATTGGCTCCACAGTGCATGACTGAATATCAACAGGAGGTAAGAGAAGAGGCAGAAACCTTTATACAGGAAGACAGGGTTCCTGCTCTTTACTTTCCTGGACTTTGGGCAAGCACTGCAAAGAAACCATAAGGAGCATAGGAGTAAGGTAAGAATCTATTAACACTACACAGTGGGGCCAGCAGGGGGTTACATTTTAGTTTTGGGGTGGACAAGTCCTTTAAATAATGGGGATAAGATAGTTACAGAGGATGCAAATAATGCAAATGTCTTAAATTAGTTTCCCCCCCCCCCTCTGTATACACTAAAGAACATCCAAGTCAGATATTATAGATTATAGTAGCAATAATGGTATAAAAGATGCATTGCAATGAGGGTAGAGTTTAGAAACAATTTAATAAGGTAAATATCAAAGTTCCTGGACTGGATAAAACACACCCTCAGTTTCTTCAGGGAACTAAGTTCATTCTTTTCTAGGCCGTTGTTTCTTATTTTCTCAGACTCCCTTAAGTCTGGAAACATGATTATGGATCCTTAAAAAGAATTCTAATATTCAAAAAAGGTAGTAGTTCACAGCTTGGTAATTACCGACCTGTGAGTTTAACTTCAGCGGTGGGGAAGATACTGGAAAGATTGCTACAGAATAATATTCTAGTATGTTTCAAGGACCTTATAAGTAGTTATAAGCAATGATTTATGAGGAGCAGATCTTGTCAAATAAACATGATTGGTTTTCATGAGGAAGTGAATAGCAATTTGAACTCTGGCATAGCAGTAGATGTAGTATACTTGGGTTTTGCTAAGGCTTTTGGAATAGTCCCCCATAGGTGACTTACCGTATGTATGAGCCTAAGGTCTGTTGGTCTGGGGAGGCACATATTTACATGGATAGAAAATTGGTTGATTGATAGGATGCAGAGAGTTAATGGGGCTTTGTCAGTGTGGACTAAGGTTCTAAGTGGGGTACCACAGGGTTCTGTGTTGGGGGCCGCTTCTATTTAATCTGTTTATTAATGATTTGGAAGCAGGTTTTGTCAGCAAGGTCTCTTTGCTAATAACACAAAATTTGTTGACCATTTAAAGCTGCACATGATGTGTCCGGGCGGATCTAGATAGATAGTCACATTGGGCTCCAACTGTAAGAAACAGATACGATTTATTGTAATATTGATAAATGTAAGGTGATGCATTTTGGACTTAAAAATCCTTGTGCTGCTTATACTATAAATGGCTCTGTGTTAAGTGAATCCCTGTTGGAAAGGGATCTTGGAGTTTTGGTGGATAACAAACTTAAAGGTAGCAAGCAGTGCCATGGCGTATTGTCCAGAGACAGAAAGAGATTATCTTATAAGAGAGGTTTGAAATCAAGGGATAAAAATATTATTCTCCCTCTTTACAAAGCATTGGTAAAACCTCATTTGGAATACGACTATGGTCGTTTGTCAGCACTCCGATTGGTCAGGAACAGCCGCTACATACCTGACGATAATAGGTAAATCCTGACGTTCCCCAATGGGATTCACCCATTATCATTCGTGTGTATGGCCACCTTTAGTTTAGAGGTTATTGCATAATTTTAAGGATTCACATTTTTACGTTTAATGTAGTGATCAGGAAAATCCAGTTTATCAATCCACTCAGCAAAAAGTGATTCGAAGCCCATTTACTCTGAAAACCTTTTGGTACTTAGGGGCTTTTAGGGAATTTACAGCCCTTCTATTTCACTGTGTGAAAACAGCCTTTTCAGGCAGAGTTCTCAGTCTGAAAAGGCTGATTACACAGAGTTTTCTGTTGGTGGCATCTGAATAACCCACAGCACCCGCGAGCGGGCAGGTCTTAGGCACCCACGAGAGGGCGGGGCCACATGGGTCTGTAAGGTAATGGGTCATGGGGGGCCTGCAATTGGAGAGACTATGGGGTCCATGAGTGGGAGGGACCAGGGGGCCTGCAAAGGGGAGGAGGAGACACAGGACAGATTGACTGAGCAGGAAGCAGGAAGTGCAGGAGACCTGGTGATGCTGCTGTCATATCACACAAAAAAATGTAAATATCTTCAAAACTATGCAAAATAAACAATGGAAATAAATTGCAAAGATTCTCAGGGGAGCAATTCCTATCAATTTACCTCAAGTCATTTTTGGGCCACAGTTTCCCCTTAACCCACCAAGTGGCAGGATGTGGGCAAATTAGGGATGGCTTTTCCTCTTGTCTCCACACTTCCCTTTCTTTCCTTCGAGAAACAAGAATGAGAGCTTAGCTACCCAGTCACCAGGACACTGAACTTACCAGACGGACAGTTGCATTCAGGTGATGACAAGTGCTCCATTTTCCCTCCCATAAACCGGGCCTGTCTGTGAGAATAGACAGTTTGAATTTAGTATTTGCTCATTGGTGATGTGGCAATGGTGTGATCAATTTCCCGAATGTTATTTTTACAAGTTTAAGTAGAAACTGTCAGAGAGGTCAGCAGAATAAAAAGATAAAATAGAATATGGTAAGTAGAAAGCCGTTGGCAATTGTTAAATGTGTTAAAAACTGTTTCAGCAATTATTTCAGAACAATTCAATGATGTCAAGGTGAAGTGGAAAACAGGATGCAACATGTTCACATTTAATGTTATTTTTTTCAAAAATGCAGCTGATATTATTGAATTACCCATAGAATAATGGTAGAGCCAAGTAGGAGATAAAAACCAATGTCAAGCTTAACTGGAAATAGACTTTAAACTGCATATTACCTCTTCTGCTTTCTTTTGATTAGCAATGTGTGAGAAGGGATCAGCAGTGAAATAAAGAAATGTGTAGGGTCATTTTATTTCTTCTTAGATGGGAATTTCTTCTAACATCAGAGAGATCCAATATAAAAAAGTAATGAACAAGAGAAGGGAAGTCGAGTTTAAAATTTCTTTGTTTACAGTAAAACAACTTTTGTAGTGTTTTATTAAAATAACTTTTTCCCAACCCTGTACCCTAAATAAGCTTATGCTTGACTCAGACACTGCTATGCTGTAATGCCCTTCCTGTCAGGAATGTTGAGTTGTGTTAGAAATTCTGCATGTAACATTTTTCTAGCGGTAAATCATCATGAAACACTAAAATGCCTGTCACACAAAGACAATTGAGAATCAGCTGTCAGAACCAGCGAGAGTAGCACTGGTAGGCAAGTTTAGAGCTGTAACAATAACAAGGGGTCCATACATGAACCAATGGTTGGAATATCCTGATATTATGCATTACGTTGATCAATACTGATTGTACAAAGCTGCAATTGTACGACTAGTATTGGTAAATGTGTATGGTCCCCTTAATTCTATTTCACATAGGGAGATATGTTGTCATACCTACCTGTAATTTTTAGTTTTCCCTGACACAAACGGTTTCTATACTGTAATTCTATATGGACAGATCTAATTTCAGTGTCCAACAGAAAAGCATTTTGTTCCATTTTTTCTGACTCATCCATTAGTACAGATATTTGAAAGCCTGTTACTTTATAAATAATTACACTGTAACCTAAATATGTTGCATTTTTTAATTACATCCTGTGTTACATGCTTTTAATAAAAAAAAAAAGAAATCCAAATGAACTGCATCATAATACAGTGTATCAGATAGACCTTATTTAAATTCAGAGAGCATCGCACACAGTCCAAAGGCTGCATGCAGGGGCAGCAAAAACATAACTGGCATACCCAGCACAGCTAACCAAATGTTCCAACAGGGCTAACATTTTGTAATACATCAAAGATAATATAACTTTGAATAAATCAGACTATATGTACTTACAATAAAAGCTGGTAATATGCTTATAAAATATTGCTGCTCTCATAAAGTATATTACATAAAGGGGAACTACAGTTGAAAGATAAAAAACTTGAAGGCTAGAAATACTATATATAACACATAACATATAACTATATTTTATAACTATTCAGTTTAAACAGGATTAAGAAAGCTTGTGCTTTTAAAACTATTTAAGATCTAATGTAGGTGCAGTATTAATTAGTTCATATAAGTTAATAGCTGTGCAAACTGTATAGCCTTAGTCCTTATTGGGCATGTGCAATACCCAGTGGTAACAGAAGGAGGGGCAAAAATGGAATCCCTCTGGGACAACTTATAAACCATGTATCTTTACTCTCAACAGTTTGCTATGCACTTTGTTTCTTGTCTAAGTTGATTTTTTTTTACTTTAGTTCCCCTATATTAACTGAAAAAGTTAACACTATGTTTTAAAAGCTCCTGATGTTTCTTGACTTGCAGATTCGATTGTGATTGGATTCTGGATTGGACTTGCAGTCTTTGTCATATTCATGTTTTTTGTTTTGACTTTGTTGACCAAGACAGGAGCTCCTCATCAAGAGTAAGTGAAATATTAGAACTTGCATCATTTTAGTAATGTAACAGTGTAGCTAAATAAAAGTGTCTTAACGTTTCAATTATTAAAAAAAATATTTTACAATGCTACTCTTCATTTCTGTTTGTGCTACAGTATGTTTACAGGGTAAACCTTTTGAAGAAAAAAAAGTGGTACAAAGGTGATACCTTATTGACTAACTAAGATAATCTACAGTATTTAAGCACAACACTGTAAAACAAAGAAACAGTAGCATTTGTTCTGGCAGGGTTTATCAAACCATCTGTGTCTGTTTAATTACAAGGTATAAAAAGGTCTTTGGGGCTTGGAATCTGGTAGTGTCTCTATATCCAGGTCAGGTGGTGAAGCTAGTAATGTTAAATTCCCAGCCCCTTTGGCATTCTAGTGGGGGATATTACTTAACTGGAGTCATTCTGAGAGTTCTGGGATCTTGTAATTTTTAATTAATGCGCCTTAAGGTTGATGCCCCACAGCAACTCACAAAATAGCTCTGTGCCTTTCTGTGTGCCCTTTTGCCATGTGCCATCTACTTGCATTCCCAGGGGATTACGGGCAAAAATGCACCCATAAAATTGCATGGCCTATTGATATGTGTCCGCTTTTTTGTGCACTTGCCTAAACTTAAACTTATAGAAATTGCGATTTTGACAGAAACGGAACAAAAATGGTGATCGCACGTGTTAGGAAATCCAAACAGTGCAGCATGCACAATGCGGCCTACTTGCCTTGAATCATAATTATAAAAAAATATTTAATATTTAATTAATAAAGGTGCAGATTGGTGGGCTTCCTTGGTTTCTCAGTTTCACTCCAAGAACTCACATCGATTGCTATATTTTATAAGGAACAAGATCAAAGTGGAAAAGAGAACTGTATGCTTTTGTGTAAACAAATTGCTAATTTTTCTGTCCCTAACAATGATAGTGTATTTTTACTAGCTACTATGGATGTAAGAAACATAATATTAACATTTTAGTAAAAAAATAAAAGTAAGTATGGGGAATCAAACCTGCAACCTCCTGTACTGGGTCAGGGGGCGTGGCTGTTTGATGAATACAAGTTGTAAAGTTGTACTGGCAACAACATGGAAACCTTCTTAGTTACAGAATTACTTACATGTACTAAATGCAACTTACTAGAGAAGAATCTTACAATGTATGAGTGTTCTGGGTATAAAACCATTTACATTAGGATTTAAAAAAAAAAAAAGTTCTCCTTTAAAGTGTATGTATACTGAAAATATGACTTTGTGTCATCTTAATCTACAAATAAATAAATGTAAGTAGCACTTACTATGAGGTGTGTGTGCTGCTGCATGCCTTCAATAAAGTACTTTTTTTGCTCAGGCCCTGAACACTGACCTGACTATTTTCCCCCGTACCAACTGTCAGTACTGCATACAGTATACAGCACACCAACTGTCAAACCATTCCAGCTACAGCAAAACTGCTTATAGAAATGGTGAAATGTTAGATGTTTCAGATTGGATTTCTTAAGAAATAGGGGGCAGATAAACAAATAAATGATAGTGATAGTTAGGATGAGTTATAGTTTCCACTAATGGACAATTAAAAAAAACAAATTTGCCAGTTTACATTCCCTTTAAGGTTGCTTTAAGGTGGGAAATCTGATAGTTAGGGTAGAGAGAGAGAGTTCATTGGGCAAATATCCCGGTTAATGTTTTTTTTACCTCTTTAATTTCAAAATTGAGTGATAAATGATTGACTATGATTTCTACTACTATCAATTTGAGATCGCTGATGGGAATTCTTGTATTGTGGATTTGAAAGGTGCAAATCACTTTTTTTCTTCTTCCTAGAACGATTGACCCATCTGAAAAGCAATTCCGAATGGATAGCTTCACACCAGGCTTCAGAAGGCCCATTGAAGCTGATAGAATTTTCTCTCGTAATACAAACGAAGAATCAAGGTCACTGTTTCATTGTTACATAAATGAAGTTGATCAGCCAGACAGAATGAAGAACAGAAACAGAACTATTGACAATGAAATTGTCATTCAGCAAACTATTAGAAACTGTAAAGTGGAAGAGGAGATTAATGGCCTTGCAAAGTTTAACATTCCAAATTTCGTAAACACAGACCAAAGCTCTTCTATTGGGGATGATGACCTTCTAATATATGATCCACCAATTATTTTAGAGAACAAGGCAGCTTGTCCAATTCAATGCAACTTTATGAATTAATGGAAGAGTCGACATTAATTTGTGCTGAGTGTGAATCCATGCAGTTATATTGTGATATATGTATGTGTGATATACAGTATTTATAAGATGGGCCAAGACTGTTCAAAATAATTATATAAGCACGGTTCTAAACCTAGGTGAATGTAATAAATAAAAGGGTGTGTACATACACGATTTTGTTTAAAGATTGAGTGCTGTGTATCTTTCTCCTTTGGTTGTCAAAAAGTAAATTAATCCCTTTAATGTATTGATTGAAGACCGAGAGGATAGGGAGCTATGCCCTCAGTGGGTAATAATGCAGTGGTATTTATTTGCTTGGTAAGTAGCCAGTGGGTGTTTGGTATAAGGAAGGTCCAACAAAAGAGGACATAACTCATATACATGGCACATGTTTTAGTCTGGCACTAATAATACTATTTCATTTTAAGCAGTTTGGTGGGGTTTTTTTAAAAAAATGTTTTACTGTTTTTAGTGGACATGTTGATTTATTTTTTTCCTACTATCTGTTCCCACTGTATTGTTTTGTAGCAGGTAGTGTTTTGCAGATCATTCAAATTTCATTGTGTATTGAAATTATAATTCCCATTGTTGAACTGAAGGTGGAGATGTGTGCAGGAAGCAAAAAGCTATGGAAACAGTGACAAACTGTTGCAGAGGAACAGGAGATTGGGTTTTACTGCTTGATCAACTGATTAATAAAAACAGGAAATGGAAAAATGAACATAATACTTTATTAATTACATAACATCAGTATACCATACAGTTCTTGTTTAAGTTAATCCTTAAACAAGAACTGATTAACTAACCACAGGGCTGGTCCTAGAAGCGTGCAACCAGGGAACATAGAAGGAACAAAGGTGCTTTCAGAAGTTGCTGTGTTTGGATATGACTTGACAGCCATATAAAAAGTGACCTTGTATAGTATTGCATATATTGTATCAGCTCCTAATATCCTCAGCCAGCCAGTTAGCAGCTTTACCATTGGTGTAGCTGGAGAGAAACAGTTTCAACATCATACATATACACTGAAGAAAATAACAGTGATACATGTTGTTACAAAATACGTTTTTAATGGAGAACTGATGGAGACCTGGATTTCTATAATATTTTCAATAGATTTGAAAGATGCCACCCCCTATTTAATGTGCAGATAACTGGCAGCTGAGGAAACTGGTCTTTATCGTCTTTATCTTAGTCCAGGGATAGGCAACTAGTAGATCTCCAGATGTTTGAAAACTACAACTCCCAGCATTCTTATATAAAGATGTTGGAGTTAGGGAATACGGGGAGTTGCAGTTTTCAAACATCTGGAGATCTACTGGTTGCCTATCCCTGTTAGTCCATAGACAAGGGAAAAATGGGTTGCAGCTGGGCAATGTGTCCATATGAGTGTGCATGTGTGATTGGTTGTGTCCTTGGTCAGGTTGGTGTGCTGAGCACAGAGTGCTGTGGTTGAGCATGGAGAGGTTGAACTTAAAGGCATGTCCACCCTAAAAACTATCTTTTAGTATAATGTAGGTGCCAGCTGCCCACCCCCAAACACCAAAACCTTAGGTGGTTGGGTGTGGGCATGAGTCACTTACCTTATGTCAAAAGGGTTTCACGCTTGGTGCCACGGCTGCAGAGGATGGATCCGGATGGGGGGGGCATTTCATTGCCTTGTTGAGGTTGAGGAAGAAACAGGCACCAGATGAATCACTGACAGCTTCTACTCTTAACTTTCCTGGACTTTGAAAAGGCATTGCAGGAGAACCATAAGGAGCAGAGATGTAAGGTAATGATTTTTATAAACTACAGGGGGCCAGTATGCAGTAAATTTTAGTTTTGGGGGTGGACATGCCTTTTAAAGGGACAGTTCAGTGGAAATTATCAATATTTGTTAAATTGTTAGTTTGTGTAATGCATACTTAGTTATTCTACATATTTTCTTCCATTTTGAAAAATCAGTTGATTTCATACCCTTTGCTGTTCCCTGCTGTTGATATTAGTGAGCTGACATTTCAGGTCCTTCTTCTTCCCAGGATGCACCACATCCTTGGAATGTTTCTAACAGTAATTTCTACTGATTGGCTGTTGGGTGGGTCAAAGATGCTCAGATCTCTACTGAGCAACTGAATCAACCCAGGTGCTGGGTCAAGGACAAAACCATAACGGTCTCTACTAGGGGTCCTGCAAACAGGAAGTCAGTATTTCGGTTGCATTTATTTATATACAGACAAAATGCTGAATTGGCAGATTAAGGTCATTGGGGTGAAAAAACACTGCTCTTTTTTCTGAAAAGTATATGTATTTACACTGAACTTCCCCTTTAAAAGTTTTTTTGTCTTTTTTGACCCAAAATAACCATGCTACTAGATAACTACTATGTATATAGTATACAGTATGTATTGAGGTTGCAAATGATAAACAGTACTCTGCAGGTGTGAAGAAATGTTGTAAATTCTAAATGTTTATCTTTAGCAATTTACAAAACGCAAAGTGAGCTAACAAGAAAAATTTAAACCAAATTTGGAAACTTGCAAAAGTGTATGATTAACTAACTATACCAAACAGGTGATAATGATCGTCATTTTCATATGTGAATTAAAACACAGTCATTAACTGAAATGAAAAAAAACATTTTAAAGCAGACTGGGTTTCAAGATATGCTGTAAAAGCTCTTTTAAAGAAGTACAAAGAAATGGGCAACATGAAAAACTGCAGACAAATGTGCACCCATCTACTGTCCTGACTAGAGATGTCCGAACTTCGCAAAATCCGGTCCGCTCGAGGATCCGAAATTTTTCGAAAATACGAGAAATCCGCGGTACGGAAGTTCGGAAAGGGGGAAAATCCGGAAAAATCTGCCGTTTGCGAACGGGATAAATCCGCGGCGGATCCGGGTTCGGATCCGCGAACCGGCCATCCCTAGTCTTGACAAGTCTGGCCAGAAGAAGTCTTAATGAAAGAATTGCTCTGACATGGAAACAAGGCATAGAGACTTAACTATGCTTGAAAGCAGAAGAACAGGGTTGCAGAGCTGATCTCCTAATATTGATCTCTGCTTCTATTTTTTTTCTAGCATCTTTATGTGTGTACATCGGCTTTGCTTGCATCTTCAGTGAATCTGTGGCATCTTCAGTGACTACTTCTGTGTTAGATCAGTTTATATGTTACCAGTACACCAACCTGTCAGGGAAACACCAATGCCACAAGACCAGTAACAGATTGCAATCTCTATAATATATTTATGTGGTGAACCAGAAGAGATGGTTTAATATTGGGAATTTGGGCTCAGACTAGAAAAACATTGATTATTAGCACCAATACATTTTAAAACAAGACAGGAAAAAAAGTTAAAATTATACTCTGTCTGCTTTACATAGAACAACCCTTAGTCAGGATAAAATGGTTATTATTGTGCTCTGTCCATCTTGCCCAGAACTCCCAGTACAGACCAGT
Source organism: Hymenochirus boettgeri (assembly GCA_019447015.1). Classification (NCBI taxonomy): domain Eukaryota; kingdom Metazoa; phylum Chordata; class Amphibia; order Anura; family Pipidae; genus Hymenochirus; species Hymenochirus boettgeri. Next base: position 160,014,640 of record CM033473.1, on the reverse strand, counting down.
AATAGAGTGCTTGCTCTGTTACATATCTCACTTACTTAGGATAAAAGGGTTAATGTTGTTCTCTTCTCAGCCCACAGCCCAGAACTCCCAGTAAAGACCAGTAATACATTGCTAGCTCTGGTACAGATTACCCTTAGCCAGGATGAAAGGGTTAATATTGTGCTTGTGCTCCTTTATGCCCAGAACTATGCCCAGTAATATACAGTATTGCTAGCTCTGGCTAATATGAACCTAAGTCTGGATGAGGTGTGTTAATACAGTGCTTTGTCTATTATAACCCAGAACTCCCAGCAAATAATAGATTGTTAGCTGTTACATATTACTCTTTATCAGGATTGAATGGGTTAATATTGTGCTCAGACCCTTGATCTCAACATCAGTCACTGTGACTGAGATTAAATAAAGAGACAGAAGAATTTCATGCAGACTTCATCAACAGAAGATCTGTGGTTAGTTCTCCAAAACGGTGTCCATATGAATCCAAGAGAATTAATGTTGTTTTGGAAGCAAAGAGGTTGATTTAGCATACATAAAGAGATAATACCTGCAGCATAAGCGTCTTATCCTGTTCTTTAGGGATCACATGCCTGTCAATTCCGTCTCCGATATATATTCGTAAAGTCCACATCATTCTGATTCAAACATGGAAATATCACCTTGTGGGGTAAGCCCTGCCTTACTCTTTTTCTGACGTCATGTTTCTTTCTCAGGGGCTTTCCTTTTAAAAAGCCAGCCATCTATTTGTTAACCTGTATATATAATACATGCAGTATATAAGGGATAATACTCTACCTACAGTGTAATATAAGGATATTACGCTACTGAGGAGTTCCATGACCATATAGAAGCACAAGGCCACAGGCTGAGTGCTTTTATACAGGTCATGGAACTCCGAGGTGAAGTAAATCCGTATATTACACTGTACGTAGCGTATTATTTCATATAATACATATGGCCAGCCATAAAAAATCCTGCCCATTACCACTGTCTCTCCCCCTTCCTGTATTAGTCATTTATAAAGGAATCCCTGTTTAATGTATACATAGTTAATTACCGTTCCTATTGAAAAGAGAAAGAAAGACCGAACATTGTCTGTCAAGAATAAACAGGGCTTCCTATATAAATGGCTAATACAGGGAGGGGGAGACAGGGGGAGGGGCAATGGGAGACAGGAAGTCACTCGGTGACATCACTGAGTGATTGTAATATAGATTCTCACCACTGCACCACCCCTTTGAAAATGCCTAGCCCTATGTATTATAAACAAATTATAGTATTGTATAACTATAAAGTACTGGCAGAATTCCAACAGACATATTAAGAACACTGTTATTTAAAACACCTTGGTAAGTGGGACCCCCAGCAAATTGAAATGGCCTCTATCCATGCTTTAGCTAGTGTTTTTCTGGAAGGAGGTTATATCTGTCATAGGAAAAATAAAAGGTTGGGGCCCCTGCAGTTGTAGGGTCTGCTCCCCTGGTAGTTACGCCCTTGCCTTGTATCCTAAAACCATTTATCGCATAATCAGTATTTCAGAAAATATATTATAATGTAACATAGTGTTAACTATTTTGATCACTGTTGTGTTTAACATTAATAGTTACAGAAGCAATTCAGCTCAAAGTCTCTATTTAGCCCTTATGGGACAACTTTATGTAGGCTTTATATCCAGAAAGCCACTCGTTTCAGGACATACTTCTCCCTATTGCCCCTTCTTACAGTAAGTCCTATGTTGTCTATGACTTATAATCTCAAATTCATATTACTTTTATAGGAGTCTATTAAATGTGCTGATACAGCTGTCAAGGGATACAGTAGCCTTATCACTCACAAATTTAAAGCATCCATTATATTTGAACCATGGTTCAGGCTTGTTCTTTTGATTTCCTTTTCATTTTCTATCAAATAAGCTTGGAGACACAATGAATCCAATAGACCTGCCTTTTTGTATATAATATTGGAAGAAGGTCCAATTACATTTCCTATGATCAGGTCCATTCGAAACACCGCTCAATATTTACATAGAATCTTCCAGAGGGTAACACTATCCCCTTTTTATGCAGTAATTAATCTAGGACCTTTCCAATCCAAGTTATTCAGGGATTGTGTTCTTTCCTATTCTTTGTGTTATTTGTAAGTACAGATCTCCTATCCACTCTGACCCCTTTCTCATAGGCCTCTCTGATTACATTGGGATTATACTCTCTGACCACTAAGCGGTCCCACAATTCCAAAACATTATATTGGAAAACCTCCCACGTAGAGCATAGAAACTGGCCACATGGGAAGGGGGTAGCTTTTAAAACTGACATGTAATGTGATATTTTTGGTGATTGGTTTATGAAATGAGTCTATAGTAATAATCCCATTCCTCACTTGGAATTCTAGATCAAGGAATTTTGTGTTAGTTATGTTAGTCACTATGTGAAAAGTAATCCCCCAATTTGTGCTAGTAATTGTAATAATTCATCTCTAGGGCCTCTAGGGCCCAAACACAAATAATATCATGTATATATGTATACAGTGTTATGATGTTATCTTTGTATTTATTGGTTGTTTCAAAGATGAACTTATACTCCCAAGACCCATAAACAGATTGGCATTGGACAGTGAAAAACATCTGCCCATAGACTCTCCCCTCCTCTGGAGGTAATAAGCTCCATTGAACAAAACATAATTAGTGTTCCTCTGAATAGAGGTCATTTAACCAGTATTTCATGGATTTCAAACCCAAATCGTGGGGTATGGAAGAGTATAAAGACACATCCATTTTGACCCATTTGTATGATTTATGTCGCTCAATATACTTGACATATTGGATTGAATCCTAAATATAAGTTGGTAACTTAATAACTTGTTAACAGATAGTTGTTCATTTAAGGAGCCAATTCCCGATACTAAAGGACATCCCTTAACATCTTGTAGAGATTTGTGCACTTTTGGAGGTGGATGAAAAATCAGTATGACAGGTTTCTGTAATGCTCTGCCTTATCTAGGGTCTCCTTATGTCCATATACCCCAATCTTTACCACTTGCTTCACCAATAGCCAAGTCCCCATTTGTTGGGAGACTAGAAATGCCTCATCGGACACAGTTGCCCCCTGGACTTCAAAGCACAAAGTATCTGGACTAAGGCCTGGGACACCCATAAGTTGGACAGAGCACCAGGACCAAACAGACAGGGACAGTAGATCAAATGGCAGAAAGCAAGAACCAAGGGTTCAGAGAAAACGGCTCAGATGGATCCAAGGTCATACACAAATCAGAAAGGCCAGTGCCGGAGGGTTATGCAGAAATATACAGGAGGGAAAAGCCAGGGAGCTTTAAATCAAAGCTGACCCATAGCAAGGCAAAAGAGAGAGTGAAATGTGATTGGCCAATCAGAACCCCTCTTTCTAGCCATGCTGCAATAAGCAGCATTAGCTGGGAGAGAGGAAGGAGGAGAACCCTACGCTTCCCTAAGAGCCTGTAGTGAAAGGGAGACAACACGCCCCTAAGACCCGAGCGCACACTTATAAGTAACCGACAGACGCACCACAGGGGCATTGGATTGGTAAGTAAGTGCTGGCAGTTTCTGTCAGTTTCTCTACTAAGATGTAATTGAACTCCTGTGCGTCAAGGACATTAAGCCAGAATTTGAAAGTGCTTTCGATTAGGAGTATCCCTGGTGTTTTTGAGAGTGCTATGTATGTTGTCTATTCTCTAGAGTCTGAAAAGATCAGCCCTTTAGGGCAATTTCAGTATATACTGAAAGCAAAGAAAAAATAGTGTACCATGCATCAACTGTAAACTTATTAAAGAGGCTCTACTATCCAGTGGAAGGCTTACCACCGGCGAATATACATGGAACAAAACATAAGATACTGGAGAGAGACAAATCTTGGTATTAATCCATTAGTGTCAAGAAATGTTTTGGTAGATGCAGCATCTACAGAAATTTCCATATATACTGGTAGCAAACTTAAAATTTCAGTATGTACTGGTAGAAAACTGGAAATTTCAGTATATACTGGTAGCAAACTGGCAATTTCAAAATATACTGGTAGCAAACAGGCATTTTCTTTACATACTGGTAGTAAACTGGCAATTTCATTATATACTGGTAGCAAACTGGCATTTTAATCATTTACTGGCAGCCATGGAAATTTCATAACATACTGGTAGCCAAAGGAATTTCATTACATACTGGTAGCCATGGGAATTTCATTATATACTGGTAGCCATTGGAATTTTTATCCCATAAAGGCAGCAAACTGGCAATTTCATCATATACTGTGGAAGGATATTACCCCATGTGCAGGGCAATCCACTCACTATAACAGGACAGGCAATGGCAGCAGAGTATAATAATACCAAATGCTGCCTCTGCCTGCCCATGTGCAGTGGAGCAGCTGGAAGGTTTGAATTCATTTTGTATGCTGTTGAAGAGGCAGCAGAGGGGCAGCGTCTTCCCAGTAGTTTGCACGATCGATCATGTGGTCCGTAGGGAACCACACAATCGGCCGTGATTTACAAACAGGCCTGTTCAGGCGACCAACCTCAGTAGCGGCTTGCCGCCACTGACCATAAGATATTTCAGGCTGACCGACCACTACACGTCACTATCGGTTGATCGGCCGGAAATATCTTATGGTGTGTACCCAGCCTTAGATGTATACTGTGTTCATTCACTTTGCATTTATTTAATTGCTAGAAACAAACTATTATCACTTTTATTTGTAAAAGTATTTCTAGTTTACAGCATTTTTTCATATTCTACCTACTCAAAACATTTGCACAGTATTGTGTAAACAGCAGTGTGAGGGCTATTAGGAAAAAATGTGTTTTTGCTTTAAAGGGTATGTCCATCGTATTTTATAACCTTCTCTTTTACTGTTTTACTGAACAACAGGAGGTAAATGCACTATCTCTAACCTCCCGTTCTTAAGTAAATCTTGCAGGAGAGCAGGAGAAACTTACCCGGATCGTTCAAGCTCTGTTGAGAGATTCGGACGCGGATAACAGCCTCCGACGCATCCCCAGTGTGGACGCGTCTGGGCTGTTATCCGCTGTCAGAGAAGCCAGCGCTTGAGCGATCTGCAAGTAAGTTTCTCCTGCTCTCCTGCAAGATCTACTGAAGAACAGGAGGTTAGAGATAGTGCATTTACCTCCTGTTGTTCAGTAAAACAGTAAGAGAGAAGGTTATAAAATACGATGGACATACCCTTTAAAAAATCCTTCTACTGAAATAAAACAAAATGTAAGATATACATGTGTTTAATATACATAAGATCATTTTTTGCATTTGTCCTTGCTGATTTTTTTTCAGAAGAAAGCCTAAAGCTGGGTAAACACCATGGGATCCTTTGTCCTGACCAACCGTTTACCATTAGCGACCAGACCGCCAGGACAAAGGACTGTTGGTCACAGCAAAATTCCTCATGATCGAAAGTTTGTTGTACATCTGGCCGCGGGGTGCCACAAATCCATGCAATTTTTCTGCTCCAATTGACCGATACTCTAAAGCCCGATCAGGCCGAAAAGTTACATGGTGTGTGTACACAGCCTTACAATTGTGTCAGAGCCAACTAGGAAAGGTTCATTTATTTTGAGTGTTCCGTAAAAAATGTTTGTTATCTACCAGTGTAAAATGCAACTGTTCCAAGGGAAAAATATCCTGGAATTGCTACAATATGGCATACATGTGTACCTTAATTTATCACAGTCACATTTGGCTATGCACTGCCTTGGATATTGTCACTACATCTAGTATTACTTTCAGAATAAAGCAAACCTAGTCCAGGTGCACTGAATTCTGGGTTTTTTCCGGTAGCCTCGGTCGGCTGGAAATAGGAGGCAGCCACAACTGAGCTCAGTCGCCCAATTGTCCGGATAAATCACAGCCGATCTTCCGTTTTGTGGCAAGCATTGCTGCGACTGACAAAAAGTCCCTTTATTTGTACCCAGCCTAAGGTTTAATAATTACATCAAATTGATCAAAAGTGATGATCTAAACCAGTATCTATATGCTGATTTTTTATTTTGACCTCTGCTTTTTGGTAAGCTTTTTAAAGCGTTATTTTTTCACAAACTGAATATGGAATCAGCAGTGCAATTGATATCCACTGTATTGAGGATACAGTTAGAAAGACGTAATAAAGTACCAGGAGAAAATCGCACACATTCACCTTATCTAGCATAGTTTTTTCAGCATCAAGGATTTCACAAACAATTACAGCATTTTGTGCATGAGACCTTGAAAAATTACAATTTGGTTTCTACCTTATTTGAAAGTCTCTCACTATCAGTGTTTTTATTGAATTTATAATAGAAATGCATTTGCTAAGGTTTTATTGAATTCATTTGCCACACTTTGGGGAACCTTTACCTTGACGAGTAAAGCAAATAATGTGGTTGTTTGGTTTTAATAAGAATAGCATACTGTAACGGTGTCTGCGTTCCTCTTTAAACAATAAAATGTAAAGGTAACATCAAGATGGGTACACACCAGCCTATTATTTTCCCTGACCGAGTGTTCACTGCGAGCAAGCTCTCGTCAAGGACAAATGACTGTCGGTCACTGATCCCATAAGGAACAGCACGATTGTCTGTGATTTTCCAATGGACCCGATCACCCACGATTCAATTTGTCCCGATCACCCGTTCGTCCGATTCGATTAGTGCCATGGATCAGTCGGCCAGAAATATCTGCTGGTGTGTTCCCAGCCTTAGTTTCTCTGTCTCTAAACAACTAAAAAGAATTCATCCTTGAACAAAAGTTGTCTCCTTTATTATTATAGATGACTATTGATTTAAACTGATAGATCCTAACTGCATAGCTTGAAAAAATAACAAGTGCATTTTACTGTACATAAACCTAGGGAAACGATGAATGGTCAAAGCACAACACAACAGTGTAAATAGGTGGGTTACTGTGTAATTAAAATCCATGACTGCAATGAACTTCCCAAAATCAGGAATAAATTACCACCTTTTCCTTTTAAAAAACCAAACGCATGAAATGTAAATACTTAAAGTACCAGTTTATTAAATCTATGTTATATATATGTTGTGAAACATGCCCCAAGGCTAAATACCAGTTTATTAAATAGTATGTTAAGGGCAAGTCAACCTCCAGAATAAAATTCCATACTTACCTTCGCCACCCCTCCATACACCGACATTGTTATACTGTAGTAACTCATCTCCTCGCATTCTCTGAAGCTTTCCTGAAAAACTTACCTTTTTCAAGAGTCAGCATATGTGCAATATGCCAGTTTTCGTCTATAATGCTAAAGTAATTATCGACCGTGACAGTGATGTCCTGTATACCAATCCTCCTTCCTGTCTGAGGTTACAGAGGAGACAAAGACCAGGGAAGGCATCTGGGAAAGGTTAAAATTCTGGACTTCATATACTGCGGAGAGGTGAATAACTATAATGAACAAGGGGTTTGGGTGGGAGGAAAGGATAAAATGTAAATATGGGTTTTAATCTAGGGGTGTACACGAGTTTTAAACCAATTCAGCCTGCATCATGCTTTTAAGTTAAATATGGGCTAGCCTTTCTGCCTGCTGATTTTATGTGTTTGGTTTTAAGGTAAGAGGAGGCAACCCTAAAATAATTAAACTAGCCATACACAGGCTGATGGTTTTCCAATCTGATTTGCAATTGGCGGAAATTATCGTAAATCCGATCGGAAGAACCTAATGCAATTCCCCACCTTGCACTGTCGATGCTCTGCAGATTTCAGATTAAAGGACCACTAAGTTGCATTTAGTACATGTAAGAAAGAAGGATTCAATGTTGTTGCCAGTACAACTCATTTGCCCCTCATAGCTACGTCCCCTTACCACAGGATTCACTGTCTCTATGCACAGAGTTTCTAGCTTCTATTTCTAGCAAAAGATAAAGTTTCTAAATGTAGCTGTGTTCGTTGTTGAGTTACTGGGGCACACCATGTAATTGTTGTTTTTTTAGTAACAAACAGCCCGAGAAGTCACAAGTTCAAATCCCCTAGCTCACTTATAAAACAATACAACATAGTTTCCATCATGTTTCTAGAAAAATTTACATTTTCTACATATGTACAAACTTTATTTATAGCAGCTCTGGTTTTTATTTATCAACCAGCATGAATTGCAGACAGTCTTCCTGGAGCAATACAAAATAGTGAATTTACTGAAATGTACTCGATTCTTCTTCTTTATGTGTGGTAGTGACGCACTGCTAAAATGCTGATTTTAGAAACACACAGACCATTGGGATACAGGTTTAATTCCCCAGGCTTTCTTTTTTTTTTTTTGCTACCATTTTCCTAGCAAAAGATAAAGATTCTACATTACATGTACTGAAATCCCACCTAGTAGCCCTTTGATTCCCCATACTTACTTTTATTTTTTACTGAAATATTAATATTCTGTTTCTTACATCCGTGCTAGCAAAGAAATAAACCGCAAAGATTACTTTTCTTTTTTGTATGAAAAGCAAAGGAATTTATCATTGTTAGGGACAGGAGCATTTGTAATGTGTTAACACAAAAACTGCAATGAAATCTGTGTTCTGTGTTCTGTGAGGGAAGATCTCTGAGCTGTAACATGATTGGCTGTCATCGTCCAGGAAGCAAGACTGTAGCTTTCTGCGAAGTGTGCTTTGCACACTTAGCTGGTTGTTCCCAGCTAAGATGAATAAGTAAGACACAGCTTTTTGTATCTTTGTGAATGTGCTTTTTCTATTGCGGGAATGTTGTCTGGAGACTTTAGTTCCCCTTTTAATCTACGGAAAATGGGTTCTGGAAGATGGGGCCGACGTAAAAATTTCCACCTTGCCTATCACTTTGATATTCCTATCAATTCGATCGAATTTGATAAATTAGTCAGCTCTGTAAGATTTAAAGGGAGATTTTTGTTATACTTTTTGATTTACCTAATAAAAATATTAAAATACCTACAGGGCTATGTACTGAGATATCAGCTATTTGTATCTTAAAGTTGTGTTAACCATTGTATCAAGAACTGATAGCTGCTCTTTAGAATGAAATCTTTAACACCTGCAAATAGCTTGTGTTAAAGATTCTGAACGTTTTAACACCATTCATTGTGCACAGAGGGCCTCTATCAGCTCAGTGTACTGCCTAAAGGAGGTAATAAAGAGTAATAGTGGCTCTTGGTACATAGCCCTTTAAATATACTATACAACCACATGATTATTAGCTATCTATTATATTTGCAATTCATTTGCCTTTTCACAGTCCATGATTAACCTGTATTGTTGCTACCTTGGACAGCAACAATACAGGTGTCCATAAGAACACCTAAAGTTTTGACACCCAGAGATTTCTGTTGAAGGATTTTGTGTGGCATAGAATGGTCAAGCCTGCACTCCTTTGAGTACTAACATATGTTTGTGTATATATATGTGTATGATGTCCTATAAAATCTTCTATAATTAATTACCTCTAATAAATAATAGTAGATTTTAGTAATTTACTACTAAATAACCAATCCAACATTTTTTAATTGCAGTGCAAATGTGCTTTATTAATAATTTATGCACTTAACAAGGAAATCCTCATGATGCTTAGGTTTCTTTCACACAAACAGGGAAACTGGGAGGTTTCAGATGTTTGCTACTATTCCTCTAGTCGCAGAACAGCTCTGGAAACTTTTAGCAAATGGCATTTGCTGTTTGTCTGAAAGAAGCCTTAGCAGATTGATTGATGTTCAGTGACAAAGCTGAAATCAACCTAAACATCGGTATAACTAGGAATCATTTAGCCCCCAGCAAAACTATAATTCGGCCCCCTCTAAGCTTCATCTACAGTGTTTGTCTGGGGTGGGGTTGTATCTGCTATATAAATAGAAACTGGGGGCTCCCCTGATAGTTATGCCTCTGAACCTTAACCTTGCTTACATAAGTATAAACTTTATAAGGTTTTTGGGTAGACAATTAAAGACTTGATTTGGGTGGTAGATTGCTGCCTTGCCTTACCTTACCTGTCTCTTTTTTATACAGAATCATACTTGTTTTTAATGAAAACTTGATGAACTTGTAGTATAGTATATCAGCTTTTATTTTTAGAAATATATAGGTTAAGGTCCCTGTTAAACTAACCCATCCTATATTTTGGGTCCGCACCTTTTAATAGACAGATGGTCCAACCTTTGGTAAGACATGCACTGCAAGAAGTAAGCATACCTATAGGTGAACACAATATTGGCTCACCGCCCCAAAAATGGTTTGTAAGGAATTCCAATGATCTTCTAAATCCCCAGAGGTTGGTACAGCAGACGGGGAAGTAACACTTCTTTACCTTTTGGTAAAAATTAGAGATGAACGGAACCGCCGAGTTCTGCTCTGAGATTGGATTTTTGAAAAAAAAAGACAAAGGGAAAAAAAAGCTTAGTTCTGATTGAATTAAAGGAAACTAGTAAATGGTCTAACTTACTGCATGTGTGAGCTATTTATTTCCGCATGACACATTCAATAATTCTCGAATATTCAAAATCAATGGCTCGCTATTTCTCCTAAATTTGGAATCAAGGGCTCATGTATTCAGAATCGTGTGCTCAGGTATTTAATATGATGATGCAATGATTTTTTTTAAAAGCTGCATAACTTTGCCCTCTGCAGCAACCAATCACATGCCATCAAATGTTTTCTAACTGTAGCAGACCAGTAAAAAGGTCTCATCTGATTGGTTGAGGTACAGCTCAGACAACATTTTGCACCTCTTATTGAATTAATTAGCTAAAAGAGATCTTTACTGCTGCTATCTTTTGCCACTGAACAATCAGGTAAAAACTTAAAAAAGGCTTTGGCAAGTTTTTTAATTCGAGTTGTCACAGATAGCTGCTGGTTCCTTTGTCTTTAGAGGAAAAACTTTTCAGAAACGCGATGAAGTCTTGAGTTCGATTCCACCCTTGGACACATTTGCAAGGAGTTTTGTATGTTCTCCCCGTCCCCTTTCTTACATGATTTATCCATTCAATTCATTTCCCAGCACAGGCCCAAACAATCCCCTATCCCTATTGCACATGTGTTAATGAATAATAAATTGCTAGTGCAATAATTGTAAAATATAATTATACATTAGCAATAAATAAAATCCAAATTTACCAATATTGAAGGGTATGTCCACCCTTAAAAACAATTTTTGATATATGATTCCCCCTGTCCCCCCAGCCCCAACCGCTCTATTTATGTACTTAGAAAGTTCCCCAAACTTTACTTACCTCCCCTCTTTCCTCCGCCGTGCTGCCGGCCCTCTGCTTGCGAGAAAATGCAAGCAGAGGGGTGGGACCGGCAGTCGCGTTTGTGATTGGCTGAGCGGCAGCCAATCACGGACGCGGCTGCCGGGAGTTCATTGCGGTGGGGGAAAGAGGGAAGGTAAGTAAAGTTTGGGACACTTTCTAAGAATAAAAAAAATGGAGCAGTTGGGGCTGGGGGGACAGGGGGAATCATATATCTAAAGGGTTTTACGCTAGGGGGAGGTAATCCTGAGAGGGAGGGAGAGGGAGGGAGAGGGAGGGGGAAGGAGGGAGGGGGAGAAGGGCTGCAGTACGCATGCCAAACTTCTCCCGGAGGCCAGGTAGGAGTCCTATATAGACTCTGCTATCCTCCAGGTGGGCAATTTTTGGGACTTTGGGGGGGGACTACAGGAGAACCATATGGAGCTGGGATGTGAGGTAAGGATTAAACTACACTACACAATGGGGCCAGTAGTGGGGGGATTATAGTTTTGGGGGTGGACATGCCCTTTAAAGTAATTTTTACTGAAAATCACTATTATAATATAATGTATAATAATAGGGCAGGTGAAGTGGTAAATTAATAAATCCATTACGGATTAAGAAACCATTTTAATATTTAGTTAAGTAACCAAAATGTAACAGCTTACGTTGCCTTTTATGTGTCTCTCTTGCACACAGACAAGTGTTCCTATACCTTTTGTCACCTGAAAAAAAATATGGAGGGCTGACTTTACACTGGCTTGTGAACTGAAGAGGTTGACTTTGCACCAGCTAGGGAACTGGAGAGCAGACTGTACTTTAAACTTCGTTTTATTGAAGTACAGGTATGGATTGATATGTCTTATACAACAATATATTTTGCAAGTCCAATGCATTAGCCATTTCACTAATTGTGCAGTTACATCCTGTGGGGTTGAAGACTTAGCGTGTGTACAGGAAAAAAAAATTATAATAACATATAACAAACCAAGACATTAGCCTTATAAGTAATGTAATAGACACTTAACAGTAATTCTAAACACAGCTTTTTAGTTTTCTGACATATATCTTAGATTACATTTATCCAATCTTTTGGTTCTATATTTAAATCCCAGTTGTGACTAGAGATCTAATGTGGTTTCGAATAGAACCCAGTTTTGAATTGAATCTGAGGGTTTCGAAGCCCCAGCGAAACTTTCGGAACTCTTGGATTTCACAGAACACGAATTTTTAGAATTTTCGATTTTTATCGAAAATCGAAAGTAGACGATTATCCAAAATCGAAAGTAGGCGATTATCGAAAACCGAAAACCAAAAGTAGACGATTATCAAAAATTGAATCCTCAAAAGTAATGATCAATTTCGGTAACTCTCGAAAATAGAATGCGGAAGCTCGAAAGCAGCCCGATTGTGAGGAAACATAGTTTTAAAATAAGTTTTAAGGTTATATTTACGGGTTCCCCAGACCATTCCCCAGGTCTCTGTGTCATTTACAGTAACCTACTATTACTATTTGTCCCTCAAAATGGACATAAACTTTCAAATTTTTTTCTCCCATAGACTATGGGTCCGTTTTCAAAAATTCGAAAATGGTGCGAAACTCAACAGTTTCAAACATCTCTAGTTGTGACCCTTTAGTATGTTCAGGGGTGTTCCTAAGGGGTCGCAATATTTATTTCTGTGTCTCTAGTTTCTGACTATATGGACCATATTTTTTCATATTTAGTCAGGCATCCTTTACCCAGGCATATTACCCTTGCCCAGCCCAGACTGATGAATTTAAGATGCCCTCATGCCCAGCCAAGACTGGTAAATTTAAGATGCCCCATGCCCAACCAAGACTAGTAAATATAAAATGCCCTTATGCCCAGCCCAGACTGGTAAATTGAAGATTCAAGATACCCCCATGCCCAGTATACACAGTAAATTGTGCTTAACTACTGTCTAGAAAAAGATAAAACAGAGTGGGCTGGGCCCGAATGGCAGCAGTTGAAGACTCCCACCTCCCTCCTGCTTATCTCAGGGGGCATGCCTGTGAGAAAATTCTCATGGCAGGCACACATGGCAAGGCTCAACATATTATTTTTCTATTGGCTTTTTAGAAGTGAAGTAAAAATGTCCTTGTCCTGCTTCTTATTTAAAATAATATCAAAGCCTTGTAGCTTGTAAACCTTTATTTTTCAAATAAATCTGTGTATTGGATAAAGTAACTGAAGAAAAATGATCAGATGCTGTTGTCTCCTTCACAGAGGTCTCCCAATTTGTCGATGTACAGCCTGGGGAGCGAGGGGGAGGTGAGAATAATTGTCCTTTAATATAATTTACACTAGTGGATAACATTGCCTGACATCTTGCAAAAAGTACATAATGTTTGGAATAACAGAGAAATATGCTGGCATAAAGAAGGTTAATTTTTGCTTTGTTTGATGTCTTGCAGACAGTTTTAATTCACCTTAAACTGATTTTTAGTACAATATAGACTGGCATTCTATTAAAAAAACTTAAATTAAGGTATATACCGCTCAGCCCTCACCCCTTAGTGTTGCCCTGATTCCCTCTTACAAGTACCCCAGATGTACTCCAAGAACCAGTGGTGTAGCTACAGACTTATGAGCCCTGATGCTAAATTTGGGCATGGGCCCCCCAACACCGCCGCAAACACATACAGGCACTGCAAACCAAATAATCATTGGTAAAATGCTTTGTATATAATCATTGGTAAAATAGTTGGTACAAAGACTGGTTAAATGCTTGGCATGCAGACACTGATAAACTGGTTGGGAAACTGGCACTGCACACAGGCACCAGTTAAATGCTTGGCACACACACAATGGTAAAAATGCTTTATACACAGACCACTGGTAAAACAGTTGGCACACAGATAGTGGTAAAATGCTTTGTATATAACCACTGGTAAAATAGTTGGCACAAAGACTGGTTAAATGCTTGACATGCCGACACTGATAAACTGGTTGGGAAACTGACACTGCAAACAGCCAGACACTGGTTAAATGCTTGGCACACAGACAATGGTAAAAATGCTTTATACACAAACCACTGGTAAAACAGTTGGCACACAGATAGTGGTAAAATGCTTTGTATATAACCACTGGTAAAATAGTTGGCACAAAGACTGGTTAAATGCTTGACATGCAGACACTGATAAACTGGTTGGGAAACTGACACTGCAAACAGCCAGGCACTGGTTAAATGCTTGTTACACAGACAATGGTAAAAATGCTTTATACACAGACCACTGGTAAAACAGTTGGCACACAGACTGGAAACTTAGCACAAAATGGGGTCCATTCTTTGCCAAGGGCCCTGCCAAGAATTCAGTATGGGATCTGAACAATGAGAAGGCAAGATTGTTACATGTCTTCCCATTTGGTCAGGCCTTGGACTGAGGGAAGGGAGGGGGTAGGGTCTACTGGGAGAATGAGCAGAACTTCAGCATGCTTGTAAGGAGCATTAGGTCAAAACCCAAAGGGTGAGTATAGAGTGGTTTTATTCCTCATCTTGAGTACTTTTAAGGGGAGTGTACATTTTGTATAATTGCCCATTATGAGGATTTACAAATTGTACGTGCTATTATTTCTTTTTTTTTTAAACAAATCAAACAAATTATGTATAACCTCCTCAGTTTATTCTGGTAAAAATATTTCCATTATCAAAATTGTGAAACACACCTTTGGCTCTCTTAAGGTACACCTTTAATTTCATTCTCCTTTAAACTGGTATGTGCCTGTTTACTGTATGTCATGGCTCTGTAAACCAAAATTTTACAGGTTTTTTGCATTTTGGGAACTGGAATTCTACAGGTAGATCCACTATCTTTCTTCACTGCATAAAATTTCCTGATCACTGAAAATAATGTTAGTTTTTTTCTATTAAAATCTTTTAAAAAAACAAACAAATTGAAATTGTGTTTAGCATATTCATACCTACTATAATACAGCTGGAATATCAGCAAGTACTGCCGGCTTATCTTTTAAGTAATACAGATATATTTATGATTCAGTGTTTACTTCTGTCTTTGTTGTTTTCTTTTTGAGTTTGGGTAAAGCTATAGAGGATTTGTTTTGTTTAAGGACTACACTATCCATTTACTAGTACAATTTATAAACTCTGGCTATCTCTGCCCCAGACATGACCCGGAATGCCTTGTTTCGTCCCGTTATTAGGTCATTCCAGGGGTGTAGCTTGGGCATTCCAGATCATGTCTGAGGAAGATTTAGCCAGGGCATGAGCAGTCTCCAACTGACATTTTCATCTCCTCCTTTCATGTGTAGATAGTTCATATTTGTATAGTATAGTGCAGTATTTGAGGTTGAATAAAGACATATGTGCATCCAGTCCAAGCTACTCAGCATTTCCCACATTTCCTACCTAACTGTTGATCCAGAAGAAGGCAATATAACTGTATATACTGTATAAGCCAATATTCTATTAAGTTCTTTGTGTCGATTTTGCTTATTTAACTGTCTGGTCAATGTCCACTTTATTTAAAACACTCTCTTAGGTAATCTGTTACCCATTTCTTTTGTCTGAAACAGGTAGTGTAAATTTACACATGCAGTCATCCAACGACAAATGAAAGCTAATTGTTTGCTGACTGCTATGGGTTACCAAATGGGTTCTAAGTCCATTATGACCCATTCATAAAAAGTGTGTTAGTTTCCATATAGCATACCTACCATATTGTAGAGTACATGTATATCCTATTTATCCATTTTTCCCTAGAGCCCCTGAACTGGTTGTTTTTTTCCTTTCCTCTCAGTCACAAAAGTGATAGCTGTTTAGAATTAAAAACGAACTGGGGATATTGACAAAATCCTATTACCTTTCTGATCCCTCCTACTATACAGTTCTCATTGTTTCTAAGCATTTGCAGCCAGATGTAATACCCCATGCTGTTTAATGGGGTAAACTCCATTTTTCCGTTGCGAGCGCTATCTTCTATTAAAGGCACAGGCACCCAATGCAATAAGGAAAATGTTTGTTTTTGCACTACTTTGTAATGCCAAAACAAATGCCTTTAAAATAGTGTTACTTTTCACTCTCCTTACCTGCCTGAGTTCCACGATGCAGTAAACCAGGCTAGGTGAATACTGCATCAAGAGAGTGGCTCGGAGGGTACGTATTACATGTCCCAATTAGGGTGTATCTGTAGAAATGTAGTGAAAACCAATTTAAAGGGGAACGGTGGTCCCAAACAAGTTGAGTTTACACGAAAGTGTCCTCACCCTGGGTATTACATTTGAAACCCAGAACACATATACATTGTAAGATTTTTCACTAATAAAGAGTTACTGCAATCTCCAGGAAAGGTCAGTTTCCTACTTTTAAAACGAGCCATCAACCACCTCTCTACATGCTCCACAGCCCAAGATATAAAGAAATTACTGACCAGAAATTTAATGGGTGGGAGGCTGACATGTGACATTCCTCCTCCTGCTCCTCCACTTTGCAACCGGCGAGCACAGCCTCAGACTCCCTCAGCGTGCGAGGGAGACAGGAAGTCTCTCCCACTCCCTACAGCTGCAGAGAAGGTGAAGGAATGTACATCCCTACTCTCTCACTAAGTTTTCACACAGTTTTCTGTAGAGGGGGGGAATGAGTGGACCACAGCACCCACAAGTGGGCAGGGCCATGGCACCCGCAAGTGGGTGGGGCTAAGACCCACGAGTGGGCGGAGCTAAGACACCTGTGAGTGGGTGTGAAGATACAAGAAAAGTATGTGTTACTTGTTTGGGGACAAGTGAGAAACCAGTAACATGAAAAGTGCCAGAAGCCACTCAATAGCACAAATTGGATCTTGTCAACTTCATGGTTATTAGAGCTGGACTCTGAAGTCTCTTGTAACATATTAATTAACAAATTTGGTACAGCTGCTGCCCACAGTACTGACCAATGTTCTTACCCTTAATAGCTACAGTATGTATACATGGACAGTAATGCATCCTTACTATCCTGATTCTAATTCAGCCTTACTATATTGATTCTTACTCAGACTTACTGTCCTAATTCTAACTCAGCCTTACTATCCTGATTTTAATTCAACCTTATTATACTTACTCTTGTTCAGCCTTACTATCCTGATTTTAACTCAGCCTTAGTATCCTGATTCTAATAAAGCCTTACTATCCTGATTTTAATAAAGCCTTACTATTCTGATCCTAATAAACCCTTACTATTCTGATCCTAATAAAACCTAACTATCCTGATTCTAATTCAGCCTTAGTATCCTGATTCTAATTCAGCCTTACTATCCTGATTCTAATTCAGCCTTTCTATCCTAATTCTAAATCAACCTTATAATCCTGATTTTTATTCAGCCTTGCTATCCTGATTCTGACCAATGTTCTTAGACTTAATAATAGCTATGTATACATGGACAGTTATGCATCCTTGCTATCCTGATTTTAATCCAGCCTTACTATACTAATTCTTACTCAGACTTACTATCCAGATTCTAACTCAGTCTTACTATCCTGATTTTAATTCAGCCTTATTAATTTGGCTTAAAGAGCCAAATTCCTGTTCTTTCTATTTCTTCTTCTTCTTTCGTTTTATTCTTCTGCTATTTTAGACTAAAACTCCTCTCACAGTTTTTGAGCTAGAGATATGAAATTCGGTACAGATGTAGGAGGCATATATCAGAAGAGTGCTATTACCTTGATAAGGAATCCGCGGAAGCATTACGGCGTTATCGGCGAATTACATTTTTTCCCATAGACTATAATTATAACAATCCTCAAATGTGGATATTTCAAAACAGTTAGCTTCATGGTCATAAACACAAATGCTGATACCCCAACCCCCTGACACAAACACAGGTACACCCACCTACTGACCTACCCTTTTATTCATGTGGCAGCCATATTTAAATGGTAAATAAAGTCAAAAAAAGTAATTTTGATATATCCTCAATAAAAGTTAGTTTTATGGTTGTAAACACAAAAAAGACCAACCCCAACCTCACATGGGTAAACACACCTACTGATTCCAATGGAAAGGTCTGCAGCGGACCTGATAGGGAACTTCACTCAATTTGTTCACTTCTGCAGCAGACCTGATAGGGAACTTCACTCAACTTGGTCTTGTCTGCAGTGGACCTAATAGGGAACTTCACTCAATTTGGTCACGTCTGCAGCAGACTTGATAGGGAACTTCACTCAACTTGGTCACGTCTGCAGCAGACCAGATAGGGAACTTCACTCAACTTGGTCTCGCCTGCAGTGGACCTGATAGAGAACTGCACTCAATTTGGTCTGTCTGCAACGGACCTGATAAGGAACTTCCCTCAACTTGACCTTGTCTGCAGCGGACAAAATAGGAAACTTCATTCAATTTGTTCACGTCTGCAGCAGACCTGCTAGGTAACTTTACTCAACTTGGTCTCCTCTGCAGCGGACCTAATAGGGAACTTCTCCAACTCGGTCTGTCTGCAGTGGACCTGATAGGAAACTTCACTCAACTTGGTATCATCTGCAGTTGACAGGATAGGGAACTTCACTCAACTGGGTCTATCTGCAGAGGACCTGAAAGGGAACTTCACTCAACTGGGTCTGTCTGCAATGGACCTGAAAGGGAACTTCACTCAACTTGGTCTCGTCTGCAGCAGATCTGATAGGAAACATCACTCAAATTGGTCTTTTCCGCAGCAGACCTGCTAGGGAACTTCACTCAACTTGGTCTCATCTGTAGTTGACCTGCTAGGGAACTTCACTCAATTTGGTCTTGTTTGCAGTGGCCCTGATAGGGAACTTCACTCAACTTGGTCTCATCTTCAGCGGGCCTAATAGGGAACTTTACTCAACTTGGTCTCGTCTGCAGCAGACCTGATAGGGAACTTCACTCAATTTGGTCACGTCTGCAGCAGACCTGACAGTAAACTTCACTCAACTTGGTCTTGTCTGCACCAGACCTGATAAGGAACTTCACTTAACTTGATCTCGTTTGCAGCGGACCTGATATGGAACTTCACTTAATTTTGTCACGTCTGCAGCGGAACTGATAGGGAACTTCACTCAACTGGGTCTCTCTGCAGTGCACCTGAAAGGGAACTTCACTCAACTTGTTCTCCTTTGCAGCGGACCTGATAGGGAACTTCACTCAATTTGGTCTCGTCTGCAGCAGACCTAATAGGGAACTTTACTCAACTTGGTCTCGTCTGCACCAGACCTGATAAGGAACTTCACGTAACTCGATCTCGTCTGCAGCAGACCTGATAGGGAACTTCACTTAATTTTGTCACATATGCAGCGGACCTGATAGGGAACTTAACTCAACTTGGTCTCGTCTGCAATGGACCTGATAGAGAACTGCACTCAATTTGGTCTGTCTGCAGCGGACCTGATAGGAAACTTCACTCAATTTTGTCATGTCTGCAGCTGACCTGAATGGGAACTTCACTCAATTTAGTCTCGTCTGCAGCGGAACTCATAGGGAACTTCACTCAATGTGTTTACTCCTGCAGCAGACCTGCTAGGGAACTTAACTCAACTTGGTCTCATCTGCAGCGGACCTGATAAGGAACTTCACTCAATTTTTTCACATCTGCAGTGGATCTGATAGGGAACTTCTCTCAACTTGATCTTGTCTGCAGCAGACCTGATAAAGTACTTCACTCAATTTGGTCTCTCGTCTGCAGAAGACCTGATAGAGAACTTTACTCAATTTGTTCAGGTCTGCAGCAGACCTACTAGGAACTTCACTCAACTTGGTCTCATCTGCAGCAGACCTGATAGGGAACTTCACTCAACTCGGTCTGTCTCCAGTGGACCTGATAGGGAACTTCACTTCATTCGGTCTTGTTTTCAGTGGACCTGATAGGGAAATCTACTCAACTTGGTCTCGCCTGCAGCGGACCTGATAGGGAACTTCACTCAATTTAATCCTGTCTGCAGCAGACCTAATAGGGAACTTCACTCATTTTTGTCTCATCTGCAGTGGACCAGATAAGGAACTTCACTCAACTCGGTCTGTCCACAGTGGACCTGAAAGGGAACTTCAGTTAACTTGATATCGTCTGCAGTGGACCTAATGGGGAACTTCACTCAATTTTGTCACATCTGCAGCGGACCTGATAGGGAACTTTACTCAATTTGGTGTAGTCTGCAGCGTACCTGATAGAGAACTTCATTAAATTTTAACTCGTCTGCAGCGGACTTAATAGGGAACTTTACTTAATTTGATCTCGTCTGAAGCGGACCTGATAGGGAAATTTACTCAACTTTGTCAAGTCTGCAGCTGACCTAAAAGGTGACTTTACTCAACTTGGTTTCATCTGCAGCAGACCTAATAGGGAACTTCACTCAATTTTGTCTCGTCTGCAGCAGACCTGATAGGGAACTTTACTCAACTTGGTCCCGTCTGTAGTGGACCTGATAGGGAACTTCACTCAATTTGGTCATGTCTGCAGCATAAATGGTAGGGAACTACACCCAACTTGGTCTCGTCTGCATCGGACCTGATAGGGAACTTCACTTAACTTGGTCTCGCCTGCAGCGGGCCTGATAGGTAACTTCACTTAACTTGGTCTCGTCTGCAGCGGACCTGATGGAACTTCAATCAACATAGTCTTGTCTGCAGTGGACCTGATAGGGAACTTCACTCAATTTTTTACGTCTGCAGTGGACCTGAGAGGGAACTTCACTCAACCTGGTCTCGTCTGCAGAGGACCTGATAGGGAACTTCACTCAATTTGTTCACGTCTGCTGCAGACCTGCTAGGGTACTTCACTCAACTTGGTCTTGTCTGCAGCAGACCTGATAGGGAACTTCACTCAACTTGGTCTCGTCTACAGTGGACCTGTTAGGGAACTTTACTCAACTTGGAACTTCACTCAACTTTTCCATTGCAATGATAGGGAACTTCACTCAACTTTTCCATTGCAATGCTATATGGCATAATCTACAGTTACCCTGCATTGCTATATGGCATAATCTACAGTTACCCTGCATTGCTATATGGCATAATTATCTAGTTACTCTGCATTGCTATATGGCATAATTATCTAGTTACCCTGCATTGCTACCTACAGTTACCCTGCATTGCTATATGGTATAATAATCTATAGTTATCCTGCATTGCTATATGGTATAATAATCTACATTTTCCCACAATGCCATAACCTATATAGCTGCAGTTTTCTCTGCAATGCCATAACCTATATAGCTGCAGTTTTCCCTGCAATGCCATAACCTATATAGCTGCAGTTTCCCTGCAATGCCATAACCTATATAGCTGCAGGAAAGCCTAACACAGCCCCAGAGAAAGTTCCAATACACAGCACCATAGAAAGTCTAAAACACAGCTCCAAAAAATCCAATACACAGACCCTAGAAAGTCCAATACACAGACCCATAGAATCTTCATACACAGCCCAATGAAGAAAGCCTTATACATACCCCATAGAAAGCCCCCATACAAAGTTTAATACACAGCCCACAGAAAGCCCCATAGAAAGCATTATAGACAGCCCCATAGAAAGCATTATACAAAGCCCCATAGAAAGTCCTATACACAGCCCCATAGAAAGTCCAATACACAGTCCCATTGAAAGCATTATAACACAGTCCCATAGAAAGTCCCAACCATGAACCCACAGATGTCCAATACACAGCCCATAGAAGTCCAGTACCAGCCCCATAGAAAGTCCAATACACAGCCCCTAAGAAAGTCCAATACACAGCCCCATAAAAGTCCAATACACAGCCCCATAGAAAGTCCAATACACACCCCCATAGAAAGTCCAATCACACAGCCCCTAGAAAGTCCATACAAAGCCCCATAGATAGTCCAATACACAGCACCATAGAAAGTCCAATACACAGAACCCACAGAATGGTGATGGAATTGCTGGCTAGGTTGTTTCAGATACATGGGATATGGGGCTGCCATTTTACTTAAGGTATTGCCTTTAGTTTCCTTTGCCCAGAAATAGCTGACATCAGGACACTGTCCAGGAAGTGTCTCCCATTGGTCAGATCGCAAGAAACTTTGGGCGGAACAAGACTCAGCAGGAAACAAACATGCCAGAGTTAGTCCGGCTATGGATGCAGGAGTTTGGTAAGGAATGGAGAGGGTGCTGTGCATTCCCAGGCTCTGTCCTGTCACGGGGTGTGAAACAGTGTCAGAAGAGGCAGCCAGCATTTTCATTCAGAGCTTTCTGAGCAGGTTCAGTTCGGGCAGTAGTCAGAGGCCAGGGGGCCACAAGAGCAGATATTAGCGCTGCTGTGCTCCAAGTGGAAGAAATACAAGGGCTGGTAGGGCTGAAGGTATGTTTATATAAATATTTACAGTTGAGTGCTTTACCTGAGGCCTTCAGGCCAGGTATCAGGAGGTACATGAGGCTAATTTTAAGGACCCGTGGATTGTGAATTAATGCCCTTAGGGCTTCATTTGCCCAATTTGGTTAAGGAAAAAATCTTAAGAAATTAATATATTGATATTCTGTAACTTTTGCCTACAGCAAAAGATGATCCTAGTGAGAAAGAAAAGGATAAGAGGCGATCTGTGCCACGTAATTCACTAATTGGTTGCAGGCCTTTTGCATATTTCGAATATTTTATCTCAAAAATATCCAGAGTTTGCTCCAGGGTTGTTTAAGCACCTGGACACAGTGGTGGAAATCCTTTAGTTGACTAGGCTGGTACATTTATCATGAACGTTATAGGCAGAAAACGGCGGTACTAAAGAGAAGAGATGGGGTTACAAAGATGTCAAACTGTAGTATCAGACTCCTGCCCGAAATACAATGTTGTTGGGCTTTTAACGAGGCACATGTAAATGGCCTAAACTTGTTGTTATCGACACGATTGTTCATACTACAGATACGAGCCCAGCATGCCGCCTTTTAATGCACAAGAAAGTTTCTTCCATGTGTCCAAAACAGGGAACTAGGCCCCTCCTCAATTAGTTATTGCCGTGAAGTTAGCAGAAATGCTTCCATTTTTAACTTTTCCTTATGGCTAATTGTGATATAAAATCTGCTTTCAGACTTCTGCCTATTCACCCGGGGTTCTGGCTGATTTTAGTTTTAATTTAGGGATTTTATTTTATGATAAATGCCTTCCTATGGGCTGCAGCTTTTATTTAATTTTTTCACATTTTTTGAATGGGTGTTCTCGGTCTCTGGTTCACCATTTTTATTTACATTATTTGGGTGACTTTTTATTTATTGGTCCCCCCCACTCTATAACCTGTTTTAAGCTCTTTAAGTCATTTATGTATATATATAACAGAAATTTGGCATTCCAGTGCAGAAGAGATGACGTCCAGCCATGCAAAAGTTGCAGTTTTTAGGCAACACCACATAATTCGGTTTCTATGTCATTTCATCTGCCCCCAGATAGGTTGTTAAGGCTTAGAAGGTTAATTAATGAGGTGTGGTGTCGAAAAAAAGTTACTCTTCATCAAATTCAAAGCCTAGTAGGCCATTTAATTTTGATTGTAAAGTTTTAGCAGTGCGACTTACGGATTGAAGAACAATTGTGCATCATCAATCCAACATGTTATCAGACTAGGTTGCGAGATTAAACAGGATTTAGAGTATGGAAAACAATATTAGAAATTTCAACAAGCATACCAATGGCAAGATGAATTTTAGACAATGACAGTCTGAAGCTTTTTACAGATGCAGCAGCCTCCGTAGGCTGCGGTGGTTCACTTGCGGGGTAATTGGATCTCAGTGAAATGGCCTCTGTAGTTAACTGGCTCTTCTGATATGACCAATCTGGCTTACCATGAAATTATCCTATCTACTTTTCCTTATGCATATGGGGTGAGACTGAGTAATAAAAGAGTATTGATCAATTGTGATAAATGGGGGTACTTCATGTTTGGAAATCATTTAATCTAACCCCCCCTGTGGTCATGAAGTGTTGAGGAACAATAGTTTTTAAAGTTGCTTCAAATAATATATGGATTGTCCTTCCATATTCCTGTTTACTCGATTAATCTTGCTGATGCCTTGTCACACCACCAGATGACTCGGTTCCAGGAATTAGTGGAACACACTGCTGGTGGAGAAGGGCATTCCCAAGGATTATGGTGTCTAATACTTCCTCATTAGAAAGGCTGTTAGAAGACAATTACTACTCGCTCTGGGGATTCATATGAGGTGTCATGGAGAAGATGGCTATTTTAAAATAGGCTCTAATTCAAGTGTGTGATTTAGACTGTTTTTTGTTGTTTTAATTACTCTTTTTTTCAGGATGGCAGCAGCAAGTATTAAAAAAACGTTTCAGGTATCTCTTTCTTCTATAAATTGTATTGTGGCAGGCATTTTGATTACATCTTTATCATAAAGACAGTTGTTAAAGGGATTTACTAGGTCCTCGGCTAATTGGTCCCTCGCAGACCCATCACTTTTCATATACTTACCAAATTGCACCTCTTTACTTTCTTCTGTTCTTCTAGCTATGAATTGCGCTTTCCACTTAGCATTCATCCTGGCATTCTTTCTTCCCGCCCTGAGAAGTGACTGGTCTCTCCGACTAAGTCAGTGTCGGGTGGGCTTCAATTTTCTGAGATTCCGATTTATAAGAGAAAACTTACTATCTGATCTCAAGGTCTAAGACAGATCCCGAAGGCAGAGACCAAGTTTAATGGCTAGGTAAATTTACCAATGTCTTGTTCACACCCAATTTAGAGTTCATTCTGTTTAGAATACCATTGCAGGCCCCCTTTTAATCTGCTGATGGCACATTTTTCATCTTATTATCAGTTCAGATGTGTTTTAAGGTCCTGTGCTATTCATCCACGCGATCCTATCCTCTACCTCACATTCATTCAGAATAGGTGCTGCACTCAGGCAGCTTACTACAATTCTCATGTGATAAGAATTTTAGTGGCTTGGGATTCAGCTAGGTACAAATATTATGTTCATCTGTCCTTAGTTTAATTCTGATTTTATTTCAAGCAGGAGCAAACTGAGAACTAGGATATTGCAACACCCCTTCGTGTTCTGGGCCATAAACAAGCATAGCAGAGAAAATTCATCCTCAAGCTTTTCATTTCATCTAATACATATAATCAAAATTCATTGAATGGTCTGCAGGGTGCTACATAGGAGGACCTGTTTCCTATGCTCAAAGGCAGCTAATTTGTGGGGTTGTCCAGATATCATTGTGCTACATCTGGGTGCAATAATGTTGGTTATTTCAAAAATGCTAAGTTAAAAGAATCCGGAGGGATCTAGTCCATATTAAAAAGCACTTCTGGCTTGGTCGGAGATTATTACCAGTTTACATGGTTCAAAAGACCCAGATTTGTTGCCTTTAGATAAATGCTGAAAAAGAAATAAATGTAATTTATGTAAGTTTGCAAAGGAATTTTCATACTTTATATAAACCCATTGATTTAGAAGGTGGAGGAGCTGGCCTCTATAGGGAAGATGAATACATATTTTTGATATAAGACTAGATAATATTTGTGTCGGTTGCAGAACCTAATAGAACAATGTGTATTTAGTGGAGGCTTACCATGGCCAGTTGTTAAGCATGGCATGACGTGGAGGGAGATTATATAATAAATTTGTCTATGGACTTTACTGTCATAGCCTATTGTATGGGTCAAGAGTTATTAGGTCCGAGTGTAAGTTATAAATAAGCAAGGTTTGATTGATGAATTTAAAACCTGTTACTGTTTTTTAAGTTAATTAATTAATTTGATTAAATAAAATATTAACTGCGGCCAGTTTCCTCCAACCTCAATTGTGTCGTGTAGTTTATGTGTTTGTATTTTATGGTGGCAGCTTAACATTCCCATGGTGATGGAACAGCTGGCTAGCCATTTCATATACATGGATGTGGGGCTGTCATTTTACTTAAGGGTATTGACTTCAGTTTCCTCTGCCCAGAAATATCTGACATCAGGAACTGTCCCAGGAAGTCGTCTCCCATTGGTTAGGGTCTGGCAAGAACCTTTGTGCGGGAACAGACTCACAGCTGGGGTAAAGAGCTGAGACCTTGCGAGAGGAAATAGAGTGAGCTAATCTGGGCAGATACACACCCACCTCCCACCATATTAATAATGTCTGGCTACTATGTATGTGTGATTGTAAGATGTTCAGTTTTTATATATCAATTTAAAAAAAAAAATAATAATACAGGAACTCATCAGAAAAGGCGATGAGTTCCTGAATTTTCTCTCTACAGTGTGGTTGAGGTTCCTACTAAAAAGTAGCCTCTGTGGATATGGTAACATCTACCTTGTGGATTGCATTACAGATATAAGGTAACTGGAAGACTTAGGGAATATGACCATGAATAGTGTCATTTGGAGTATGTTATCGAAAGAAAAGTGGCCTGGGTTAACAAGAACCTTTAATTTCGAAAGCAAACTTTCCCATGTTAAAAGTAGCTCTCACCTGGGATAAGGTATTATCAGGTACGGTACAGCAACAAAAGTGGACTGTGTTTCAAGGGATTTTAAGGCCATTTCAACATCTAAATTTATACCCTTGGGAAATAAATGTAAAAAAAGAAGTCCACGCCCATGTAAGCTGAATTCTGATGTAAGAGGCAAATGGAAAGGAAGAAAAAGGCATTTAAAAAACTTTTAAGTCAGAGAGGGACGCAAAGGGCCCTTTAGGGATTATAAAAACTGCTAAGAAGCAAAGTAAGAAGCAATCAAAACTAGCTAAAATGAATAAGATTAGGACTAGAGATGTCCGAACTTCGAAAAATCCGGCCCGCGCAGGATCCGCGTTTTCGTAAAAAATCCGAAAATTCGAATCCGCCGAGCGGACCCGTTAAAAAATGTATTAAAATGAAAGTTCGCGGCAATCTGCAATTAAAAGTGGTCTAAATAGCCTTGGTAACGTACACTTAACCACTCAGTAGCCCTGGTGTAATGGCCATTAGAAGCAACTATAAATGCCAACAATACCCTAAAATATAACACGTTCCGCTAGCGTGCTTAAAAAAACGGTATTTTTCGAAATAACGAGGATTCCCGGTATAAAACAAAAGATTTTCCGTAAAAAAACGATGGCTTTCTGTACACTATGGAAGCTGCCATTGGCTAATTTGTGATCATGTGGCTTGCTCCTCTTGAAAATTTACAAGCGATTAACTCCGTTTTATTACGAGTATTCCTCGTAATTACGTACAGTATCGTAGAATACGTAATCCTCGTAATTCGTGAATCCCGTAATGACGAGGATCTCGGTTTTTTCCTGTTCCCCAAGTATGCGTAGATCCTCGTAATAACGGAGAAGTACTCGTATTTTCGAAAATTTTCGTAAAAACAAAAATCCCAGTTCGGAAGTTCGGTAATCCGGAAAAGCCGGAATAATCCATCCGCCGTTCGCGACGGGAGAAATTCCGGGCGGATCCGGTTCTGGTCCCGCGACCGGCCATCTCTGTTTGACGCCGAACAAGCGAACAGCTACTAGCCTAACAAATTTTTTAAGTATATTAATAGTAAGAAGATGAGAACTGAAAATGTGGTACCATTAATTAATAGGGATAGTAGTTACGAGGATGGTGATAAAGCAAATGTCTTAAATGTTTTTTTCCCCTCTGTATACACTATAGAGATCCAAGTACAGATATCGTAGAGTATAATAGCAATAATGTAGATAAAAGATGCAGTGCACTTTGGTTTAACGAGGATATAATACAGAAAGAACTAAATAAGGTTAATATTAATAAATTTTATGGACCGGAAAATACATCCTCGGGTACTTAGGGAAGTTTCAGTTTTATCTAGGCCATTGTTTCTTATTTTTTGCAGATTGCCTCATGTCCGGATGTGTGCCTCTGGATTGGAAAAAGGCTGATGTTATCCAATATTCAAAAATGGTTGTCATTCACAGCGGGTAATTACAGGCCTGTAAGTTAACTTCAGTGGTGGGGAAGATACTGGAAAGTTTAATAAGGGAATACGTTTCTAGATCGTTTCAAGGACTGACATTATAAGTAGTAACCAGCATGGATTTGGAGGAATAATCTTGTCAAACTAACTGCTCGGCTTTTAGGATGAATAGTAAAAATGTAGACTCTGGCATAGCAGAAGATGCAGTCTATTTGTATTTTGCAAGCTTTTGGATACAGTCCCCCATAGGCGACAAATGTATAAGTTAAGGTCTGTTGGTCTGGGGGTAGTCACATTTGTACAATGGATAGAAAATGGTTGAGGGATAAAATGCAGAGAGTAGTTGTTAACTGGAGCTCAATCATTATGGACTAAAGTGGCTAAATGGGGTGCCACAGTGTTCTGTGTTGGGGCCGCTTCTATTTAATCTATTTATTAATGATTTGGAAGTGGGTATTGTCAGCAAGGTTTCTGTTTTTACTGACGACGCAAACCGTTGTCGACCATTAAGAACTTCAGAGGAGTGCAATCTTTGGCGGGAATCTAGATAGATTGTCACCTTGGGCTGCTAAGTGGCATGAGATTCAATGTTGATAAATGTTGATAAAAAGGTGATACAAATTTGGACTCAAAAATCCTTGTGTTAGCTTATACTATAATTGTCTCTGTGTTAAGTGAATCCCTGTTGGAACGTGGATCTTGGATTTTTGGTGGAACATAACTTAAAGGAGTTCATCAGTGGAATTATCATATTTGTTAATTGTTACGTTTGTGTTAATGCATGCTTAGTTATTTCTACATATACTCTTCATGTTGTTGAAAAATCAGTTTGATTTCCTTCCTACCCTTTGTACTATTCCTTGCTGTTGACCTCAGTGAGCTTGACATTTTAAGTTTTAATGGTCCGTCCTTCTTCCCATGATGCACCACATCCTTTGAATGTTTCTAACAGTCAGTTTCTACTGATTGGCTGTTGGATGGGTCAAACTGCTCAATCTCTACTGAGCAGTAATCAACCCGGCGCTCTGGTCAAGGGCAATAACCATACCGGTATCAACCAGGGTCCTGCAAACAGAATCTATTTCAGGTTGCCTTTATTTATACACACAAATGCTGAATCGCAATTTGGTCATGGATGGACCAATATGGCTCTTTTTTTCTGAAAGTTCATGTATTGCCTGAAAAACTTCCCCTTAAAGAGCAAGCAAGCAGTGCCAGGTGGCACAGCCAGAGCCAGCATGATATTGTCTTGCTAAATAGAGGTATGGATTCAAGGGAGGAAAATGTTATTCTCCTCTTTACAAAGCATTGATAAGGCCTCATTTGGAATATCTGGTCAATTTTGAACCGTGTACAAAAAGGACATCTTTGAATGGAAAGGGTTTCAGAAAGGCATCTAAATTAATAAGGGGATTGGGGAGCTTGAATATGAAGAGAGACTGGAAAAGTTACAATTATGTAAGCTGGAGAAAAGCGTAAAATACATTTACGGGCCATACAATAAACTATCTGGGGCATTGTTCACACAATAGAACATGTCAGTCAGAGGACACACACGGACATCCTTAAGACTTGAAAAAAAGGTTAAGGCTTCAAGTTCGTAAAGGGTTTTTTCACTGTGAGAACTGTCTATGGAACTGTCTCCCAGTGGACTTTGTTTGATGGCAGGTTCTATGATCAGTTTCAAAAAAGCGGTGATCGTTTCTTCTGCAAACAAGTCATTTTGCAAGTACTGGTATTAATTCATAAAGTTGATCCGGGAAATTCGGATTGCCACTTGGAGCCAGCAAGGAATGTTTTCCCCCTTCATAAATTTGGCATGTTTTTTTTGCCTTCCTCTGGTCAACAGTTAGGCAGGAAATGAGGAGATGCTAGATGGGTTGGACTGGGTGTACGTATGCCTTTATTCAACCTCAAATCTATACTATAATTACTATAATATATAATATAATTTTTTAAATAAAAAATAATAAATATATGTATATAATTAATTGGTTGGCTATTTTAATGTTGCAGCTGGAGGGAGCCTTATATACATTTGGCTATGGACTTTTACACGGTTATAGCCATATTGTATGGCCAAGAGTTTATTATTCTGGATGTAAGTTATAAATAAGCATGTTTGATTGATGAATTTAAAACCTGTTTACGTTGGTTATTAATTATTTAATAAAATATTAAAGCTGCGGCCAGTTTTCCTCCAACCTCAATTTTGTGGCGGGTAGTTATTATTGTGTTTGTTTTATTTATGGTGCGCTTATCATTCCCATGTAAATACACTGCCCATAAAATTCCACTACACAGCCCCCATAGAAAGTCCAATACACAGCCCCCATAGAAAGTCCAATACACAGCCTATAAAGTCCATACTCCAGCCACAGCCACATAAAGTCCCACACACAGCCCCATAGAAAGTCCCATACACAGCCCCATAGAAGTCCAATACACGCCCATAAAGTCCATACACAGTTCCCATAGAAAGTCCAATACCAGACCCATAGAAAGTCCCACACACAGCCCCATAAGAAATTCCATATACCCCCAAAAGTCCAATACACAGACCCATAAAAGTCCAATACACAGGCCCATAGAAGTCAAATACACAGCCCCATGAAAGCCTAATACACAGCCCCATAGAATGTCCCATACAACCCAAGAAGCCTTATGCATAGCCCATAGAAAGTCCCATACACAGCTCCATAGAAGTCCATACACAGCCCATAGAAAGGTTCCATACACAGCCCCATAGAAGTTCCATCACAGCCCCATAGAAAGTCCATACACAGTCCATACAACGTTTAATACACATTCCAAGAAGTCCATACAACAGACCCAGAAAGTCCAATACACAGACCCCTAGAAAGTTCATACACATTCATAGAAATTCCAATACACAGGCCACATAGAATCAAGTACAACACAGCCCCATAGAAAGTCTCATACACCCCCAATAGAAAGCCTTATGCATAGCCCCATAGAAAGTCCATACCAGTTCCATAGAAAGTTCCATACCAGCCCCCCATAGAAAGTTTTATACACAGCCCCATAGAAAGTCAATACCAGCCCATAGAAAGTCCAATACACAGCCCCATCAAAGTTTAATACACAGTCCCCATAGAAGGTCCCCATCACCCCCATAGAAAGCATTACATACACACGCCCCATACAAAGTTTAATACACAGCCCATAGAAAGTCCACAGCCATAGCCCCATAGAAAGGCCAATACATAGCCCCATCACAAGTTTAATACACAGTCCCATAAAAGTCCCATACACTAATGTGCCCTGCTACCTTTCTGTGCATCCGCTTGTTGAATCCTGTTACTTCTATTGTTTTTTCCCCCCCCCTTTCCCTTGCAGTCTTGGCTGATTTTTGAGTGACCATGGACAACAAATGCCTACCCCACAACCACCCACCAAATCAAGAGGATTCTGTGTTTACAGGGTACAGCTTTTTTGTTTTCCCAGGGCTAGTGCAAGTTTGTCCAGCGCTCCTTCAAACATCCATATCAGACCAGAGTATAGAGCCAGGGAAGACTTTCAGGATGATTTTAAAGTAAGATTTTTGGCTTTTACACTCTATATATTAAAATATAAAAGAGATTCCTGCACTCATCCATACATCAAATATAATATAGTGTCCAGGTGCCACCAGGCTTTGTAGTTCCATACTCCATACCATCTACCAAAGCAAAATATAGAGATTTCCTCAGGTACACTGGGTAGAACAACGAACAGTCTATTAAGTTTCTATCTGTTGTATCACATTAATCAACTGGACTTGAAATGGTATTTCTTGAAGACGTTTCGCTAGTCATGCCGACTGGCTTTTTCTCAATTCATATGACTTTGTACAAGAATCCGTGGCATAATTATTCCCTGGAAATCCCAATTAGCATATCACAAGCCAGGTGTTAAGGGTGTATTAGCTAGTGCGCTAGAGGTGTTATAGTGACGCCCGAGTACGGTGTTATAAAACAGCATTGTAATGGCAGACCGTTGGTGTGCGAACCCCCCCACCCCCTCTATTAGGTTGGTTTTTTACTTTATTTTCACATAATGGCCACTCCTTAACCCCTCTCTTGAACCAGTCCCAGTCTCCTCTATCGCCAGTATTTGTAACATACATCTTCAAAGGTATGTCCTTTATCCTTAAGATGGCAGATACACGGCGGAGTCCTGACCCGAGGATTGGCTCATTCTGTGGCTGGGCTACGTTTGATTCAGTTGTGTTTTGGTCTCCCCCACATAACAATCAGAAGCATTCTTCACTGCACTGCCCCCGCATATATATGTCGCTTTTCTTTGTTTTGGTTTGGGTCTTTTGATGTTACAATGGGCTGCCTCAGTGTGTTGTGTTCGGTTAAAAGCAGACAGGGATAAACGATGTTTTTTTGAAACCTTCTTCTAATTTCTCAGAGACCCCTGCTACATATGTGGATGACCATGTTCTTCCTCCTGTCTTGCTTTCGTCCCCTTCACTGTTGGTATTTGTGGTTCGTTTTCTTCTGTTCCTTCTACTCTTTTGACACAAAGGCCGCAGTCTGGAATATCCACAAGTTTTTGAAGGGCGGCTGCTAAAGTCCAATACACAGCCCCATAGAAAGTCCAATACACAGCCCCATAGAAAGCCTTAAACACAGCCCCATAGAAAGTCCAATACACAGCACCATAGAAAGTCTAAAACACAGCTCCAAAAAAAATCCAATACACAGACCCATAGAAAGTCCAATACACAGACCCATTTTTTATGTCCATTGGTTAATGGGTGTATACAGATGCAATACCGCCTAATGATATAGAGAATATGTGTTTTCACATGTTTAAAAATGAAAACTCCCAGCATTCCCTGGGTGCACGGAATGGTGGAAAATTTAGTTTTCATACATCTGGAAAACTGTTTACATACACCCTGCATTTTCCTCACTTACAGACATTAAAAGCCCACGATCGAGCTTTAGTGATTACTACCCAAGAGCTCAAACAAGTGATCCATCTGCCTTTCCCTTACATGCATATCTATTACACAATTAGAATAGGAAAGGATAATATAGGTCACATTAGGCAGTAGGAGTCATGAACCTTACTAAACTTGCCCTCCCTTTCCTATTTTGCCTACCTGCCAGATAGAATCCAGGGGTTTAAGTGGAATAAACCAGCAGGTCTGAGAATAGACCCAGGCAATCCTGCTACAATGTGTGGTTCAAACTAAACAGCACCACTGGGACAATGAGAACTCTATAACAGATCCAGAATAACATGTTAGGTTAATACTTATTATATTTACCACAGCAAGTTCCATATTTACAGTTGCTATGGCTAGGACTTGGACGACAGGATACTGATTAACTTTATAGATTAAGGAGAGGTGAGGGTTAAAGGAGCTAAAAGCCCCCACAGTGTATAAAAATAATGACCCTTCTTATAACAAAGGTACTCACAGCCTCATGTTATAATAGCATTTTCCTAATAATCTAACATATATACACATATTTCTAAACTCCCAGCTACATCAAATTAAATCCTTTATATCCTCTTTCCTACATACGCATCACTTCCTGTGTAGCATACGAAAACTTTTTTTTTGGCTAAGACTGTCCATGTTTTTACAACAGCACATTATTGGATGTTATACTGACTCACATTACCATATTTTTCATATTCATATAGAGACCCCTTAGCAGTCACAGGGGTGTGGTTTAACCTCCAATTTTGACTATCTCGTATTAAAATAGGAATCTCAGCTCTGTAAGTAAGTTTATATATTTTGTTACCGTATATACTCGAGTATAAACCGAGTTTTTCAGGCTGAAATCAGCCTGAAAACTCGGCTAGGTTTATACTCGAGTCACACCACTTACCTGGCATTCCGGCAGCCGCACGATCTTTTCTGCACTCTGCCTGCGCGCCGGCCTGACGTAACTGCCCGGCGCCGGGCATGACGTCAGCGCGCCGCCGGTACAGGATGGGCGCGCTGCTGCCGGAATGCCGATACCATACCTGCCAGGATGGATGGAGGAAGAGCCCACAGATAGAAGAAGAAGAGTCGTCCACAGGAGAAGAGTCCACAGGAGAAGAGCAGAAAGTCCACAGGGAAGAGTCCAAGGGAGAAGAGTCCACGGGAGAAAGTCCACAGGGAGAAGAGTCCAGGGAGAAGCGTCCACAGGAGAAGATCCACAGAGTCCACAGGGAGAAGAGTCCACAGGGAGAAGAGCCCACAGGTACAAACTGAACTGAGGGGGAGGGGGGCATTCAAGATGTTTTGGAACTACAACTCCCAGCATGCTTTATTAGCTGGGAGTTGTAGTTTCCAAACATCTTGAATGCCAATGTGAGGGTGGCATATCAAGATGTTTGGAAACTACAACTCCCAGCTAATAAAGCATGCTGGGAGTTGTAGTTTCCAAACATCTTGAATGCCACCCTCACTTGGCATTCAGATGTTTGGAAACTACAACTCCCAGCATGCTTTATTAGCTGGGAGTTTGTAGTTTTCCAAACATCTTGAATCCAAGTTTCTACCCTCGGTTATACTCGAGTCAATAACTTTATTAGGATTTTATCTGAAATTGGGTACCTCGGTTTTATACTCGGGTCGGTTTATACTCGAGTATATACGGTAAGTACATTTATTGATGGTCATTCAAATGGTAATAGTCAGGTTTAATATCCTATAGCCCCCACTTCATTGGTAGCTCCTAAAAACTCGATGCAATCTCCTATGAAGATATAAATATATTTATATAAGGGATGCATATTGAAGCAAAACAGCACACTCAGCGGTCTTTTCAAAACAATAAATATTTATTACAACATGTATCGATGTGTTTAGGCTGATACAGCCTTCCTCAGCATATGATGTCATGACCTCTTGTTTACCTTTATAGTGTATGTGCAGACCTATTACCATAACACCTCCTCTTCAACATCTATTAACGCTATGCTACATTGTTTAGTGAAAACCACTACATAAATAGTGCATGGATAATAAAGTGCTAAAGGGAGGTGCAATATCCCATGCTAAGGAAAAATAAGTGCAAAACCCATGCTAACCGATGTAATATAAATATCTACATGAATACATACATCGCAAACAATGTTCAGCCTTTAATACCAGGTAAAAACAGACAATAAACTTTAAAAATAACTTTAAAAGTATCACCTTATTAAGAGAACGAATGGCAAACCATAGGCTTACAATTCGAACAGCCCTACCAGAGATGCGGCAAACTAAGCACCCTAAAACCCATACCCATAATTGGGGAACTATCAGTGGGCCGCCACTATAAAGAGGTGAAACATACACTTTCAAGCTGATGTGGATGGCTATTGAACAGGTGACCAATGCATCACACATGCATAAACACAAAAAGACTGCTTCTTAGGAGGCATGGTGGATTAAAACCCTAGAAACCTTTCATCACAAAAGGGTTAAATAAAGAATTAGTTTTATCATGCTTTTAATGAAAATTGTACAGTTGATTTATAAAGGGTTCTGATACAAATGTATATGATTATATAAATTACTATGATATAGAAAACTGACCCCATTTGAACTGACCCGAGCAAAAAATTGAGTTGATGGAGATCAGAGTTTGCTACTTACTTGAATGATATAGTGACCACACGATTGTAACTATTTTAAATTGCAATAGTATCACATCCCAAGAAGGATGTGATTCATTAAGTTATTTTTAAATTATTGTCTATTTACATCTACCAAACTGAAACTGTTGTTGATTTCTTTAGGTACAGTGCTACATTGGGACTTCAGTAACACAGACAGCAGCTAACTACAGGATTGGGTTTATCTGCACAGAAAGAGCACAGAGCAACAGAAAATGCTTATTACTTTTCCTGATCTCCTGAATGGAGAGTTTTACATGTAGTGTGCCAGGGGGAGGGGCTGGGTGATTGACAGTTCTTTACTGTGCCTTGCCCTATTTAAAAAGTAAAATTTCCAGAGCTAAAAAACAAGGGATAGGAAGGTCAGAGAAGGGGGAAAAAGCAGATTTAAGATTTTTGGTAAATTAATCCTATTACTGTGATTAGTTAAAATGATTTGGCACAGTTTACATGTGTGCAGGTCCTATTGTGTGCAGGGTCCTCCTGACAACAACATCCAACAGCAGCAGAGGACAAAAATGTCTGACAGCAGCCGAAGGACAATATCGTCTAACAGCAGGCAGAAAACAACAACGTGTCGACTGCTTCGGGGTTTAGTTTACCTATAGTGCGTATGCACTACAATGCGCACTATAGTTAAACTAAACCCGGAAGCGGTCATGAATTTTCAATGGAGCCAGAGGTGGATTGTGCACAAGGTAAATATACCCACCATCTTTCCTGGCTCCTGGTCGATTGATTGAAAAAAGGTAAGGCATAGCTCCTTTACCTCCCGTTCTTCAATCAATGCAGGGAGACGACCGAAGCAAAGGTAAATCCGAGGCCGACAGTTAACATTCGTTGGCCTTGGGAGTGCTCGGAAATATGTTACACACATGAACGAGAAAGGGACGTTACCGTCAGATCCAATGGTATCGTCCCTTTCTCATTTCTGTATGTTCCCACCTTAAGCAGAAATGTCAGTCTAAAGGATTAGTTCACTCAAAATGCGAACTGTTCTGCTTTGCATTGAAGAACGGGAGCTATGTCTTACCCCCCCCCCCCCCGTTCTTCAATTAATTTACCAGAAGGAACCATACCCACGATCAAGCTTCAGCGCTAGCTTCTCTTACAGGTCCTAACAGAGATTGCACTGTACATTGTACACGCATGCACATATGTATTCTCTCTTTTCCTTGCCTGCTCCTGACAGTTTAATTGAAGAATGGGAGGTAAGACATAGCTGCTTTACCTACTGTTCTTCAATTAATGCTATTATTTAATTAAGAGATACTAAATGATAATCTGTATAACAAACAATGCCAGCTGTTTTGAGGTCAGTGTTATAAGTACACACACTTTATTTTTCAGGGTAATAACACCATAACCTTCCATA
Source organism: Hymenochirus boettgeri (assembly GCA_019447015.1). Lineage (NCBI taxonomy): Eukaryota > Metazoa > Chordata > Amphibia > Anura > Pipidae > Hymenochirus > Hymenochirus boettgeri. The sequence continues at coordinate 159,977,599 of CM033473.1, read as the reverse complement.
AAGCAGTGTTTCCTACTTTTTACTCTGCTGGCATATCACTCTTACAGGGTTACCTTGTTGGGAGTGTCTGACACTGTTAAGTAGCAAATTAAAAGAGAACCATGACCATGACACCAGCCTGGAGTGTGGCTGAAACACTACGTTTAAGGCTCTGACACTTTCTGTTCTCATCAATGGTAATGTTTGCCCCAATGTAATGGCACCCATACAAGGTGGATATTGAAACCATAATACAGCTGAAACATGGAAGTTTCACATGTGTGCATATGGAATAAATGCATTTTTTGTTTCCCACTAAAAACAGTTGCATTGGAAAAACACCCCTTGAGCTACTTGAGGGGCCACACAGTGTTTGCCACACTTGTACATCCATTTTTTGACTAAGCTTTGTCTCCTTTTTTTCTAGGCTATACAGATTGTAAATACTTGAACAGTCCAAAGTGCTCCACCTGCTGTGTTTTCCATCAACAAGAAAAGCTGCACTCTCCAGTCCCATAAGGAGCTAATGTGGCTGGTTAAAGCTGGGTCCCATACATAATCAAGGTAAGAAAGTTCTGCATTCTCACACATACATACACACACTTGTAAATATTAGTCACTATTTGACTAAGCTTTGTCTTTTTTTCTAGGGTATCCGGATTGCAAAGTATCCAAAGTGCTCTACCTGCTGTATCTTCTAATCCACAAGAAAAGTTACACTCTCCAATTACACCAAAAGCTGATGTGACTAGTAATCGCTCAATCTAACTGAGGCGAACAAAGTCTTCAACTGCCATATCTTCACATCAACAAGAAAAGCTGGTTTCTTCAATTAACACAGCTGAGGATATGGATGGCAAATACCTAATCATGGTAAGATATCCTTAAATACATAAAAACAAACACATAAGTAGTGGCTCAGATTTACTGTACCTCAAAGGACATTACAACTTGATGCCCTCTTGCCCTCTATAGCAGGTAAAATATTTTAGATATGAATGTACACTAATGTACGGTATAGGAAACAAATTATTTATATACAAAACAAATGAATCAGGACATTTTCATAACAGAAGGTATCTGGTGCAGTCTCATGCACCAGATAAGAATGAATTTTAACTTAATATGTTTAACATACCAAGCATGATCCTCTTTTCCTTTTTTATTGTTGGATATTGTTCACCCCAGGGTAGGGGGTATTGAGAGAATTACACCTACTGTTCATTGGCAATTGCCAAGTAAATGTGTGCTAGAGTGACCTTCTGCAAAGATTTATATGAGTTAGGGCCCTGCTGAAAGAGTCTACATTGACATGGTAGCAGGGCTAATAAATCTTATGTCCAATGTCTTTTATGGTAATGTATCAGTTGTACCAAAATATGCTTTTGTGTGTTATAACAACAGAGATCTGTATAAATAACTCTTGTGCCTTTAAATGCAAAATTATCAACATTGCCATGCCCCCACACAGTCACGCCCACACAAAGCCATACCTACACACGAAGCCATGCCCCTTTTGCCTAGAGGCAGCATTCAAAAGTTGTTTCAGGTAGCAAAAACCCTAGAGCCACCCCTGTAGGTGGGGGTATATAAAACTATTACACATAGAAAAGGTTTATGTGTGTGTATGTGTGTGTGTAATTATCGCTATTTAATTAAAATCACCATAACAAATTACACTATACAAAGTATATTACTACTACTGACTTATATTTTAATTACAAAACAAATGATATACAATTATATAAGTATACTTACTTTACTTGACACTCCTAAGTTTAAATGGAAAACTCAAAATGGTATGTTTAGCCACACCTCTAAAAGTGTTAAAGGTTCTCTATATGGGCATTAAAAGGAAGTGGAATTTTAATAAAATCCAATGGGATTCTGATCTTACAACATGTGCCACTGTTAGCAAATGAAAAAATTATCTTAGGCATTTTACATGACAAGACAGGAAGTATAAGGAAGTTCCTGTATTACACCCAATTATGTGCTGTTTGTAAAATATGCGACAGTCTTAGCCAATCAAAAATTCTTGAGACCCACACATTCACTCTCCTACTCTGTTCTCCAAAGAAAAAAAATAGACTTCATTTAGGAGAGACAATCCAGTTTCTGATGCTAGACAGCAAGTGATGTCTGTTTATGATAAAATGACTTTGGATGTCTCTGTCACTCCCAGCATTCTTAGAGAAATGTCTAGTTTTTTCCCTTTTTACCAATATGAATATATTTATAGGATAAAGCTATGAAGTACCTTCTGTTGTAAGAAGGCTCTTTTTCATTGTATGTTCTTTGGAGAGATTTTTCCTCCCTTTAGCCCACCTCACCTTCAGCTATATAGCTGTCTGGTTTTGCTCCCAAGTCCTACACTATAGAAAACATGAAACTGTGTCCTGCAGTGATGAAATGTAATAAGATTGAAACATTGCAAGATAGTGTGGGTTCATTATAGGACCTCAGGCTGAGGTCCTATTTTACTGTGGTGTTTGGACTGAATTATAACACTCTATACAATGTTAATTAATTAATATATCAAAAGAACCCAAAACCCTGGATTTTAAATACATTTATCAGAACAAATAGATAAATAAACAAAACAGATTAAAGTGATAGTGTTATACAACAAATAATAGATGGATAATGTCTGCCTTATATTATATTCATCTAGATGCTAAGTTGTACTTTATGTATATTTACCCCATGTATTTCTTAAGCACTTTTAATACTTGAGCACTTTCATATATAAATGTGTTGAATGATTAATAAGGCTATATTTATTTCCGAACACAAAAGAGTTATACAGCGCTTTTAAAAATATCGCTGTAGTAAATCATTGTTCATCATCATACATCATAGATTAACGAACGCCCATAGACTACCATTATGGTATTTTGCTACTGCCTGGTATTCTACAAATAAACATACATTTACGGCCGCGATCGTATATTAATAATTCCCGGTATCACAAGTTTTCAAAAATGGCCCATATTTAGGGGAACTTTTCACCTAGGGCGCCATATTTAAAAATAGTCAAAGTACAATCGGGGACATACATTTATGGTGATGGTAGGATAAGCCACACTTCTATCATTACTTAGACATCTACATGTTTTTAAAACTGAAAGGCAGTGCAACAAAGTTCATGTACTTCACCAAATTATATGCTGTTTGTAAAACGTGACAGTCTTAGCAAATCAAAAAAATGTATGAATTTCACAGATATGTGTAAGACCTCACTCTCACCCCTCCCCTCTCAATAGAAAAAAGGAGAGCTGCTGTTTGCTAGACAGGAAGACATATCTGTTTATGATTTATGACAGAAAAGAAAACATATGCCTGCCAATTTCTCCGAGAATGCAGGAGGTGAGTTTGTTAATAGTTTATTAATTTTTTATGCAATGCTATATTAATAGGATGAGGCTCTGAAGTAACTTTTGTTATAAGAAGTCTCTATTTAAATGTATGCTCTGTGGAGGCCTTTTTTCTCCATTAAGCCTCACCTTAAGCTAAATAGCTGTCTGGTATCTTGTGCTCCCAAGTCTTACCCCATCAGAGTAATGAACCTGTGTCCTGCAGTAATACAATCTAGTAAGATTGAAACATGGCAGGAAAGTCTGGGTTCTTTAAAGGACCTGAGGTTCTCCAATAATGATCTCTCTCTAACAGGCTCTCTGGAGATAGTTATGAGACAATGGGGAGGGTGAGTATTGAAAGACAAACTGATAACTTTAATTATAGAATGATCCAATGGATCTCCTATTGGTTTATAATTGGTTGAAAGTTTGAGGAGAAATAGATTCAAACTCTGCACAGTAGTTGTAATTCACTGCAGGGTTTAAACTAAACTATAACACTTTATGTTATGATAAATATATTTTTTTAAAAATTACACAAAAAGTCACACAAAATGTTCGGGCAAATCTTTAGGTAGCCATTTCTACATAGGCTATGTAGTGCTATTTTCAAAAAGTTTTGGAATTGGTGCAGCCATCGCTATCATTAGTGAAAACCCTATGCTAACTAGATAGTACATCAGGTAGCGTGGGTTTTGCACAAATTCGGTTGGCACAGATGCGGCTGACGTCATGAGAAAGCGCCGCAGAAAAATAAGGATTGTAAGTATAGTTACAATTATTATTTTTTTAAAATAATACGGTGTTTAGGTCTGGGCAGGGGGCATCTGTCATATCCTAAAAGGATTTTATGCTAGGATGCAGGTCTGCAAAAAGCATGTTGGAAAAACGTATCTTCATATTGGCTGAACAGATTTTAATGGGGGATAGCTTGTTGCGGACATTCCCTTTAACTTACAATACAATGCGAAGATAACATTATGCCATTCATAAAATGCTAAATGTATACAGATATAAATATATTTAAATATAGTCTTTAAAATTATTAAAATAATTAAATAAAAATGGACAATTATGTGTGGTTAGAACATATATATATATATATACTGACTCCCAACACCCCCAAGCAAAAGACGCCTGGTGGATGCCCAGAGAACAACAACAAAGGCCCTGTAGTGTAGGCACGATCACCATTATTCTAATAAACGTCTGACAAGGTTCAAAGATCAATGCAAAGTACCTTTATTGCTCTGAAGCGTGTCATGCACACATATTAAAATCACATTTCTAAACACGGGAACCCCCCTGTATATAACATCACTAAACAAACACAAAAAGCTGGGTGGAAGGGCAACAGAGCACGATGGTCATAATAGGCTCCTCACTTGCTAACACGTGTACCTCAGCGTCCACTTTGGGGAACTTAATCACACACAGTTGAAATGTGTGTGGGAAATGCAGTATGTGCACCTACATGCTAAATACAGAATCGATAATGCTGCCAAATGGAAAAAAGTGGTCATTGGGTAGTGTAATGAACTGTCAAACATGGGGGGTCATTTATCTAGCTATCTGTCACTGTGGAGCCAAATATGTAGGAAAAACAATTAGAAAATTGACCATTAGGGTAGGAGAGCATATCAGAGCATGTGCCAAGGGCCAAATTCTACGCCGTTCTATCGCGAAACATGTATATGAGAAACATCAGGGAAACTTTAAAGGGTTAAAATTTGTGGGAATTGAGATCGTCCGAATGGGGGAAAGAGGAGGCAATATAAATAAAAAGCTGCTTCAGGTGGAAACCAAATGGATAATGAAGTTAAAAACACTGACCCCACAGGGACTAAATGATGATATACAGTTCTCATGTTTTTTGTAGATTGAGGCTAAAAGGGAATGGGGAGAGTAAGCCATGGTGTAACAAGTTATTGTATTGTATTAATGGGAACATGATTATGTTATGGTATAATTTTGAAGGATGGTATCTCTTTAAGAAATGGATATATAAGGAGGTACTGGACGTGTGACGTGATACCCTGACGAAGCGTCCGGAAAGGGCGCGAAACGCGCGTCGGTGTTCCGTGCTGGGTGGAGGCGACGCCGCGTCGTGTTCGTGCTGGGTGGAGGGGCTAACGGTACAGAGGAGCTTTGCTACGAGAAATGCCGGAGACCAGTGTGTTGATGTGAACCACACGTAGGTGTGAGTATGAGGTGGATTGCACTAGTACCAACCATGTGGGAAATAATGTCTAACGGGCGGGATAACATGTTAATGGAGTGGGACGGGTGAAGATCAAATGTTTGTGCAAGATGAGAGGACACAAGGGAGCGGTTTAAGAAACCTGATACTGCAAGTGTTTGGGACAGGCGAATTTTGGCAGGCGAGTGTGCCAGGTTGCAGGTACCTATGCTAAAGGTGGCAGACTCACCGTATCTGTCGAAATAACAGTATTGATTTTTGTGTTGAAGCGTAGTCCCGATACCCCTCCTGATCAATGCCCGCTTGGTCTGATACAGGTGTAATGATGTTCACGGAACTATATTAGACATTTCAACTGTGTGTGATTAAGTTTCCAAAGTGGACGCTGAGTACACGTGTTGCAAGTGAGGAGCCTATTAGGACCATCATGCTCTGTTGCCCTTCCACCCGCTTTTTTGTGTTTGTTTAGTGATGTGATGTAATGTACTATACAGGGGGGTTCCCGTGTTTAGAATGTTGATTTTAATATGTGTGCATGACACGCTTCAGAGCCAATAAAGGTACTTTGCATTGATCTTGAACCTTGTCAGACGTTTATTAGAATAATGGTGTGTCCACACTACAGGGCCTTTGTTGTTGTTCTCTGGGCATCCACCAGGCGTCTTTTGCTTGGGGGTGTTGGGAGTCAGTATAAAATCTAGGCTATGTTTGCCCTGGAGGCACCCTTATATTAAGGATTCACCTATAACAGTATTGATGAGGGAGGAGCACTATACTGCATTTTTTATAAATTAGGGACAAAGGAATCCTGATGGTCTCAATTCTAGGTGGGGTATTACTGCATAGTAGTAAGACCACATTGTCACGACCGTAGTGGTTACGCCTTTAGAGCGGCATGTCAAGCAGTATGGCAGCTTCCCCACAGTGTTTTAAACTGGCCAGGCAATCACTGGTTAATTCTTGCCTGACCATTGGTAAGACTGGGTTTGTTATATTTGCTTAGCCCAGCATGAGGTTTCGCCTCAAGGGCAAGTTGATACGCCTGCAGACAGACAGAGTAGATAGATAGATAGAATAGATAGATATGATAGAATAAGATAGACAGACGACAGACAGACAGTAATTAATAGATAACAGCACAGACAGATGATAGACCGAGACAGATAACATAGATAGACAGACACAGACACGACAGACAGACACATACAAACAGACAGACAGACAGATAGATAGATAGATAATAGATTATTGAATTGGATTGATTGATTGATTGATTGATTGTATGATATACAGAAGACAGACAGATAAATAGATAGACAGACAGACAGATAAATAGATAGATAGACAACAGACACAACCGACAGACAGAAGACCGATAGATAGACATACGACATGATAAATAAATAGTTAGTTCGATTTTATCGACAGACAGACAGACATATAATAGATCATAGGCGTGATGGACGGACGGACATATAGAATGATAGACAGGACAGACAGATATATCGATAGATAGATACATACATAGTAATTACAGCTATGAACTAACGTACTACTACTCTTTGGAGGGCTAGGCCACAACTGCGATTGCGCATGCAATCACCCATTTTTATGCAATCACATGCAACTCACACCATTTTTATGCACAATCACATGCAATCACACCATTTTATGCACAATCACATGCGATCACCCATTTTGTAATGAGCACAATCAACATGCATCACGCATTTTTATGCACAATCCTGAACAATTGCCAATCTACCACTTTTTATGCACAATCACATCATCACACCATTTTTTTATGCAATCACATGCAATCACCATTTTTTATGCACAATGCACACATGCAGATCACCATTTTTAATGCACATCAATGCACACATTTACCAATCAAACACAGGAACCATTTTTTGCACAATCACATGGCACACATCACCATTTTATGCACAATCACATCAATCAACCATTTTTATTGGCCAATCCCACTGCCATCACCATTTTTTAGCACAATCACATGCATCCTACCATTTTTATGCACATCACATGCGACTCTTTTTTTTTATCTCACAAGAAGAAATTCGCATGTGCAAAAGCACAGGAATCAAAAAAAAAAATCACCGGAATCACGGCGATTGCGGTGCATTGCTGTGTGCGATGCAGTGTGGGCCGTGTCCCTTACAGAAATGATCAACACAGACTGACAAGATGGAGGTGGAGGACACAGATCAGAGGGGAGGCTTCTCTAATAGAATTGGTTCTTCTCAATCAGAATTTTGTCATTGGAAGAATTATGGTGGGGTTCGGGGAACTGTTAGTTCTTCCAAAACAAATATGGGTTTCATTTGAAGTTTAACATTAAATAAATTGACAGCCCTTTTTTTTTTTATTTTTGCCCCCCCCCCCCCGTCCCTTTGTTTTTCCCACGGGGTTTGGGGGGTTGTTGGGGGGTGTGGGTGGGTTGGGTGTGGGGGGGGGGGGGGTGGTTTGTTGGTGTGTAGGGTGGTGGGTTGTGCAAAAAAAAAAAACAAATGGGAATTCAAGGAGCTGGCTAGTTACTGTGATCTTCCCTTGGCTCCAAACTCACCTGTCCCTACTGGCGGTGTTAACCGTAACACGGGGAGGGGAGTCACCACAGGCCCAACAAGTGAGAACACAATAATGTGGTGTGACTCTCGTGGTGTAGAGTGCTCTTGGAATGAGTCGATCAGGGCCCACGATACAAGTAATCGGTACCCAGCAGATCAGGCTGGAACTGCCCACAGAGGCTGCATATACAGTCTTGTTGCACCGCAGAGACAAGCCTAGCAAGCAGTCAGAGATCCATGCACAGAGCATGAAATGTGCAGTGACGTCACACACTCTCCCTGTGTCCCCTCTCTTGGACGCGCAGTGCAAACTCCTCCAGCAAGGTCACACGATGGCCATGACGCCCCTCTCTCCTCCTCCCCCCTCATTTGGCCACCTTAGCCCTCCTCAAGGTGGTCCATACTTTTTTTGCTCACACTTGGCACAAATGTATGTTTGTCCCTCTATTTTTGTAATTTCATTAACTGTTCATATGTAACATAAATTCTGTCTGTCCATTCCAGTCACGGTGAAAATCTAGGTAAAAAGAGGAAGGAGGTTTTTGTACAGCTCTGTATCAACGTGTGGCTGCTCTTATATTCCTGACAGTGATACTGTCTGCATCCTTTCTTTCGTGCCACTCTGCTGATTGTTCAAGTTGAAATCAAAGTTCTGACCCACGCCCACTGAACCGGCTCTGGGGTCCCTGGTGTGGTCGGTTCGTTGCATCAATAGATCAACCTTTGGTGCTTGTCCTGAATTCTGTTTGGTACCAGGCCAGGTAGTGTTAATCCCAGTACTGGCTTTACATGTGATGGTGACAGTGTCTCCTGGTACACGAGACATACATCGGAGACTGAGACATAACAATCTGCACATAGAACCTAGGGTTGAAATAAAATTTCACTGTTATCATAATGTTAACTTATGTCTGAAAACACAAATAATCATTATGTTTCCTTTACCTTGTATAAAGATAAACCCATCCCCATTAATAAGTCAGATAACCCATCTTTGGTATCTCTGCCTGTGACAGATACAACCATTATAATGACCACAGCATCCGTGTCACTTTTATAGCGCTGCAGGGTAAGCCAGACAATGTGTCAATCAAATCAAGTTCCTTAAAAATGTCCAGATCACTGGACTACTATTTGTGGTTTTCTTCCAGTTACATCATTCTACTGTATGAATAGTGTCCCAAGCTCCCCTTGTGGTTGACAGAACCAACAGCCAACGTTTTTTAAAAACAACAATTGATCGGTTTACTAACCGAAAGCCTAACTATCATTACCCATGTGTTCCATTTAAGGGCCTGTGCTTTCCTAAATGGTTTCTGGACCACGAGTTACTAACAGTATTTCCTTGGGTGGCCGGGGCGGCTTGATGCAGTTAATAGGGGTGTAAGTACTCAAGAAGCAGCAGGGTGGGCAAACATCCCCCCTAGCAATTTAGCCATTTTGTTTGTGCACAGTCCTGCCCTGAAAATGTAAATGGTTGGTTCAGTTTACAACTCATTACCATTATACCCACACATGCACATCATCCACCTTCAGTCCAGCCCGCTCCTACCATGAAGCAACTTGAAACAGTTGCTCACTGGGCACTCCAGACCCAAATAAATAATAAAATATAGGCCGGCATTTTCCTTCCACCTTGTTTTAAGCGCAGCATTTTTTACCTCCAATAGTTGCCAATGTGACTTCCGGACCTTCCGGTGGAATCCTCGGACCCCATGGAAACCCTACACTGCATACCTGCGCTGCCAATTTTTGAAGAGCGGGACCCGGATTCTGGTATCCAATAGTGATCGCTTGAAATCAGTTTTTTTTTTTTAATTTTGCCTGCTACCTTTTCTGATGGCCATGAAGGTCTTCCGCGCGCGCGCGCGCTTTTGCTAAGTGACGTACGTTGTCGTACTGCCGTCACCTGACTACTTGCGCGCCACAGGAGGTACCGGTCCAGGACCACCCGACCATGCCTCCCACCCATGAACTTGTCCCACCCAACAACCCCCTGACAGAGTTGTTGCCCCCCCGGGCCAGATGCCGTAAACCATGAACCCACAAAAGGAAGAGCACAGGGGCGAACCCTTCTTCTCCGTGCGCTTAGGCTTCTAGCAGGGACGGAAGACAAGAACTCGGAGGCCCAAGACGCAGGAGGGTAAAGGTGAGATGCGGGAGGGCGGGTCTGTTGAGACTGGCAGAGAGAGTGTTTGTGAGATCAATTTCAACTAGACACTGCAGAACAGGTTTTCACCGTTGGGGTACTTATGTAGGTACGTGGGGTGGGCAGTTAATCACATTCTCGCAGAGAGAGGATAGATAGCAAGAGAGTAGATACATAGATAGAGAGATAGATAAGTCTGAGATAAGTAGAGTAATGATAGCTGAATAGATAGATAGATAGTGAAGCAGATAGATCAGCAGAGATATGATAGATAGATGAGATGATCAGCTAGATAGATAGCAGCGATATAAAGCAGTAGAAGATATAGATAGATAGCCAGAGATAGCTAGATAGTGAGTAGCAGCAGAACTAGTGAAAGCGGATAGATAGATGAAGATAGAGTAGATAGATAGATAGATATAGATAAGTAGATAATAGTAGACTAGATGATAGATACATAGATAGATAGATAGATAGATAGATATGATATATAGATGATATATAGATGTAGATAGATGGATAGCATCATGATAGCAGAGATGGAATAGAGCAATAGATTACGTAGATAGATAGATAGATGATAGGATAGATAGATGATCAGATAGATAGATATGCGATAGATATATAAGATTAGATCAGATAGATTGATAGCATAGAAGATGATAGATAATAGATAATAGTAGCTGAGATAGATTAGATAGATAGATAGATAGATGATAGCTAGATATATAAGCAGAGATAGATAATATAGATAGATGAATACTAGATAGGATAATAGATTATAGATAGATAGATAGCTGAGATAGATAATAGCTAAGATAGATGATAGATAGATTATAGCTAGATAATAGCAAGATAAGATAGATACAGGATGAAAGCAGAGAAGATAGATGTGATAGCAGAGATAGCTAGATAGATAGCAGAGATAGAAGCAGAGATAGATAGATAGATACAGAGATAGATACGATACAGATAGCTGAGATAGATATATGATAGATGATAGATATAGATATGGATAGCTAGATTTGAAAGAAAAAAAACATACAGAAGAAATGATAGATAGATCGATGATAGCTAGATAGGATAGCCGAGATAGAAAGCATAGATAGATAGATAGATCGCAGAGATAGATAGATACTAGATAGCGAGATATATAGATTAGATAGCAGAGATAGATCAGATAGATAGAATGCAGAGATAGATAGATAGATAGATAGCAGAGATAGATAGATATATAGATAGATAGATAGCATAGATAGATTAGCAAGATAGATAGATAGATGATAGAGAAGAGATAGATGCTAGAGAGAGATATAGATGATAGTAGAGAGAGATAGACTTATAGATAGAGAGATAGATGATAGAGAGAGATAGATAGATGATGAGCGAGAGAGATAGATGATAAGAGAGAGAGAGATTGATATACGAGAGAGAGATCGATAGATATGAGGAGAGAGATAGATCAGATAGTAGAATAATAGTAGAGATAGAGAGATAGATAGATAGAGAGAGAGATTAGATAGAGGAGGATATATAGATAGATAGCGATGAGAGAGATAGATAGAGAGATAGATATGATAGAGAGATAGATATATAGATGAGATATCTATAGATAGAGTAGATAGATAGAGATAGATAGATTCAGAGCTAGTATGATAGCATAAGATAGAAGATAACAAGATAGATAGCAGAGATAGATCGATAGCATAGTTAGATAGGATGTCGATAGCAGAGATAGATAGATAGATGATAACTAGTAGGATACAGAGATAGAGAGATAGATATCAGAGATATATAAATAGTCAGAGCTAGATAGATAGCAGAGATAGATAGCAAGATTAGGAATAGATAGCATAGATAGCATCGTTTAGATAGATGAAAAAAATTTTTTATATCGCCGAGATAGATAGATAGCAGAGATAGAGGATAGATGATAACTAATAGATAGCAAGCTAGATAATAGATCGAATAGCAGAGATAGATAGATAGTAGCAGAGATAGTAGATAGATAGATAGCAGAGATAGATAGATAGATAGCAGATATAGATAGATAGATAGCAGAGATAGATAGATAGAGAGATAGATAGCAGAGATAGATAGATAGATAGATAGCAGAGATAGATAGATAGATAGATAAGATAGATAGATAAAGATAGATAGATAGATGATAGTCAGAGATAGATAGATAGCAGAGATAGATAGATAGATAGCAGAGATTTAGATAGATAGTGCAAGAGATAGATAGATAGCATAGATAGATAAGATATCAGAGAATAATCCTATAGCAGAGATCGATAGAATTAGGTAGATTGCAGAGATAGAGAGTATAGTATGCAGAGATCGCAGAGATATATGCAGAGATATAGATAGATAGGCAGAGATAGATAGATAGCAGAGATAGATAGAATTAGCATAGATAGACAGATAGCAGAGATAGACATGATAGCAGAGATAGATAGATAGCAGAGATAGATAGATAGGATAGCAGAGATAGATAGATTAGATAGATAGCACGATAGATATGATTATATGATAGCAGAGATAGATAGATTATAGATCGCAGAGATAGAACAGAGAGCAGAAGATAGATCGATAGATAGATATAGATAATAGACAATAGCAAGATAGATAGATAGACATATAGCAGAGATAGACAGATCGCAGAGAGAGATAGATAGAACAGATAGCAGAGATAATAAAAGATAGCAGTGTGCTATCAGCTATCTCTGCTATCTGTCTATCTATCTATCTATCTATCTCTGCTATCTACCTAATCTATCTATCTCTGCTATCTATCTATCTCTGCTATCTATCTATCTATCTATCTCTGCTATCTATCTATCTATCTATCTATCTCTGCTATCTCTCTATCTATCTCTGCTATCTATCTATCTCTGCTATCTATCTATCTATCTCTGCTATCTATCTCTCTCTTCTGTCTATCATAGACAGAGAGAGATAGATAGCAGAGATAGATAGATAGATAGATAGCAGAGATAGATAGATAGCAGAGATAGATGATTAGGTAGATAGCAGAGATAGATAGATAGATAGATAGCAGAGATAGAAGATAGTAGAGCAGAGATAGAGAGATAGATAGCAGAGCTGATAGATACGAGATAGAGAATAGATAGGCAAGATAGAGAGATAGATAGCAGAGATAGATAATAGCAGAGAAGATAGTAGCAGAGATCGATAGCAGAGATAGATAGATAGCAGAGATATATAGATATCAGAGATAGATAGGAGTAGATAGATAAGCAGGATAGCAGATTTGATAGATAGATAGTAGCAGTTCTAGATAGATAGATGATACTAGATAGATAGCAGAGATAGAGAGATAGATAGCAGAGTATATAGATAGCATATATAGATAATAGCAGAGATGATAGATAGCATAGATAATAGCATAGATAGATCGATAGCAGGATAGCAGAGTTAGATAGTCGATATATACATAGATAGATAGATAGCAGATATAGGATAGATAGATATAACTAGATAGATAGCAGAGATAGATAGAATAGATAATATAGATAGATATATGATAGATAATAGATACGAAGATAGATAGATAGCAGAGATATATAGATCGATTAGATAAGCCGAGATAGATAGATAGATAGCAGAGATAGATAGATATATAGCATATATCGATAGATATGATAGATAATAGATAGATAGTCATATAATAGATAATAGATATATAGCAAGATAATAGATAGCAGCCGATATATAGATAGCTAGCATAGATAGACTTATAGAATAGCAGAGAAGATAGATAGCAGAGATAGGCTAGATAGCAGAGATAGAATATATAGGCAGAGATAGATAGTATAGGTAGATAGCAGCGATAGAAGATAGATAGCAAGATAGAGAGTCGATAGCAGAGATAGATAGATAGGATAGCAGAGATCGATGAGATTAGCAAGATAGATAGATTAGCAGATATAGACAGATAGCTCAGAGATAGATAGATAGCAGAGTATAGATAGATACAAGATCGATAAGTAGATAGCAGAGATAAGATAGATTAGCAGATAGCAGAGATAGATAGATTAGATAATAGCAGAGATATATAGATATGATCGCAGAGATAGACAATAGCATAGATATATATAGGATAGACACTGGCAAAGATAGTAGATGGACAGATATCAAGATAGAACAGATAGCAGAGATAGATAGATAGATAGACAGATAGCAGAGATAGATAGATAGCAGTCTGCTATCTATCTATCTCTGCTATCTGTCTATCTATCTATCTATCTATCTATCTCTGCTATCTACCTAATCTATCTATCTCTGCTATCTATCTATCTCTGCACTATCTCTCTATCTTGCTATCTATCTATCTATCTATCGATCTCTGCTATCTCTCTAACCTAGCTCTGCTATCTATCTATCTATCTCTGCTATCTATCTATCTTATCTCTGCTATCTATCTCTCTCTCTGTCCTATCATAGACAAGAAGAGAGGATAGATAGCAGAATAGATAGATAGCAGAGATAGATCGATAGCAGAGACTAGATAGATTAGGTAGATGCAGAGATATATAGATCTATCGATAGCAGAGATAGAGATATAGATCGCAGAGATAGAGAGATAGATACAGAGATAGATGATAGTCAGAGATAGAGCCGATAGATAGCAGAGACGAGAGAATAGAATATCAGAGATAGATAGATAGGCTAGAGATAGATCGATAGAGAGATAGATAGATAGCAGAGATAGATAGATAGATAGCAGAGATATATAGATTAGGTAGATAGCAGCGATAGAGAGATAGATAGCAGAGATAGAGAGATAGATAGCAGAGATAGATAGATAGCAGAGATCGATAGATAGCAGAGATAGATAGATAGCAGAGATAGACAGATAGCAGAGATGAAGATCGCAGAGATAGTAGATATCAGAGATAGAATAATAGATCGATAGTAGATAGATAAGATAGATAGATGATAGATAGCAGAGATTAGATAGATTGAAGATAGCAGAGATAGATATATTAGATAGATAGGCAGAGATAGATCGATAGCAAGAGATAGATAGATAGCAGAGATAGATAGATAGAAGCAGAGTAGATGATGCATAGATAGTATTAGATCGCAGAGATAGATAGATAGCAGAGATAGATAGATTAGATAGATAGCAGAGATAGATAGATTAGATAGATAGCAGAGATAGATAGATATAGATAGCAGAGATAGATAGATAGCAGAGATAGATAGATAGATAGATAGATAGATAGATAGATAGATAGATAGATAGTAGAGATATAGAGATAGATAGCAGAGATAGAGAGATAGATAGATAGCAGAGATAGATAGATAGATAGATAGATAGAATAGATGTAGTACGAGTAGAGAGATAGATGCAGAGTTGAGATATGGATAAGCAGAGATCGAGAGATTGATAGCAGAGATAGAGAGTATGGATAATACGATAGAATAGATAGATAGATAGCAGAGATAGAATAAGAGATAGCAGAGATAGATAGATATCAGAGATAGTAGATAGCATGATAGATAGAATAATAGATATATAGATAGATAGTAGCAGAGATAGATAATAGGCAGAGATAGATAGATTAGATAGCAGCGATAGATGAATTGGATAGCAAGATAGCTCGATAGATATCATCGATAGAATGGGTAGCAAGATAGATAGATAGCAGAGATAGAGAGATGGATAGCATTAGATAGATAGATGATAGCAGGATGAGAGATGGATAGCATAGATAGTAGATAGATACAGAGATTAGAGATTGGATAGCAGAGATAGATATGGATCGCAGAGATAGATAGATAGATAGCAGAGATAGAGAGGATGGATAGCAGAGATAGATTAGATTGGATAGCAGAGATAGATAGATAGATAGCAAAGAGAATGAGGTAGTCAGAGATAGATGTGGTAGGCAGAGATAGATGGTGGTAGCAGAGATCATAATTAGCATGATAGCAGAGATAGCGAGATAGATAGCAGAGATAGAGAGAGTTAGCAGAGAGATAGATATGTATATCATAGATAGAGAGATTGATACCAGAGATAGATAGATAGAATAGCAGAGATAGAGAGATAGATAGCAGAGATAGAGATATGGAGAGCAGAGATAGAGAGATGGATAGTTCAGAGATAGAGAGATGAAGCAGAGAAGGTATATGATAGCAGAGATAGAGATATGGATCGCAAATAGAGAGATAGATAGCAGAGATAGAGAGATGGATAGCAGAGATAGATAGAGAGATAGATAGCAGAGATAGATAGATAGATGGATAGCAGAGATAGATTATCTATCTATCTCTGCTATCTATCACTCTATCTCTGCTATCTATCTCTCTATCTCTGCTAACTCTCTCTATCTCTGCTATCTATCACTCTATCTCGGCTATCCATCTCTCTATCTCTGCTATCCATCTCTCTATCTCTGCTAACTCTCTCTATCTCTGCTATCTATCTATCTATCTCTGCTATCTATCACTCTATCCCTCTGCTTATTTCTATCACTCTATCTTGCTAACTCTCTCTATCTCCTGCTATCTATTATCTATCTCCTATTATGCTCTCTATCTCTGCTATCTATCTCTCTATCTCTGCTATCTACCTAATCTATCTATCTATCTATCTATCTCTGCTACTCTCTCTATCTCTGCTATCTATCTCTCTATCTCTGCTATCTATCTCTCTATCTCTGCTAACTCTCTCTATCTCTGCTATCTATCTATCTATCTCTGCTATCTATCTATCTATCTCTGCTATCTATCGCTCTATCTCTGCTATCTATCACTCTATCTCTGCTAACTCTCTCTATCTGGCTATCTATCTCCTATCTCTGCTAACTCTCTCTATCTCTGCTATCTATCTATCTATCTCTGCTATCTATCTCTCTATCTCTGCTATCATCTCTCTATCCTGCTATCTATCTCTCTATCTCTGCTAACTCTCTCTATCTCTGCTATCTATCTCTCTACTCTGCTATCTATCTCTCTATCTCTGCTATCTATCTATCTATCTCTGCTATCTATCACTCTATCTCTGCTATCTATCACTCTATCTCTGCTATCTATCTATCTCTGCTATCTATCTATCTATCTATCTCTGCTATCTATCTATCTATCTCTGCTATCTATCTATCATGCTCTGCTAATCATCACTCTATCTCTGCTCTATCTCTCACACTCTCTCTCTGCTATCTATCATTCACTCATCTCTGCTATCTAGCACCTCTATCTCTGCTTCTATTCACTCTTCTCTGCTATCTATCACTCTATCTCTGCTATCTATCATCTATCGTCTGCTATCTAGCTATCTCTGCTCTCTATCTATCGTGCTACCTATCTATGAATCTAGATACCAGAGATAGATAGATACCCATAGATAGATAGATACCAGAGATAGATAGATACAGAGATAGATAGATAGCAAGATAGATAGACAGAGATAGATCGATAGGCAGAGATAGATCAGATAGACAAGATAGAAGATGCAGAGACGATAGATTAGATAAAAAAGGCAGAGATAAGATAGATAGCAGAGATCAGATAGATAGATAGCAAGAGATAGATAAATACTCTATATAATTATATATAATCTATAATAAATATAATAATTAGATAATGTTAAGGCCCTCTGAAAGAGTCTACCTGACATTGCAGCAGGGCTTACAAATCTTTTGGCCAACTCTTTATTTTCTACAGAGTATGGTAGGGCTTTCTAATGTAATGGTACCATTTGCAACACATGTTTTTAGTGTTTTCTAAAAATAGAGAAGCGTATAAATAACCATTTTCAAACCAATTATGAAAATTTACCACGCCATGCGATAAAGCCACACCCACCACTAGCCACGCCCTCGTCTAGGGGCGGCATTCAAAGTTTTTTCAGGTGCCAAAAACCTAGGGACACCCCTGTTCAGTCTGCATATACAATACCATGGTACTGTACGCGATAGTAGGAGACATAGGAAACCGGAGGTGGACACAATGTTGGACTAGGGTAGTGATTTTAACTGGTAGGATTTTAATATTCCCACATTTGAGTAACTGCACAGGCTGATTATAGGCTCCAAATCTTTCGGTTTTTTTTGGATAACCTAATTTTCCAGCGTCCTGCTAATCCAATTATCTTCATGACCAAATAACCTTCTAGGTTGCCTACAAGAAGTTGCCATATTGGGAGTCTGATTACCCCGCCTCTGCATATGATTATTGTGGGAACAACCCACGGTTCAAGTCAAGCTGCTACTCAGGTAGGAATTGTCAGCTGAGTGTTTAGTCTTTACTAAGTGTGGTACGAAGCCTTCAGTGTAGAGATGTTACAAGGCAATGATTCATAAAACCCCCCTAGCAGGTCATTTAAGGTATACACATTCAAAAAACAAAATGTTTTTTGTGGGGTGTGGGGGGGGGGGGTTTGTGTTTATGAACAATTGAAACAAACTGTTTTGAAATTCCACATTTGAGGATTGTTACCATTATAGTCTATGGAAAAATATCCCGAAATTCTCCGATACTCCGTAAGCTCTCGGTTGATCCTTAGCTAGAAGATTTCACACTTCTCCTATTGCCCCCCAACGTCTGTCCGAATTTCATGTCTCTAGCTCAAAAACTTGGGAGGAGATAAACGGTCCAAAAAAGCGAAGAATAAACGGAAAGAAGAAATATAAAAAGCAGTATTAGGCACCAATTAATGTAACAATATTAATATTAAATCTTTGTTTTCTATTACATACAGTAGTGTCAGTATTGTAACATAGCTTCTAAATAGCCACACTTTTAATAATTCATCTTTATATTTAATTGCACAGTAATCCATTGTTCACAGGACACATATTTATAGTTTACAGGCGACACCATCATCAAAGCTATCCACCATATCGGGCAAAACATATATCTTAACAACGGATTCAATAGAGTGTTAGCCCTTAAAGGTATCACTTAAATTTCATATACATTGGACCGAATTATAAACACCATATCTAATTTCACCATTACAGTAAGTACTTAGAGATGGACCACAAACCGAACTTGAACCAAGTTCGAGAACGACTTTATGAGTCCTCGAAACATTTTAACTATTTTGAACTAGTTCGAGTTTGAACTATTTAGTTTTTCCACTCGCAGCTGTGTTTTTTTTTTACAGGCTTTCGCTAATCTCGCTCCTAGAATGTATCAGTTTCACACCCTAGAATGTACGGCAGCCAGAAGGTCGTTTGCTAACCCTAACATGTATAGTTTTGCACCCTAGAAATGTATCGTTCGTTCCTAACCGTAGATGTATCGTTATAACCCATAATGTATCGTTCACTTACCCATGAATGTCTCCGGTTGCATACCCGTCGAATGTATCATTCGTCTAACCCCTAGAATGTATCGTTCGCTACTTCTAGAATGTATCGTTCGCTAACCTAGAATTATCATTCGCGAACCCTAGAATTATCGTTTTGCGTAACCCTAGATGTATCAGTGCGCTAACCCTAGAATGTTCGTTCGCTAACCCTAGAATTATGGTTCGCTAACCTAGAATGTATGGTTCACTAACCCATAGTTCGAGTGTGTTCGCGCGCGTCCTCGCTTCGCGCAACCCTAGAATTATTGTTCGCTAAACCTCGAATGCATCGTTCACTAACCCTAGAATGGATCGTTTTTCACTAACCCTAGAATGTATCGTTTGCTAACCCTATGAATTTACGTTCGCTACCCCAGAATGTATCGGTCTCTAACCCTTAGACATGTATGGTTCGCTACCCTAGAATGTTATGGTTTCACTAACCCTAGAATGTATGGTTTCGCTACCCTAATATGTATTGTTCGCTAACCCTTCACTGTATCATTCACTAACCCTAGAATGTATCTCGTTCGCTGACCCTAGACATGTATGGTTCGCTAACCCGTAGAATGTATGGTTTCCGTTAACCCTAAATTATGGTTCAACTAACCCTGAGATGTTGGTTCGCTAACCCTAGTCATGTATTGTTCACTACCTTCGATATGCTCGTTCACGTAACCCTAGCAATGTATCGTACCTGATTCAGTCCTACCCTCAGAATGTTCTACTGTGTCTCCTTGCTAACCCTAGAATGTATCGTTGCTAACTCTAGATGTCATCATTCGCTACCCTATTCTTCACCTAGAATGTATGCTTCGCTAACCCTCGATGTAGTCGGACTATTACGTGTCGTAACCCTTGAAATGTATTGTTTGTTTCGGTAACCCCTAATGCACCGGATCGTTTTTCGGCATGTTCCTCCCCTCCTCTGGTCCCACCTGGTCTTTTAAATCCCCATAAAGAGAACAGTATTTTCCTTTATCTTATGGACTTGTTATATGTTTTGGCCATGCCCTGTACTCCTCCACGCCTTCCTTAGTGGCCCAATATTTTCTTGGTTTCTTGCGTCAAAGGACAGATTCGTTTGTCCTATATTTGGAGCCACTTTTGCCTTCTAAAAGATAAATCTCCTGATTGGGATTGAAAGTTTATCATAGTTTCAACACTTTGTTATTTGTACCCGCTCTCACTAAAAATGATGTGGACACATTCATGTATTTACAATAGATCATTTATTTATACATATTATACTTATGGAGACATTTCCTGTTCTTTGATTTCAATGAATCCCCTACCATGTTTGTTAATGTATATCTACGGGCTTCAAACGACTGTGGTGACACCATCATTTTAACGTTCACTGGCTTTTTGTGGACCATAAAGGTCCTCACCTCCCTACCACCTTATGTAAATCTGGGATCCTCCTCCACAGCAATTACCATTCCTCTAAAAATTCATTCTTTTCCGTCCCACCAACTCCTGTTGTAGCGTGAAATAAACCTTATTAGGTCTTTCTCTTATTTCTATCTTTTTTCTCATATCAATAGCTTTCTCTGCTGGTAAACTTATGTCACTCCTCATACCACACTGCCAGATAACCTTGCTCATAGAATCCTGCTCATCACATCCATGATTTGATATTCAAAAAAGTCTCCATAGTAGAACAATATAATTCTGATTTGTAAAATTGTCACAACGGTAAGATTTTTTAGCAAATTCCTAGGATGGGTGACAGAAGCTTCCAGCAAAGGTTAACAGCCCGTGTCCTTACGGAGTAATTTCTGTTATCATTCACAATCGTTCTTGAAGATTTTAAGCATCAAAGAAAATTCACCATTTATCATTCCAATCATGATAAAACGTTTCTCTATAAACAATGACATTTCCAGCAACAATGTTCATCTAGCCGCGCTAAGTCTGTATTTCCCCTGTTGCAACTTCGTGGAATGTTTGTTATCACTGGGAGTTGTGATCTTCCACGAACCAGCTTGGGTATTAGAGTGAGGATTACCACCTCTCTCCTGTTCCATTTAGACATTGATTGAGATGTTCACACGGATGGGTTATAGGTAAATTTATTATTATTGCATATTCTGAGGTATAACTGTGTCCAGATGAACTGCTGTGTCTGGGTATCTGCATCTACTGACCTACACATCTCCTAAAAACCTGGGATGTGTCTAAACATCCCACACATGGGTGGGTACTGTAGATAATATTCTCTTTCTCCTACATTCAACTGCAGAATTGCCTTATACTTCAGTTTGATAAACTCTATATGTTGCTGGACAGAATAATGGGGTACTGTGTCTGTTTATCATCTAATATGGGGTACTAGGAGAATCAGAGCTTTTAGAAACCACAGTATATTTGTGTAACATGATGTTTTTTTATAAAATTTTAAAGCACAAAAAAATGAAATGTTGTGGATTGAAAGTGAGGTAAGTTTTCCTCTAGTTCTCTTACCTCAGGGAAACCAGAGGGGGAGCATCACCGTCATGCGGAAAGTTTCCAGTTTGTGTAAATGAGAACTAAAACTAAAACATACACATGAGCAAATGGGATATTATGATATGCTATGGCAAGAAGGGTAGGGGGGGAATCAAGTGACCATCGCGACTATGTACTAGTATAAGGGTCCCATACATTGCCACAGTGCTGACTGTAACAACCCCCTGTCTGTTGATTTGCTATTGGTAACTAACATTGGTACTAAACATTTCATTCATCAATCCCCATCCCTCCGGTTCCCTGCAGAACAATTGCGGTCCCCAGGTTAAGATAAACCAGAGCTTTAATTTTACATTAATAGGCGAGATAACCTCCTTTTGCAAGAAGGAAATAAAGGTCGACACAATCAGGTCAGTGAGACCCTAATTCAGAGACACTATATTAAACCATATACTACCGCAGTTTAAAAGGCACTGGGCCCATCAGAATAGAGCAAATATTAACCCTTTATTGGCAACAAACTATTATTCTGGTAATTAATGCAAGTATGGTAATGTCACTTGCGTAAGTGCAAATTATTGAAACGTGAGGTGTGGCGTAAGCGGGGTGAGTATTACAACTTTAAACAAATAGAAGCCTTCTGATTACCAATTAGGGACACAGGATACCTGAATGTCTCAATTCTAGTGGGGTATTTTACTGCTTAGTATAAGACTACATGTCACAAACCAGTAGTGTTATCTCAAGCAGTATGGCGCAGCTCCCACATTGTTAACTGGCCGCAATCACTGGTTAAATTCCTGCCTGACCAGTTGGTAAAGACTAAAGAGTTTTCGTATATTTGCTTAGCCCAGCAGAGGTCTGCCTTCAAAGGGACCAAGGTGTACTGCAGACGCGACACAGATAAATAACAGACACGACAGACGACGATGATAGAAGATAGATGATTAGATCATAGATGATTGATAGACAGACAAACAGTAGATAGAAGCAGAAACGATAGATAAGCAGATAGATAGATAGACAGACAGCAGATAAATAGATAATACATACATACATAGCACCAATGCAATTTCACCTCTCTCCGCCAGCTTCACTTCTTCCCACCCATCAGTCTCCTCTTTACTCAGCTCAGCTAGACCTACTAACTACTACTTAGGAGCTAGGCCACAGTGTTGCGATTTCAGCCCACAAGCCCAACACAGTGAAACAAATGTGGATGTGACTCTCGATTTAGAGACGCTCTTGAATGAGTAATCGGGCCGCATACGAAGTTAATCAGTCCCGACCAGATCAGCTGGAATCTCCCACAGAGGCCTGCAGAGATACAGTCCTTTGTAAGCACTGCAAGACAAGCCTAGCAAGCCAGTCAGAGATCATGCACAGAGCCGTGAATGTGTCAGTGACTACAATCCCCTCCCTGGGTCCCCTCTCATTGGACTCGAGCAGTGCAAACTCCTCCAGCATGAGTGCACACACGATTTGCCCATGACGCTCACGTCTCCTCCTCCCTCTCATGGCCAGCTTGCACCCTCAAGGTGAAGTCCACTATTGCTCACACGTGCACAAATTATAGTTTGTCCTCTATTTTGTATTTCAAAATCTGGTATTTTGTCTTACGCACATTTGTTAACTCTTACGAATTCTGTATGTTCATTAGTGAAATACATTCTCTTGTCCATGTGCACGGTGCAATCAAGTAAAGAGCAAGGAAGGTTTTGTCAGCTCTGATCACTGTGTGAATGGGGAATCTTAAAACCCTGCTGACAGTAAGTAATGTGCTGCATCTTCTATTTCCACTCTGCTGATAGTCAAGTGAACTCAGTTCAGCCCACTGCCACTGAAACCGCTCTGGGGTCCCTGTGTATGTGGGCGCTTGCAGCATAGATCAACACTTGTGCTTGTTCCTGATTTCTGTTGGAACCAGCCAGGCTGTAGTTAATTCTCATACTGGCTTTAAACATGTGATGGTGATCAGGGTCTCCTGTGCACCGAGGACATAATCGGAGACTGAGACTAAACATCTGCCCATAGAACCTGAGGGTTGGAAATCAAAATATTCACGTAATATAATGTTAAACTTATGTCGAAACACCTAATCAGTATGTTCTTACCTTGTATAAGAGTACCATCCCTTAGATAATCTAATAACCCATCGTTGTATCTCTGTGACAGAGTACTCACCATTATAATAGGCACAGATACATGTCACTTTTATGACAGGCTGCAGGTAACGCCTACATTGTGTCAATGTAAATCAAATTCTCCTTAAAAATGTCCACGAATCACTGCACTACTTCTTTGTGGGTTTCTTTTCCATTACAAGAGTCAATCTACTGTATAATTGTCCCAAGCTCCCCTTTTGTTGACAGAACCAACACACACACGTTTTTTTAAAAAGCAATTGGGATCTTTTTATACAGAAAGCCATACTTCATTGGCCCCATGTGTTTCCATAAGATTAAATTCCAATCATTGAATTAAAATTAGTTTTTTTGACTATATATTAACCCTTAGGTATGACTTTCCTGGGATGGAAAGGTAGGTGGGTAGGTGGGTGTACCTGTGTCTGTGTAGGTTTAGTGGTACTCAGTGTTTGTGTTTTTATGTAACATGACTGTTTTTATCACATGACCCTAAACACTTTGAAATATCCACCATTTGAGATTGTTACCCATTACAATCATGTAAAACAATGTCCATACGTCACTGATAAATCGGTAAACGCTTCTGTGGATCCTTACCTAGGTTATAGCACCACTCAATATGCCCCTAAAAACTGTGGGAGGAGAAACAGTTCAAAAAAGCAGAAGACTAAAATGGAAAGAGAGAAGAAATAGAACGAACAAGATTTGTGCTCTTCAAGCCAATAATACCAGCATTACAGGCGTTTAAAGTCAACACGCCAGTGGAAGAATTCTATATTTTTTTTTAATTTTACATACTTTTTGCTGATCCACTGTTTCTTTATCCAAGTCACATTAAAGATCTGGTAAGTAGCACCTACAAGCTGGGCAAACGTTCCACACTTACCTTCTATGTTCCCCAACCACCCACGGCAGATTTTGGATGTAATTCGCATGTTATCTGAGCAGGCCGGATACAACCATCAGGAACATTGGCAGGTAAACTGCTGTTTCACTCAACGATTATTCATGAACATTCACTGAGATAGAGAATTGGCCACGCTTAATGCACTGGTGGAGTTGGAAGGGGGGCCTACTACTCTACTTCTGTCCTTATGACAATTTTGTGGCCTTTTACCAGTATAAAATTAACATTTACCAACTGAATCCTAAGGTGTCATAAGTACATTTTAACTGGTAGGACTTTAAATATTCCCACATTTGACTGCACATGCTGATTATGGCTCCAAATTTCTGTTTTTTTTGTTTGGATAACCTAATGTTCCAGGGTCTCTGCCTAACCAATTCATCTTTCATGACCAAATAACCTTCTCAGGTTTGCCTACAGTAGTTCCCATATTGGGATGCTGATTACCCAGCCTTCTGCATATTGATTATTGTGGGAACAACCCAAGGTTACAGTCAGCTGCTAACTCGGTAGATTGTCCAGCTGAAGTGGTTTTAGTATTCTTTACATAGTGTGTACGCAGCTTCAGTGTAGAGTATGTCAAAGGCCATGATTTCATAAACCAGCCCTAAGCATTCATTTAATGTATCACATTCAAAAAACAAAAGGTTTTTTGGGGGTGGGGGGGTGTATCAGTGTTTGTGTTTGTGACCACGACAACAACTGTTTTGAATATATCCACTTTGAGGAATTGTTACCATGTATGTCTATGGGACACAATCCCCCAAATTCGCCGATTAACCCTCCGTACGCTGTCCTGTGGATTCCTTAGCTAGAAGATAGCACTTCGTGAATTTGTGTCACTGTGGATTTGTGATTTCCACGGACCATCTTGGTATTATAGAGTGATAGTACCACCTCTCCTCCTGTTTCACTTTAGTCAACTTGATTGAGACTTCACACAGGGTGGGTTAGGTAAGATTATCATTTGTAATTTCTAATTATAACTGGTCCAGATAACTGCTGTTCTGGGTATCTGCATCAAAATGTACCCCCACCCCTCAAAAATGGGAGTGTCCCTAAAACACCCCCACACAGGAGAATCAAGTTTTACGAAACAATCAGGATATTTGTGTAAAATGTTTTTTTTTTACAAATTTTTAAAAGCAAAACAACATGTTGTGGATTTTAAAAGTGAGGTAAGTTTTCCATCTAGTCTTTCCCAGGAACCAGAGAGGGGAGCATCACGGTCATGGGAAAATTTCCAGTTATTGTTAAAGGAGAACTAAAACTAAAACTACATGAGCATAGATTGGATATTATGATATGACTATGGCAAGAAGCAGGGGGGGAATCAAGTGACCACTTGCGCTAATGTATCTGTATAAAGGGTCCATACATTCATACATACTGAACGTACACCTCCTGGTATTGTATGATTGCTATGGTACGAATTGGACTAAACATTTCATTCATCAAATCCCATCCCTCCGGTTCCCTGGCAAACAATTGCGGTCCCCAGGTTTAAGATTAAAACCATAATTACCTATATCAATTTGAAGGTTTGAGATTTTTAAGATCGGAAAGTGCCAGAAGTGCAAAATCCAGAAAACAGTCAAAAAAGTTTGCTCAAACTCAGGTTCAAGTTGGGTTCTAGTCCAGCACTAATTTTAAACAAGCAATTTAAAGTCAAATTTTCAGAAGAGATGACACCCAACTATCATAATCCAAATACAAAGACAAAAAACCCTAGCACAACAAAAAGACTTTAGACCAATTTCTTTATAGAATACAGACTTCAAATTATATTCAAAACCCCTAGAATTAAGAATTCAAAGAATACAACCACCATTTCAATCACTAATTCTTGCTAAACCCGTCGGTAAAATGTTCATTGCAAACATGATATTACATCTGTTAAACTAACAAATGGAACCGTCAAGTTTGTCATATCACCGCCTAAATCTTAAATCTCGTATTGAGCCCTCAGCAAAGAGCAAAAAAAATATATAACAGGAATTAAACTAGCCCAAAATCCGACATAAAATTGGTTGGTTTATATGGTAGGAGGAGTATTTATCGTAAATTACAAAACCAACTAAAATCATTACCACAATCAACAGGATCTAATAAAATGCTTTTGGACATTTCATAAAACAAATAAATTAGACAAATCTTCTATTTTACCATTTAATATATCAGGTACCTTACAACTCTTCCAGCAGGTAGATATCCATATAAATCAGGAACAATAATAAGATCCTTTCTAGGAAAGCAAATATCCAGCCGTTGAAAAACTTAGGCACACTCGTATGGCAAAAAACAGGGATAGCGAACATTCGGTCACTTTCTCAGATTTTTCTCAAGCTATAAACTTCTGCAAATGCAACAAGTCCCCCTCATATAACTTTTATCCCCCCTTCACGGTCATCATTAGAGATTTCTGACATCAGAAGTTTTCGTTCCATTTCAGATTTACAGAACTCAGGAAAAACCCAAAGATCCCGAAAACAGAAACTTACTTTCGAGGGTAGGAATATACAAGGTTATATGCAGTTAACATAACTGGAACATTCAATATTCCTCAAAAATAAGATCAGAAACTACTTTTTAGTTTCGAGACGAATGTTCAAGGTTCTTTCAAGGGTTACCAAAAATAATCCTGTTACATTTTGTAACCTCGAAAATAGGTTCGAAAATCAAAATGAGTGCTCGGTTTCAGATTGAATGTTTGAATTTTGGAACATCTAGTCCTCCCATCGATTGCAGGTGATTTCATTACAATTATATTGCCATTTCCTCAGTTAAAGTGCATTATTTAAAGTGCATACATGAAAGAAATATATAACATATACAAGTGAAATTCCAGATGCAGAAACGATAACATCTAACGTCTTTCTTTAAATCATTCCTTTTTTCAAAGGCATGCTACCACAATATCATAACTTCATGTACAAAATAATATTATTCAAATCTTACATGATACAGCAGTTACTATTCTTAGAGCATTACTTATAAATATTAATGAAGAAAACAATGTAGTTGTAGGAATCCTCCTTTTTAAACTGTTTAAAAATGCTTTCAATGTGACTTAGATTGGCGACACTACATACGTATCAGGTATAAAAGTAACCCATTCATAACAAATGATGCTTTACTATCTAAACTGCTATATAAATTTATGATCTTATCCATATAAAAACCCCAATCCTTCTTATAGCTCAACAAGGAACAAAATAAATTAATGTACCAAAACAGCCCCAAACCTTGTCAATTACCAAAAAAAACAGTTAAGCATATCCTATTTTAAGAGGACATATCACAAATAATGGACCAATAAAAACACTGTTGGGCAGAAAAATAAACAAAAAAACAATGGGTAGAAATTGAGAATATAAATTTAAATTACAATCTCTTTTTCTCCTTAACAGGCGTCCTAGCTTTTAAAAACCAAAACTACCTGCCCAATCAACACAATAGAAATCACAACAAAAATTGGAAAGTACCATTTTTTGTATAATTTAAAACAAGCATTATTACAATAGTAAACATTTCAAGTTTAGTTATACAATCCCAATCCCAGATATGTATCAAAGAAGGAAAAGTTGGGGAAAAGATACTTGTTTACTATAGAGTTCCTACAAGGGACAAACACTCATATCCATGATGAATTTGAAAAAAGAAGGTTAAAATTCCAAACACCAGAATTTTTTTATATTTTATCAAATTGTTAGCTTCATTAAAAAACAAGCA
Organism: Hymenochirus boettgeri; assembly: GCA_019447015.1. Lineage (NCBI taxonomy): Eukaryota > Metazoa > Chordata > Amphibia > Anura > Pipidae > Hymenochirus > Hymenochirus boettgeri. The sequence goes on along the minus strand of CM033473.1, from coordinate 159,948,759 downwards.
GATAGTGATTATGAAAAATATATATAATCATATTATTATCTATATAATAATTTTATATTATATATACATTAAATGGTACAAATCTTAAAAAAAGTGACATATATATATAATTGTTAAATAGTAAAAACTTATATACAATATCACAATTAAAAGTAGATATTACCAAAATGAATTTCATAACTCTATTACAGTATATGGGAAATATAGTATGTAGAACAACAGATCAATAATACCTTAAAAAACTCCCTTGTTTTTTTTAAACTTTGTTAGGATAAAAACAACAAACCACCATAGATGAGAAATATAAAACGTGTGTACCTCTTTTTTTGTATTGTAGAACTCGAAATGGTCTAAACTATAAGGAATAATGAAATTACATCTAGTTGGCCTTTTGCCCCCAAAACCTTTTGAAAAATCAACTCCTAATGTGATGTTATCCATAAGCTATTTTTTGTAAAAGGCGAAACATTGTTGTCCTAAACAAAGTTAAATAATTTAGGAAATTTAGGAAATTTAAAACAAAGATTAAAAATTCAGAAAAGAAATTGATACATCTAAGAGTTTAAGCAAAACTAACAAGTTTGAAGTATTTTAGCCTTAGAATTTTAGAGCTATGATATTGTATAGGTAGCCACGAGCCAAGTGAGTAACAATAAAAACTTTAACGTGTATTTCCTAGAATCCTTAATATGTAGATTGCGTCGCATTATTAGGCTTTGTTCTGACATTCCTTCCGAAGACATCATCTTTATTAATCAGCTTATTTATAACATAGTCCAACAGGCTAAAACTAAGTCAGGCCGATGTTCATGAACTTCTTAAATTTTCAAAGCGTAAAAACATATGTATCAGTTTTATTAACAGCTAAACTGTATTCACTAAACCTTGTACATTTTCTCTTTAGAATCTAAATGTGGTTATAAATCTCACTAAAAGTAAAAGTTGTCATTATTTGTCATTATTAGGTGTATTCTACATCCCTCCAATCACAACCCTTTTTGGGGCTTTTCTAACAACGATTATGCGCTATTTCAAAATTCCTTAGAAATACAAAGTACTTAACATTAGACCTAATAATATTTAATTAAAAATGTTAATTTTATTGTAATGGACAATATTAAAATTAGTTTAGTTTGCAACATCAACTAATCTTGTATTAAAAAATATAAAAAGTAAAAAGTGGTAGTGAGACTAAAGGCAAAAAAAAAAAAACATGGGGGGCATATTGTTAAAGCCTGTGGTACTCTTAAAATGTGGGAAGCAGCAGAAGGGGCCAGACCACAACTGCAGCAGTGATTGGCTGAGTCTCAAATGATGTGGTGCAGTCCTGCCCTATTGCTTGCGGATTGGAAGGCAGCCGGCAGAATTGCAGAGTCGATGGAAAGGAGGGTGGTAATATATTTAGGAGCGGATGTAACATTTAACCTGCGAAGTCTCGGTTTGGGAGAATTTCATGCAGGATCCTCTTATTTTTCTATTATTTAATTGTTTTGGGGGGGGGGGGGAGGTGGGGAGATGGACATGACAGCCATTTAGGGACACCCCCCTATGCCTGACTTTAAAATACAGCCATGAGTTATGGTACCCTTGTCATGGTATTATATAAATTAAACACATTTTATAGGTGTTGCCATAATTAAAGTAAATGAAAAAAAAAGAAAAGAAAATTTATAATAATGCATAATGGCAATTGAAATATTCCAATAAAAGTATAACCAATATTATGAAAGATCTTTTGATTTTTATTGATTAGATAAAGAAACAAATTAAAGAATAACTGGAGGCCAGCCTAATACCTTTTTCCCTAAATTAAAACCACTATGCTTAAACTGTACATGTCTTGAAAGAGAATGGTAAAACACACACTATACCACCAAACAAACAGACTCAATATCAATAAAAAAATCCACTATTGGCAATGACTATAAAACCATTAATAAGTAATAAATCCAAAAGAGCAGCGCTTGTGGGTGACATACTTATTTCTTTGCAGACAACAATTAGTTTTTTCTTAAGTAATCCAGCAATATACATTTAAATGTGTAGTCTTAATCCTTTTCACACTTTAGGTGGAAAACATTTGCCAGTAGATGAGTGTGGATTTCACGTTGTACGTCAAATTAATTACCGTAAAGCTTCTTTGCATCGGGCAGAGGCAAAGTCCCTTGAAAAAAGTGAGAGTAAATACAGTATGGATGTTTGTGAAAATTGAAGGAAAGAAACACAAGATAATATTCAAACTACTGATTTTAAATAATATACCTCACACACGGCATATACAGCACAGTTGCATTAGGATTGCTATGAAAATCACAGGTTTGTATGGCACCTTTTCCATAATTAAACACGTTTGCAGTCACACTTACAAAGGCGATCCAAGGGCAATAGCTAAGTCTGGATGTCTGCCTTTTTGATATCCTCAATTCAAGCAACTGCTGAGAACAATATGGACTTTATGGAAGTTAAATGAGTTTGACTTTGACCTTTAGGTGGAAATGGATGACTCAATTCGGCCCAACAACATATTGTAAAAACTAACATACATATAGTGTTTAAACGGCCATGACATTAGACATGGACCAGGGTTAATGTATTAAAAATATAATAAATAGGTCTATTTAATCAAACTGTGATTTACAACATGGTTGCAAAGAGAGAAAAAAATAGATAATAAGTAAAGAATTAAAAAACAAAAATACCATGAATTCGTTTTGTATTTCTGTTACCGATGAAAGCTTGGGGGATGTGACGAATCAAGAATCAAGCTCTCTGGACAAAAGGGTTTATTGTAGAGTCAAGGATGTTCTCTTTTATAATTGTATTAACATACAATTAAAAATATTTAAAATATAAACATACAAGTGAAAATGTTAACTTTCTTTACTGTTTTGCTGGAAATTGCTATTCTTTAGGATAAGCAGAAGCCTTTGCTTAAGGAAAAGTTCAATCAATAAGTTGATCCAGTAAAAGCCGAGGCACCTATTTTTACCTGAAAAATTAGTAAAACTGAATGAACTCGAGTATAAGCCGAGGGTAAAAATAGACCACTACTGCTCTGATTCCAGTATTTTTTGTGATTAAGATGACTTTAAATAGGACAGCAGAATTCCCCTTTTAATTAATCCCATATAGTAATAGCCAAATCCAGAGTACCAGTAACCCCCAATCATTGGAACTCCATATGGTTTGGAAACGACAAACTCTCAGCAGGCTTTGGTTTGCTGGGAAATTGTAGTTTTAAACATGTGGAGTGTCAATAAACATTTTAATAAAGCTCTAAAGTCATTTTCGACAATCTCCTGACCCCGTTATAGAAAAAGCCCCCCCGGACCCATATAGAAAGGGCACTATGACCCAAATAGTTGTTAAATGTCAACTGAGCGTTGTAGTGGCAAGGCTGTCACTTGTATTGAACTAGCGCCATTTGTTGCCCCCAAAACTGAGAAGACCCCTCAGATTCACAGCATCCAGATGAGCAGTGACAGTGGCTGAGTGAGTCCCCAGCAGCCCCAATAGCCACCGGAATCCGGAGAGTGTTAATGCGATTAGCCCGGTAACCTTTCTATGGGCGGTGAAGGATTTTTAACAACCTACTGGTTACGATCCCAATTGCAGCATTTGGTCTAAATAGACTTGACCCGAGTTTAGGTCTTCAGGCTAATTTTAAAGCACTGAAAATCTCGACTTAATTCGGATAAGTATACATATTCACTTTATTGCATTAATTTTAAGGAACAGAAAGGTTAAAGAAGATATGCCTTACCTCCGCATTCGTCAATTAATTAAATGAGCCGTTAGTCATAAATGGCAATAAGGAATAGTTCACTATCACAGTGAATATTCTTAAGTTTACAATTACAACCTGTGGCTCATCAAAAACATGTTATAGTGGCCATACACTTATTAGACATTTGATAGAATTGACGTTTGTATTCAATATTCTATGTCTAAAAAGTCGAGCAGTATTTTTAAACCAAATTAATGTTACCTACAAATGATCGTGGAGCATCTTGGGGACCTTTAAAACCAGCCATTTGTCGCCACATTTCATATATGCACCTTATATATGGCCCACTAGCTCAGTGTAATCCTTTGATAGCTTCTCAGAACATTACTAGATGCCTCCAATCCAACAGGGATGGCAGCAGTATATTTTGAGGCAATAAGTGAAAAATACGGTGGGCTACTTACAAGAAAAATGCATGACAAGAGAGCATAAATACATCGCTGTAGATTGTTTAAAGATTTTGATGACTAAAGCATGGTACACACCATGGATCATTAAACCAAGCCCGGGAAAATCCCATTACATAAACAAATACTTGGCTGAACAGACATTTTGGTCCACAGCTATTGTGTCCTACACTTCAGCCCAGTAGTGATTGCACGTCTGGTATGGTTCTTACCTTAATTCTGTATATCTTAGTTATTATTATCAGAAAGCCAACCTTTATAAAATAAACACATGTCAAAATAGAACAGGCAAGTATTCACAAACATACAAACAAGCTGTGTCTCATCTCGCCCTTTGCGGTTGTAGCTGCTGCGGGGGTGATTTGAAAAATTAAACTGTAGGGTTACTAGAGGTCACTGGGGGACCAACGATAAGTGTACACAATGAACACTGCACAGCTCTGTAAGTGCAACATCATACAAGGAAGTTTGCAGCCTTATTTCCTGAGCTGACCAGCCAACCACACCAATCATAGCACAGAGATTCTCCTTCTCCCTTACACAGAACAATAATTTCTGCTCAGTTTTTTGTGTAACATATTAATATTCTAACAATTATATTTCCCTTGATTTTAAATACAAAAAACAAAAATAATATGTGCAACGTATTTCTTAGCTAACATGATGTAAGAAACAGAAATTAACATTCTGGGGAATGAACCTGCCACATTATGTACACTGTCTTGCTAAAAGCAAAAGATTTATACCCCTAACCCAACTGAGACAATCACAAAATCTATACACATAGAACTAGTAAACATCAAACATAGTTGATAAATTGAACAGATGACCATGGAAACAGTGCGACTGGGAAGGGGGGGTGGGGTGTGGGAAAAACGTAGTAAAGGTGTGAAGGACACAAGTAGATTGCTGTAGAATGTGTGAACAGTGTCCTGTTGTTGTTTAAAATTCACATCAGAGACTATAATTGCAGTATTGAACATCAGTAAAGTGTGGCGTTTCATTGACAATCACAACTCACTATTCTTCTCTTGTTTATGGCTAACAATGGTACAAACCTCACTATTGCTATGGAAACAGCACGGAAGCCTTCTTAGTTACAGAATCTATTTCTCAACATATACAGTACTTAACTATCGAAGAATCTTACAAAGTTAGGTGTTCTGAGGAGAAAAGCTTTCACATTAGGATAGAAAATTTAGTTCTCCTTTAAAGCCTCTCACAACAACTATGTTTGTTAAAAAAAACGTTTTAATTTTCTAAACATATCTCCCGCCCCCTGAAAACATAGAAAAACATATAACTAGCACAATCTTTTCTTGTTTTGTTTATGATTGGTAGCAGTACCTTTAAGCTGCTGTAAGTATAAAAATATCTGTCCAAGTTGGCTGTTAGAAATGCCAAAGTTTCACCTAATAAAATTGGTTATGCCTCAATTTTCAAAGTAAATTTGATTTATTTGAGCCACCAGCATCTGATGACAGCTTCGTTTTTATATGAGTCATGTCCCATGGGGCTTGGAGTATGCCAATAGTGTACCATTGGCCCTTTTCCAGGGTCCGCAAACAGGTTTTTCATTAGACTTTGATGCCATTTGCATTGGAATTGTAAGAGGCTGCTGAAAACATCGCTTTAAGTTAGGATCACTTCTTCTTTCTTCAAGGAAAAATAACAAAGATCTCTTGTAGAGAGGGTTTTTATGCCTCTACATTGTAGGTATGGTAATATTTAGGGCAACAGTAATACTGTTATTGCAGGTGGCCGGCTTCAAGCGCTTCCGTATTTTGAGGGAATGGATCAGACAAAGTGCAACAACTTTTATTGAAAAATTGCGCATTTGTAAATTAGAAACACATTTCATTGGGACTTCTAGCTTCTAGTTAACTTTTGCCACTAGGTGTAATATGTTTCTATCTAGATTCAAAAATTATGTGCTTGTATATAAATATATAATATATATATATATTATATATATATATAAATATATCCGTATATTTCTATCTCTCTACTACTTATATTATACTTACTCTACTTTATTATATTATAGATACTTATGAAAATTGCGGTATAGTGCTCCTCCTCATCAATACTGCTATAGGTGAACTCCTTAAAATATAAGGGTGCCTCCAGGGCAAACATAGCCTAGATTTTATACTGACTCCCAACACCCCCAAGCAAAAGACGCCTGGTGGATGCCCAGAGAAACAACAAACAAAGGCCCTGTAGTGTAGGCGATCACCATTATTCTAATAAACGTCGACAAGGTTCAAAGATCAATGCAAGTACCTTTATTGGCTCTGAAGCGTGTCATGCACACATATTAAAATCACATTTCTAAACACGGGAACCCCCTGTATAGTACATTACATCACATCACTAAAACACACACAAAAGCTGGGGGGAAGGGCAACAGAGCATGATGGTCATAATAGGCTCCTCACTTGCTAACACGTGTACCTCAGCGTCCACTTTGGGAAACTTAATCACACACAGTTGAAATGTCTCATATTAGTTCCGTGAACATCATTACACCTGTATCAGACCAAGCGTGCATTGAATCAGGAGGGGTATCGGGACTTACGCTTCAACACAAAAATCAATACTGTTATTTCGACAGATACGGTGAGTCTGCCACCTTTAGCACTAGGTACCTGGCACAACTTCGCCTGTCCCAAACACTTGGACTCAGTGCAGGTATCAGGTCTTAAACCGCTCCCTTGTGTCCTCTCATGACGCTTCCACTTGACACAAACATTTGATCTTCACCCGCCCACCTCCATTAACATGTTATCCCGCCCGTTAGACATTATTTCCACATGGTGTACTTAGGCAATCCACCTCATACTACGACCTACGTGCTGGTTCACATCACACCACTGGTCTCCGGCATTACTCGTAGCAAGCTCCTCTGTACCGTAGCCCCTCCACCCAGCACGGAACACCGACGCGCGTTTGCGCCCTTTCGGACGCTTGTCAGGGTATCACGTCACAACGTCCAGTACCTCCTTATATATCCATTTCTTAAAGAGATACCATCCTTCAAAATTATACACATAACATAATCATGTTCCCATAATAAAATACAATACTTGTTACACCATGGCTTATCTCCCCATTCCCTTTTAGCCTCAATCTACAAAAAACATGAGAACTGTATATCATCATTTAGTCCCTGTGGGTAGTGTTTTTAACTTCATTATCCATTTGGTTTCCACCTGAAGCAGCTTTTTATTTATATTGCCTCCTCTTTCCCCATTCGGACGATCTCAATTCCCACAAATTTTAACCCTTTAAAGTTTCCCTGATGTTTTCTATATACATAGTTCGCGATAGAACGGAGTAGAATTTGGCCCTTGGCACATGCTCTGATATGCTCTCCTACCCTAATGGTCAATTTTCTAATTGTTTTTCCTACATATTTGGCTCCACAGTGACAGATAGCTAGATAAATGACCCCCCATGTTTGACAGTTCATTACAGTACCCAATGACCACTTTTTTCCTTGGCAGCATTATCGATTCTGTATTTAGCATGTAGGTGCACATACTGCATTTCCCACATGCTCTATACCCATTTTTAGCTTTATCTCTACCTGACCACAACTCCCAGCCATTTTTCCAATGTATTGTTGTTACGCACATAGTGGCTGGGGCTCAGACATTCTTTAAGGCTCTTCGCCCTTTTAGCAGTCATACTAGGGTGATGTCCCACTTTTGTTCTCAATACTCTATCATTTGCCAGCCAATGCCAGTGTTTATTTAAGATACCTCGTATATCCTGCCACTGTTGATTATATCTGTAATCACTCTTAACTTGGAGTTATTTTTGATTTTATTATGGTGTACCAGCAATCCTTCTCTGGGGTGTGCCAAGCTCTCCTAAATCCTTTCCTGATAATAGAGTTCGAGTACCCTCTTTCCCAAATCTCTCAACACATTTCTTCCGCCTGATTCAAGAAATCCACGGTCAAGACTACAATTTCTACGCAGTCTCAAAAATTCACCCACTGGGATGGCTTTTATTGGTTGGGGGATGGTGGCTGTCCGCATGCAAGACCGCATTCACAGATGTAGTCTTTCTATAACCCTTAGTTATTGTTTCCCTGCTTTCTTACATATATCAATATCCAGAAAGCTAATCCTTTCTGGGCCTCCAATCCAAAGTCAACTTAATGTTACTCATTGTCATTGAGGCTATCCACAAACTTTTGTAATTCTACCACAACTCCCCTTCCAAAGCTCAGTATGTCATCTACATACCTAAGCCATAAGAGGACATTGCTCCCCCAGCCACCTTCATCCTAACTTCCAACATGTAGTTTGTTCCCACCTTCCAAATGGAGACATGCATAGGTCGGGGCGCAGGTCGCCCCCATTGCTGTACCCCTGAGTTGCCTATAGTGCCCACCCATCAAATAGAATACATTGTTTTCCAGTATAAACTTTAACAACTTATTGTGAAATTACTATGAGCATCGGCTGGTTTCCCCTTGACTTTAAAAGTGTTCACAAGCCTCCAGGCCTACCCCATGAGGGATAGACGAGTACAAAACTCTCCACATCTAGCGTGACCAGAAGCACACCCTCATCTACCTCTATACCTCCAGTTGACGTAATACGTCCCCTGTATCCTGTACATATGATGATAGAGAGTACAGAAAAGGACGCAACACCTGGTTACAAATTGGCTTACTCTTTCGGTAGGCCCATCCATTCCTGACACAATAGGCCTACCAGGAGGCCTGGACACACTCTTATGTACCTTGGGAATAGTATAAAATGTGGGACACCTAGGGGTCATGTTATATAAGAGTCCGTTCTTTTTTGTCCAGAACTCTGCCTGTACCCCTTTGTTCCAGAATTTTTAATAAATGGGTCCTGCAATGCCGGCAGTGGGTTATGTGATAGTTTTTCATATTGAGATCTATCCCTTAACTGACGCATTACCTCCTTGAATACATATCTTTGGTCATAACGACCACATTCCCCCCCCTTGTCGGCATTTCTAACTATCCAATCTTTTCTGGATCTAACATACAATGGCCTTTCTTTCTTTTTTAGTTAAATTATTCTCATAACATGGGTTCCCCCAATCTCTCTATGTCCCCACCCATGGTGACAAAACTTGAGACATTTGGGAAACCCTGAATCGAGGGAACCACATCGATTTATTTTTAGGGTAGAAATCTGATGGGGTCAGGATCAGACATTGAGGTATTATCCTCACACTCATCAGTCCCCACTCCCTCAGTATTTAAGAGTTGCCAAATCCTGTTGGTCAACTCTACCTCCCCTTTCTTTGCCATCAATATCTTTGCCAGAATACATTTTCTCGCAACAAATGGATATCTTTAATTAGTTGGAATTTATCAATCTTACTTGTAGGAGTAAACGACAAACCTCTGGACAGTACTGAACCACATTCTCCTCAAATTTTCCCCTGTTAGATTAACCACTTGTAATGTGTCACTAGCTTTTTTATTTCATTCTGTTTTGATAGCCCCACTTCTTCCGATCTCGGAGCTTTAGTGGAGATTTTTTGTTTTTCCTGGGCCCTCTCCTGACCCTCCTTCTCCTAAAGGGGATCCTTCCTTCATAGAATCATTCCTAGAGGAATTAAGAGTTTATTAGAAACACCTTCCCTTGTTTGTAATCTAAACAATCACGCGAAAACTTCTTTTCTTCCTTTCTTTTATCTCTTGCTGTATTTATCTACATATTTCTTCAAAAGCTCATTAATTTTTTAACTCACTATCCTCTTTCAAATCTTCAGTTCCTTCTGCAGTGTCTCCTATCTTACTCGATACCTCCTCAATAAAACTTGACTTCGTTTCAAAACCATCTTTACCAGCTTCATGGAACATTCCGCTAAAGCTTCTTCCCATTCTTTAACAAAATCCCCTTATCTCCCTTGATTAGGTTTTGACCTGGGTTTACAACACTCTTAAACCCCTGGAACCATATTGCTTTTGGAGTAAGTAATTATTCCAGGCTGGCTATCTCCCATTTCAACCGTATTGTGACAATATCAGTTTTTTGTATATTTTACATTTGGATTTACTGCTGTGCCCGTTTTCTGACACCTAGAGTTCTCGCTACCGAGAAGACCTCCGCCACATCTGAATCCCAGTTCAAGTCGTTAAGAGAGTAAGCCATGGTGTATATGCAAGACTAGTCTCAGAGCCAAAATAGTCAAATGACGTATAGGGGTCTGCAACATATACCAGAAAAAAAAAAAAAAAAGACCCTCCTACCAGGTAAATCTATGAAAAATTGCGGTATAGTGCTCCTCCCTCATCAATACTGTTATAGGTGAATCCTAATATAAGGGTGCCTCCAGGGCAAACATAGCCTAGATTTTATACTGACTCCCAACACCCCCAAGCAAAAGACGCCTGGTGGATGCCCAGAGAACAACAACAAAGGCCCTGTAGTGTAGGCACGATCGCCATTATTCTAATAAACGTCTGACAAGGTTCAAAGATCAATGCAAGTACCTTTATTGGCTCTGAGCGTGTCATGCACACATATTAAATCACATTTCTAAACACGGGAACCCCCTGTATAGTACATTACATCAATCACTAAACAAACACAAAAAGCTGGGTGGAAGGGCAACAGAGCATGATGGTCATAATAGGCTCCTCACTTGCTAACACGTGTACCTCAGCGTCCACTTTGGGAAACTTAATCACACACAGTTGAAATGTCTCATATTAGTTCCGTGAACATCATTACAACCTGTATCAGACCAACGGGCATTGAATCAGGAGGGGTATCGGGACTTACGCTTCAACACAAAAATCAATACTGTATTTCGACAGATACGGTGAGTCTGCCACCTTTAGCACTAGGTACCTGGCACAACTTCGCCTGTCCCAAACACTGGACTCAGTGCAGGTATCAGGTCTTTAAACCGCTCTTGTGTCCTCTCATGACGCTTCCAGCTTGACTCAAACATTGATTTCACCCGTCCACTCAATTACATGTTATCCCGCCCGTTAGACATTATTTCCACATGGTGTACTTAGTCCAATTCACCTCATACGCACGACCTACGTGCTGGTTCACATCAACACACTGGTCTCCGGCATTACTCGTAGAAGCTCTCCTGTACCGTTAGCCCCTCCGCCCTTTCCGGACGCTTCGTCAGGGTATCACGTCACACGTCCAGTACCTCCTTATATATCCATTTCTTAAAGAGATACCATCCTTCAAAATTATACCATAACATAATCATGCTCCCATTAATACAATACAATAACTTGTTACACCATGGCTTACTCTCCCCATTCCCTTTTAGCCTCAATTTACAAAAAACATGAGAACTGTATATCATCATTTAGTCCCTGTGGGGTCAGTGTTTTTAACTTCATTATCCATTTGGTTTCCACCTGAAGCAGCCTTTTATTTATATTGCCTCCTCTTTCCCCCATTCGGACGATCTCAATTCCCACAAATTTTAACCCTTGGAGGGGCTAACGGTACAGAGGAGCTTGCTACGAGTCCAAGTGTTTGGGACAGGCGAAGTTGTGCCAGGTACCTAGTGCTAAAGGTGGCAGACTTACCGTATCTGTCGAAATAACAGTATTGATTTTTGTGTTGAAGCGTAAGTCCCGATACCCCTCCTGATCCAATGCCCGCTTGGTCTGATACAGGTGTAATGATGTTCACGGAACTAATATGAGACATTTCAACTGTGTGTGATTAAGTTTCCCAAATTGGACGCTGAGGTACACGTGTTAGCAAGTGAGGAGCCTATTATGACCATCATGCTCTGTTGCCCTTCCACCCAGCTTTTTGTGTTTGTTTAGTGATGTGATGTAATGTACTATACAGGGGGGTTCCCGTGTTTAGAAATGTGATTTTAATATGTGTGCATGACACGCTTCAGAGCCAATAAAGGTACTTTGCATTGATCTTTGAACCTTGTCAGACGTTTATTAGAATAATGGTGATTGTGCCTACACTACAGGGCCTTTGTTGTTGTTCTCTGGGCATCCACCAGGCGTCTTTTGCTTGGGGGTGTTGGGAGTCAGTATAAAATCTAGGCTATGTTTGCCCTGGAGGCACCCTTATATTTAAGGATTCACCTATAACAGTATTGATGAGGGAGGAGCACTATACCGCAATTTTTCATAGATTTACCTGGTAGGAGGGTCTTTTTTTTTTTTTTTTCTGGTATATGTTGCAGACCCCTATACGTCATTTGACTATTTTGGCTCTGAGACTAGTCTTGCATATACACCATGGCTTACTCTCTTAACGACTTGAACTGGGATTCAGATGTGGCGGAGGTCTTCTCGGGTAGCGAGAACTCTGAGGTGTCAGAAAACGGGGACAGCAGTAAATCCAAATGTAAAATATACAAAAAACTGATATTGTCACAACTACGGTTGAAATGGGAGATAGCCAGCCTGGATAATTACTCCAAAAGCAATATGGTTCCCAGGGGTTTAAGAGTGTATGTAAACCCAGGTCAAAACCTAATCAAGGGAGATAAAGGGGATTTTGTTAAAGAATGGGAAGAAGCTTTAGCGGAATGTTCCATGAAGCTGGTAAAGATGGTGTTGAAACGAAGTCAAGTTTTATTGGAGGAGGTATCGAGTAAGATAGGAGAACTGCAGAAGGAACTGGAAGATTTGAAAGAGGATAGTGAGTTTATAAAATTTAATGAGCTTTTGAAGAAAGATGTAGATAAAATACAGCAAGAGATAAAAGAAAGGAAGAAAAAGAAGTTTTCGCGTGATTGTTTAGATTACAAACAAGGGAAGGTGTTTTCTAATAAACTCTTAAGTTCCTCTAGGAATGATTCTATGAAGGAAGGATCCCCTTTAGGAGAAGGAGGGTCAGGAGAGGGCCCAGGAAAAAACAAAAAATCTCCACTAAAGCTCCGAGGTCGGAAGAAGTGGGGCTATCAAAACAGAATGAAATAAAAGAAGCTAGTGACACATTACAAGTGGTTAATCTAACAGGGGAAAATTTGGAGGAGAATGTGGTTCAAGTACTGTCCAGAGGTTTGTCGTTTACTCCTACAAGTAAGATTGATAAATTCCAACTAATTAAAGATATCCATTTGTTTGCGAGAAAATGTATTCTGGCAAAGATATTTGATGGCAAAGAAAGGGAGGTAGAGTTGACCAAACAGGATTTGGCAACTCTTGAAATACTGAGGGAGTTGGGGACTGATGAGTGTGAGGATAATACCTCAATGTCTGATCCTGACCCCATCAGATATTCTACCCTAAAAAATAAATCGATGTGGTTTCCCTCGATTCAGGGTTTCCCAAATGTCTCAAGTTTTGTCACCAATGTGGTGGGGGACATAGAGAGATTGGGGGAACCCATGTTATTGAGAAATAATTTAACTAAAAAGGAAAGAAAGGCCATTGAATATGTTAGATCCAGAAAAGATTGGATAGTTAGAAATGCCGACAAGGGGGGGAATGTGGTCGTTATGACCAAAGATATGTATTACAAGGAGGTAATGCGTCAGTTAAGGGATAGATCTCAATATGAAAAACTATCACATAACCCACTGCCGGCATTGCAGACCCAATTATTAAAAATTCTGGACAAAGGGGTACAGGACAGAGTTCTGGACAAAAAAGAACGGGACTTCTTATATAACATGACCCCTAGGTGTCCCACATTTTATACTATTCCCAAGGTACATAAGAGTGTGTCCAGGCCTCCTGGTAGGCCTATTGTGTCAGGAATGGATGGGCCTACCGAAAGAGTAAGCCAATATGTAGACCAGGTGTTGCGTCCTTTTCTGTACTCTCTATCATCATATGTACAGGATACAGGGGACGTATTACGTCAACTGGAAGGTATAGAGGTAGATGAGGATGTGCTTCTGTTCACGCTAGATGTGGAGAGTTTGTACTCGTCTATCCCTCATGGGGTAGGCCTGGAGGCTTGTGAACACTTTTTAAATTCAAGGGGAAACCAGCACGATGCTCATAGTAATTTCACAATAAAGTTGTTAAAGTTCATACTGGAAAACAATGTATTCTTATTTGATGGGTGGCACTATAGGCAACTCAGGGGTACAGCAATGGGGGCGACCTGCGCCCCGACCTATGCATGTCTCCATTTGGGAAGGTGGGAACAAACTACAGTGTTGGAAGTTATGGATGAAGGTGGCTGGGGGAGCAATGTCCTCTTATGGCTTAGGTATGTAGATGACATACTGATGCTTTGGAAGGGGAGTGTGGTAGAATTACAAAAGTTTGTCCGGAAAGGGCGCGAAACGCGCGTCGGTGTTCCGTGCTGGGTGGAGGGGCTAACGGTACAGAGGAGCTTGCTACGAGTAATGCCGGAGACCAGTGTGTTGATGTGAACCAGCACGTAGGTCGTGAGTATGAGGTGGATTGCACTAAGTACACCATGTGGAAATAATGTCTAACGGGCGGGATAACATGTTAATGGAGGTGGGACGGGTGAAGATCAAATGTTTGTGTCAAGCTGGAAGCGTCATGAGAGGACACAAGGGAGCGGTTTAAGACCTGATACCTGCACTGAGTCCAAGTGTTTGGGACAGGCGAAGTTGTGCCAGGTACCTAGTGCTAAAGGTGGCAGACTCACCGTATCTGTCGAAATAACAGTATTGATTTTTGTGTTGAAGCGTAAGTCCCGATACCCCTCCTGATTCAATGCACGCTTGGTCTGATACAGGTGTAATAATGTTCACGGAACTAATATGAGACATTTCAACTGTGTGTGATTAAGTTTCCCAAAGTGGACGCTGAGGTTTCAAGATTGTGTTGAGTCCTGCTAAGGGGCCGGACCTACCCCTGCTTATGTACCCTTAAACATACCCCAGTACCATGTGATGGGTGAGAGGCCAATGTATCCCTAATCACTTAGGGAAACCCTACACTTCTGCCTAGAAGGACTGCCAATCAATCTTTAAGTCACGAGGGGACCCTGATTTTCTGCCAGAATGGAGATGACCAAAGAGCCAGGGTCTGATGACCCATTTTTTTCCTCAGCAACCCCAGGCCTGTACAGTCCCCTCCCCCATCCCATGACCGGCCAGGCAAAGGCCTGTTCAGAACATGTCAAGGGATGATGGAGTCCCTCCCAGTGATAAACCTTGATAACCAAAAATTTAACCTGACCTATAAAATTCACTCAACCGACACAAAAGAGGTGGTAGAAAAGTCCGCAACACTTTTATTTTATTTCAATTACATTTAATTAACATGTTTAACACTTTTACTTCTTCAACCATTTTATTATCTTTTACCAGCCTGCCTGCTCTCCTCCCCAGCGGGCAGCCCTGTAATAACTTTAAAAACTTTTAAGATTTGGCTCAACCCTTTTATTCAACTAAGCCATAGCCTAAAATTTCCTGCTTCACGTAAAAACCCGTCCTGTCCAAGACTCGTTTAATTTCCTTAACTCGAGCTTGACCCCTTCCAAGCCAAGGCCTTTCAATCGCGGACTGGAGGCCCAGATTGAAAATATCAAGGCTGATGTCCTGATAGGTGAATAGCACATCTCTATACAGCTAACTCTCCCCCCTTCTAATTCTCTGTGTCGGTATGGCGTCAAAATGTTGGGAACCTTGCGAATTTGCTGATGGAAAAGTTTATTTTTCGTCTATACTTTTCGAGGGCCTTAAGGGATTTTGTTAGCCATATTCAACGTGGGATTATTTTTCGGACCCTACAACCATGACATCGGGCATAATAGAATTGAGCGATATCCTTTTTTCCATTTGTTAATTAGGGAAATAGTTGAGCGTTTTCCAATGTCATTGCCTCCTAAGTGAACCACCCTACGTCTGGATGACCCCTTTACTAATAACCTGGTTTAGGGCAGGGATTTAGCTTATCCCAATGTCAGACCCACGAAAGCCCATCCAATAACCTTCTATATTTTTGATCTGTCGAGGTTTAGATTGTCTCCGTGACCCCCCCCGCTTTTATCCAAACTTCCGCTCTGCGTATTTTGGACCAATACACAAAGGATGACCACTATCCAAAGATTGAGGACCCCACCTGTAATAGAATAAATCATTCATAAGGACAAGGTCGGGGCGAACAACCTTTTTTATCTAATCCCGACTGCCATCCGTCCTATACGTTTTATGAAGAGGCTCCAAGACCGAGCAAAGCTTCATGGGTGGCGGCCACCTAATCCGGAATGGTGGTTCCTGCTTAAGTTCTTCTCAGGAGCCCTAACCACTACTATGGACGGCTCAAGAACTCTGTGCACTTGAACTGTGCGAAACAAAGGATTTGTCCTTGTGGATGAAGAGGGACCGGGGGACTGTGGCGGTTTAGCTTAAAATGCTAGGAAGTTTTTGATCGGCCAAGATCGGATGACTAATGGGCTAGCAATAGACTAACCCTTAACGCTACGATCTGTCTTAGGTGTTTTAACACTATGCACAGTTTGTCCTGCAACCAAGTAAGATCCTATCCTCTTCTAAACCCCCAGGGAATTTGGCTTGGGAAAACTGCTTCACTTACTCAGGGCAGCAAAGAATGCTATACAAACAACTCGATATGCTACTTTCGTATTTCGTCAAACAACTTTTCGGGAGAATGCGATTAATTTTTCTAACCAGGGAGGGTTATGGGGCGTCTAGTGGTCCTATTGACGTTTTTTGATTTGGCTATACCCTTACGAACTGGGCTTAATAAAGAAAGAACGAGTAAATCCGTTTTCCCCTAATATTTTAGATGAAAGAACTTCCCGATACTCTCTTTTTCATATAGGATAAGGATAGTTTGGCTGACACCTAATTCAGTATCCAACAAACAAGAGATTACTATCTGAAAAGCTGGGCAGGACATTTTGCTCTGGGATTGAATTGTACCCAAGCATCCCAGCCGATATTAATCGTTCCAGGTTTTTTTTTTGTGGACAGTGACTCCCAGCCAGCCTTTTTTTAAGCGGTGTCTAATCAAATCCCATAGATTTCCTGGACATGGTAACCTGATGTCTTGCTTGCTCCTCCAGTTCCCAAAATAGCTACAAACGAAAACGAGACAAGAACCAGCATCTTATTATCTATGCCTCGAATGGGTTTTGCCTTCAGCCATAAATTAAACTGCACAACGAGTCAAAACTAGTGCCCTGATGCAATCTGAGGAACTGGGGGAGACTTGATGTCAAACCATTTATAACTTGAAACTAACGCTCATATTATCACAAACCTCTAAGATTCTCTTTGTTGCGTCTAACGAGTGCCCAATATCTAGGGCAACTCTAAGTTGGGAAAATTTCCACTAGGACTATGTTTCCTCAGTCAGTCCTGATCTACCATCTTTTT
The DNA here is from genome assembly GCA_019447015.1 of Hymenochirus boettgeri. Taxonomy (NCBI): domain Eukaryota; kingdom Metazoa; phylum Chordata; class Amphibia; order Anura; family Pipidae; genus Hymenochirus; species Hymenochirus boettgeri. Next base: position 159,931,275 of record CM033473.1, on the reverse strand, counting down.
GGCCATCTGCCAACATACCAATTTACCTTTACAAAATGCCCAAATCTACCGATGCCGCCGCATCAGTATAGAATTGAAAGGAGTCCATTTTCGGAGGAATTCCTGTTGCCAACATGTTTTGCCATTAAAATGTTTTCTAAGACTGTTTGCCATATACTCTCGGGTCTTCCTTGCATTCGTGAGAATTTGATGTGGTGGAAGGATTGGTGATGCCCATGGTTAGATCAATAGCCGTCTATAAAACTCTGCAACAAGGTAAGACTCTGGTAGCAAAGGTGAGATGACCTAATAATGAATTGCACTTTCTTTTAACTGGAGTTTTTTTTGGCGCTTAGCCGCTCTATTAACGAAGTTTTTTTATTTTAGCGTTGTTCGTCAGGAGCCTAAATTGCCTCAGAACTAAGTTTATCTCGATTTTTCCTAAAAATTGGAATACCAGTGCAGGGAGAAACCGTCTTTTCATCGCGACGGGACCAAAATTGCTTTGTTAACCACAAAAGATATTTACAAAAATTTTCCGGCAAGTGGCGGTTCGGCTGGCAGATGAATAGAAAATCAATCCAACTGTATAACATTAACAAACCTGATTTTGTACCTAACGGCCCAGTCAATAACACTCGCAAAGACTTCAAAGTATAAGCAAGATAACGAGTCAGCTCATGGGTAAATCTTTGTCGAAATAATAGCCTCCTTCAAAATGGAAACCCATGTCCAATGACACTTCCGGGTGAATGGGAAAGGTAGTCTCAAGCTGATTCTACATCGATTTTGCTAACATGGCTACAAGGGCTCCCTTTGCCACACTGACGCAACAGATCTAAAGCGGCGTCAAATGATGTAGAATGACACTGAACATAGTTCATCGTTAATACCTTCATTGACTGAGTCTCCTGAATGGAATGATAGATGATGAAATAAGACGATAACTCCACTCCTCTTTTTCTTTTTTAGGTACTAAGCCCAAAGTAGAAACTTTAAAATTTAGGAAAGGGAAATTAGTGAATGGGCCCGCTATTCCTTTGCCTACGGAAAGTTCTTTTTGTATCTTGGATCTAACTCCTTCTTACTGAGTGCGAGCTGATTTTAAGTTTGTCTGGGACTATTAATGTGGGTCTAATTTTTTTCCAGCGGATCCAAAAACCGTTTTGAAATCCATTCTTAATTTCAATGAAGCGTTCGCGGCTTTGGTAATCTCTAGCCATTGCATCGTCTTATACTGTCACTGGGGTATTCAAGTTTTGGCTGACTAAGCCTGGCTGTTTTTTAACTGCCGGGTTGAATTTTCGAATGCAACGAAGGGCTGGATGCCCCCGTTACCACTGACATTCGTGCCTATGGAATTGTGATACAGCCCCTTGCTGCAGACCCCTTGAAACAGCAGTCTGACTTGCCTTGGGAGAATGGATTGAGCAGCTGCTGCCATGCTGGCTTGCTTGCCATAGTTTTATATGACCTGCTGCTGGCGGGGACATGGAAGGCCACAGGGGACCTTTTACGGTCTTCCTGTGGCCTCTTACCCCCCCCTGCCACTTTACCAGCCATTCCTGGCTGACCTCCCCGCTCTCCTCGTCGGCCCGTGGTTTTCCACCGCACACCGAGCATGGTCCCTTTTGCCGGTGTGTATTGACCGGCCATGAGCTCCGCCCCCACAGGAATTCCCAAGCTGCTCCGCACCCTGTTTGGTTCCGGATTGGCCGTTTTCTTCACAGAAGACCGCGTCCCTGTCTTCCATGGGTACTGCCACTTCCCTTCCTGCTTCTTCTGAAGATAATGGGGCTCGCCTCTGGGCTCCACCTCCGCTGCCACTCCGTCTCCCGGGCCTAAGTTTCTGACCTAAGTTCCGGAACCTGCAAGCCGCCGTCCCTGCTCGCTTGGATCACTGGAGCGACGCAGCCACTCGGACACCATCTCATCCGCCGCCGAACTCCGTCATCCTGTTCCTCTGTCCTGCAGTCTTCAAGATTGTGTGAGTCCGGCTAAGGGACGGACCGGACCCCTGCTTATGTTACCCTTACACACCCCCATAGCCCAGTGGTGGGGGGATCCCTGATCCTAATCAACTAGGGGACCCTACTTCTAGCCTAGAATGGGCTAGCCAATCATCTAATTCACGAGGGGACCCTGATTTTCTGGCCAGAAGGGATATGAACGCAATAGAAGCAAGGGTGGCTGAACCCATTTTCCCTCAGCAACCCCAGGCCTGTTACCGGTCCCCCATCCCCCATCCCATGACCCTCACAAGGCTAAGGCCTGTCCCAGAACAGGGAATTTGGTTTTTTGTTCAAGCCAACTTAACTACCATTTGCATGTATGTTTCCTTCTATGGAAGACGAAAGAAGTATCTTACTGGGTCCTATGATGTCTGTGCTTTTCTGGAAGTACCTTCAGGCCCAGCCAGGTGTGTGTTGTATTCACTGTAATCCTCACCTCAGACATCCTTACCACCATGCCTCAGTCATCCACTCTTGAGTCTGTTGGACTATCCGCTTCGGCTCCAATTTTAGAGTCTCAAGGGTTGAGGAAAATTGTGAATTCTCTTTTTCTCCATAAACGTTCACAGCCGAATCATGGCAGAGATGATGCAATCAATGGTGGCTCAATTTCTTTCTCAGTCCTGTTTTTGGCTTCCATGTGGGGTTGGTATTGATTACCACTTGTGGTTTATCTTCAGGTATCTACTAATTTTCCCACATCATTGTCAGTCGATATTCTTAGTGGATTACATTGGAATATATATATAAAGTTCCTTTTATTCCGGCTGAAGAAATGGCTCCAGGGGGCACCATTCCTAAGCAAGATCTACACCAGGAGATTAGCTGTATCTTTTATGTGTATTGTTGTTTAGATTAAAGGGCAATTATAGTGATAAATTGTTTTTTTTTTTAATTTTCTTCTAATGTATCCTATAAGTCATCCATCCCCAGGGTACCTTTAGTTTTCTTTAAATTCTTCATATTCCCCCGAGATATAAGCCGTTGAATATCTGGGTTTGTTAGGAGCTGCTACAACCTCATCTGTCACCTCATCTGGCACACACCCACACAATCCAAAGCGTCCCATTCCGTACTGTCACACACTCTTCACCCACACTTTATGTACCATGTGCAACATATAGTCAAATGCTGTAGTGCTAACACAATCAATAACCCATTAACCCACATATGAGCATAACACACGATAAACAGCCCCTGCCCCCCCAAAAAAAATCTTATATACATACAACCAGTGACTCAAATGGAACACGAATACAGTTATATTATACAGTAATACAGACTATATCCCAAACAAGACCACAGTGCAATCTAGAAATAGATAGACTAAAGCAACTGAATGTAACAGGACAACAAGCAGTGTCACTGTGTTTTGTTGAAGGTCTCACTACAACTGCTTTTACCTGACTCTCTCTTCAGTGATTATGTCTCAGATAAGCATGGGGAGTGATAGGAACTTTAGGTAAAAAGTAAATACCAATTACGCAAAGTTAAAGAACATGCAGAGTGCAGTAACTTACTTGTAAAGAATCTCAGCCCCACTTTTCCTCCTCTCGCCCCTCTTGGCCCCTCCCTTCAGCATATTGCTACTTTATTCCACCCTTTGCTTGCAGTTTAGTCTATGGAAGGGGGGGTCACCAGGATTGTCATCACTTCATTTAATTCCTTTCAAACTGACATGCTCGCACTCTGTATACAGCCCTTCACTGCTTGAGGGGAGTAGACAGAAGGGGAGGGGGCCACACCGCTTGGTACAAACTTCTGCCAAGTGTGAAAACGAGCCACACATAACATAAAGTAATTCAGCTTATACTAAATGATCTCTACTTGTTAATACAGCACAAAGTTTTTTTTTTCACTATATTGCTCCCTTTAATTACTAACATTTTTTCTTTTTCTTTCAGATCATCACACCATTGTCAATACACCAGATTGCATGGGTTTCTAGAAGTAGGCTTCGGCCTATAGCCCCTGTAAAGCCTTCTGCATTGCTATATGGTAAACTCTTACTTACCCTGCATTGCTATCAGGGGAAATATAAGAAGGTGTTTCTTCTCTGCTTTTATGCTCATTAAGGGCCTTTTTGCTTCTTTTGGCCCCTCTCCCTAGCTTTCTAGCTGTCTCTCTTCTTGCTTCTTGCTATAATGGTCATTATTATTATTATTGATTTATATAGCACCAACTCTTCCGTGGTGCTTACATTACATAGTCATACTACACTACAGAGGGTATGCATGTTATACAACGTCATACATATTACATACACAGGTAAACAGAGTGACGAGTTTCTTACAGCAATACAACATAATCTACAAGTTTATCCAGCATTGCTATTGGTATAATCTACAGTTACGCCTGCTTGCTATATGGTATAATCTAACAGTTACCCTGCATTGCTATTTGGTATAATCTCTACATATTCTCCTACATTCTCTATTTGGTATAATCTACAGACAGTTATCTTGCATTGCCTATTTGGTATTATCTACAGTTATCTGCATGTGCTATTTGGTATAATCTAGAGTTATCTAGTCATTGCTATTTGGTAATCATCTCAGCTTAATCCTGCGATGCTATTTTGGTATAATCTACAGTTACCCTGCATTGCTATTGGTATCATCTACATTATCCTGCATTGCTATTGGTATAATCTACAGTTTCCTGTCATTGCTATTATGGTAAATCTAAATTATCCTGCATACATGCTATTTGGTATATCTGTTACCTACATGCTAAGTATAATCTACCGTATCCTGCTTGCTATTTTGAACTCACTACAGTTACCCTGCATTATCTATAGAGTTGGTATACGGCACTCTACAGTGTACCCTGCTCATTGGCTATAATGAGTATCCCACTCTGACAAAGTGTACCCCTGACATTTGCTATAATTGTATAACTAACATTTACCACTGGCGATTTTCTATTTGGTAGAATCCTCGACAGTTACCCTTATGCCAGCAGTACTCGTATACCGACTTTACGGTATAATCAGACATTTGAAGCCGTCCGTAACATGTTCTCGATGGCATTCGTCTATTTCGGTCTCAGCCGTATTCAATCTGATTCCTAATTCTGCATCCTGTTACCCTGCAGGCATTTCTATTTGGTATATAATCTAGCAGTTACCCTGCAGCATTTGCTATTGGTATAGATCTGGCTACAGTTACCCTGCAGCATTGCTATATGGTCATAATCTACAGGTTATACCGCAATGCTTTATTTGGTATAATCTACAGTTTACCCCCGCTGCATTGCTTATGGCATAGGAATCTACAGTTATCCTAGCATTATCTATTTGGTATAATCTACAGTTACCCTGCATTGCTATATGTAGAATTATTCCCCCCCATCTAGTTTACCATACCCACCCCTGCATTACTATATGGTATAAACTATAGTTACCCTGCAATTGCTACCTAACAGTTACCCCTGCATTGCTATACTAAATAATATAGATGTTTGAAACTGATGAGTTTCGTCCCGTTTTCGAATTTTCGAATTTACAGTTAAATTCGAAAATTCGAAAGGACCCATAGAAGTCTATGGGAGAAACAAAATTTGAAAGTTTCTATCAATTTGAAGGTTAGTATAATAGTCGGTTACTGTAACTTACACAGGGACCTGGGAATGGTCTGGGAACCCGTAAATATAAGTAAATTCATTTTAAAATCTATCTTTCCTCACAATCGGTCTGTTTTCGAGCTTTTCGCAAGCTTTTTCGAGGGTTACCGAAATCGACAAACTACTTTCGAGGGTTACCGTATCACAATACGAGGGTTAACCGACATCGGCAATCATACATTCGAGGTTACCAAAAAGGAAATCATCTACTTTCGATTTTCGATAATCATCTATCTTTTCATTTCTGATAATTATCGAATTTTCTATAAATCGAAAACGAAAATTCAGTTTGAAAAATCCGGGAGTTTCCGAAAGTTTCGTGGGACTTCGAAACGCGCCGATTCGATTCAAAACTGGTTTCTATTTAGAACCCAAAGTACATCCCTAATAATAACAACATATAATATAGTGCAAAATCTGAAGTTTGTCCTGCAATGCTATAATGTATAATCTTTTCCCCTGCAATTACGGACCGAACTTTCGAAAGTTCGGCCACCTCTAGTGCGTCTCACTTACAAATGCTATTCCTTTAATTATTCTAAACACCCCAGGAAACTCTTAGCCCCTTAGCCCACCTCTACTCCTGTTTAATTGTTCCCCTTCTTGCTGCTGGGGATATTGCTCTCCAACCCGTGACCCTGCAAGATTTCCCTTGCCATTGTCCTCACCTTTCTACCTCACCTCTACCCCCCATATTTATTACTTTAGAGGCTCTAATCTTCTAATATTGTAACCATCCCTACTTTTTCAACCTTCGCTTCTTCCTTTTTCCTGTGGCCGTCCTTAATACAACGCTCTCTTGCTAACAAACACACCTTTATTCATGACTGTCCGGGTCCTTTACTAAAATCTTTCTGTCTCTCAGTTTGCTAGTAACTTCTTCCCAATCTATGATCACAATCAAATTTTTCTACCACCTACTCTCCCCTCTCCTCTGACACTCCATCTACTGTCCTTGTTTGCACACCCAAGCAATAGACCTACCGCTTTATCTTCTCTCTTGGTTCTAGCCTTGCTGCCCTCATGTCTGACCTAAACCCTAATTCCTTAATACATCGTATACACTCTGTTATCCACTACTTTGTTCCTTTGCCCCCCCCCTACACTCACAAACGTCGCCCTCCTAATCCCCGTCCTTGGCTCAATTCAGATACCCAGTTCCTATGCAACATGTACTGGTGCAGCTGAGCGCTGTGGAAAAAGTCAGGCAGTCAGTGGACTTTAACCATTTCAAGCTCATGTTGTCGTGTCCTTAATTCGGATCTTTAGCACTAACACTCCTACCTTTAGCACGCTTATAAACAATACAAAAAATAACCCCGTTGTCCTATTTTCAGCTATTTAATTAAAACTCTTGCAGCCCTCCTCTAACTGACACTCTCATTCCATTAATGCTCCTCAGGATTTTGCAGACTATTTAGAATAAAATAGATATCCGATACTCTAATCCCCTCACCCCGGACAACTCTCGCCTTCTTTTGCTGCCCCCACTACCTTCAGTTCTGGAATCTTTCACCCCTGTCACCCATTCTAAGTCTTCGACCTCCTGTTGTCCTCGTCGCTTACAATGTGTACCCTTGAGCCCTCCTTCCTACTCAGACACTGTGCTTTCCCCTGCTCTTTCTCGCATTTTTAATTCCTCCCTGACCTCTGGAATTTTTCCTGCTGCCTTTAACAGGGTGTGTCCAAACCTCTTCTTAAAAAACCCTTTCAACAATCTTTCTCTGTCTCTTTTGCTATAAGACTTCCTCTCCTGTTCTGCTTAGTGTGGGGGTCCCCTCAAGGCTCGGTTTTAGGACCCTTACTGTTCTCTCTCTACACTATCTCTCTGGAAAATAATCAGTTCTTTTTGGTTTTAAGAATCACTTATATGCTAATGATCCCAAATTTACTTGTCCACCCCCCCGCGCTAAACCCCTGAAGTTTACCCCAATCTCTAAATGGTCTGCTCTCTATCTCTCTGATGGCGCACCGCTGCCTTGAACTTCAATCTATCCAAAACTGAATTAATAATTTTCCCCCTCTAAACTGGGACCTAGTCCTCCCTTCTCCATCTCTATTGACATTGGTCATTAACCCAGTTGAATCTGCAATGCTGGCCTTGGAGTTATCTTTGACCCTCTCTCTCCTTTCATCATCACATTAACATGTTGCTAGAACCTGTCCTTTTCTCCTTCACAATATTGCCAGATCCTCCCTTTTCTCTCTCTCTCTCCACTACTAAAATGCTCATCCATACCCTTAAAAGCTTGGCAGACTCTATCATCTCCGCTCTCCTCCAAAAGAGAACCCGCAACCCCAATACTTCAGTCCATAGGGTGGCTTCCCATCAAACAAAGAATCATATTCAATACCCTGCTTTTAAATTTTAAATCCCTTCGCTCTTCTGCACCTCCCTACATATCTTCTCTCTTGGTCCCTTATGTTCCAGCCTGCCCTCTGTTCCTCGCAAGGAATATTCTCCACAACCCCCAACTAACACTGCTTCCTCAACCTTAACCATTCTCTCTTGCTGCTCCCTACCTTTGGACTCCCTCTCTCGCTTTCGCCTGGTGACATCCATTAATACTTTCAATCTGACTGTTATCCTACCTCTGTTCTGAGCATCAGCAGAACAAATGATTGTCAGCCCTTTTAAGGCACTTTAAACTCATCCCCCCCACTTGCATCTGTATGTTGTCCCTCCCCTTAGATCGTAACGATCTTCGGGTTCTTAATCCTAATGTTCAAGGTTTGTGTTGCACTTATGCAATTTATCTTATAACATATATATATATATATATATATATATAATATATATAGTATATATACGTCGGTATGAACGGAGGCACTCACAGTGTCTTCACAACGATCAGTGTTTTATTGAACAAAACAAGTTTACATGTTTCCGCCCCAAGAGCAGGGCCGTCTTCAGAACATCAAGAAATGTGCTAGCACATTTCTCTGGATGTTATGAAGACGGCCCTGCTCTTGGGGCGGAAAACATGTAAACTTGTTTGTTCAAAAAACAAGCACTTGGATGATTGTGGAAGATCGTGAGTGCCTCCGTTTCATTACGAACTGCATATGACATTTTGGGGGATTGTGCACCCAGCAAGTGGAGTTGACGTTTAGGAGTTGCCCCACCGCTACCAGATTGGCAGTCATTATATAATAGATATATTTATATATAATATCTATGCTTTCTTAATTTGTATGAATTTGTATTTATTGTAATTTTTATCTATAGTATGATGGCTTGCACCTTCCCGGCTTTTGTATATCTGTATCTTTATAAATAAAATTTATACATACATAATACATTGCATATGTCTGTGAAAACTACAAAATCAATCGCCATTCTCAGTTTTGCAAAAAGTTCTTCTTAATATTGCTGTTGCTAATGCAGTGTGTCAGGTGTTACAGCCCCCCCCCGTAATGGTATAGAGCAAGAGATGTTGAACTTGTGGTCCTTTCACATTTCTCTGTTTTGCAGTAGTTTCTTTTTTATTCCATTGGTTAATGGTTGTTCTACAGATCAATACAACGCGCCTATGATATAGAGAAAGATGTGTTTCACATGTTTAAAAAATGAAAACTTCCCAGCTTCCCTGGGTGCACGGAATGGTGGAAAATTTAGTTTCATCCCATCTGGGAAAAATGTTACATACACCCTGGCATTTTCCTCAAACTTACAGACATTAAAAGCCCACGGGATCGAGCTTAGTGATTTTACATACCCAAAGAGTCAGACAAGTGATCCATCTGCCTTTCCCTTACATTCATATCTATTACACAATTAGAATAGGAAAGGATATATAGGTCACAATTAGCATAGGATCTAATAACCTTACTAATGCCCTCCCTTTCCCTATTGCCTACCTGACCATGGTAGAAATCCAGGGGTTTAGTGGATAAACTCAGTCAGTCCTAGAATAACCCAGGCAAATTCCGTGCTTACAATGTGTGGTTTCAAAACTAAACAAGCCCACTGGGCACATGGAACTCTATAACAGATCCAGAATAAACATGTTTAGGTTAATATTATTGTATTTACCACAGCAAATTCCATATTTACAGTTGCTATGGGGCTAGGACATTTGGGAAGTCAACAGTGATACTGATTAAAACTTTATAGGATTAAGGAGAGGTGAGGGTTAAAGGAGCTAAAAAGCTGCACACAGTGTATAAAAGGAGAATCGACCCTTCTTATAACAGTAAGTTTACTCACCAGCCTCATGTAATTATAATAGCATTTTCCTAAGTAATCTAAACATATATACACATTATTTCTAAACTCCAGCTACAGCAATTATAATCCTTATATTCTCTTTCCTACAGACGGCATCACTTCCTGTGTAGCATCAGAAACTTTTTTGTTTGGCTAACAGACTGTCAAATGTTTTTCCAAAACACACATTATTGATGTTATACTGGACTCACATTACCATATTTTGTATATTCATATAGAGACCCTTAAGCAGAAGCTCACAGGGGTGTGGTTTATAACCTACACAATTTTGCTATCTCGTATTAGAAAATAGGATCTCAGCGCTGTAAGTAAGTTTATATATTTGTATACCGTTATATCTTACTCGAGTATAACCGGAGTTTTTTCAGGCTGAAATCAGCCTGAAAACTCGGCTAGGTTATACTCGAAGTGACATAACCAAGCTTAAACCTGGTCATTCCGGCAGCCCGCTGACGATCGTTTTTTGCATTTGCACTGCGGCCGGCCTGACGTTAACTCGCCCGGCGCCGGGCCAGTTACGTTCAAGCCGGCGCCGCCGGTACAGGACATGGGCGCGCTGCTGCCGGAATGCCGATACCATACCTGCCAGGATGGATGGAGGAAGAGGCCCACAGATAGAAGAAGAAGATCGCACAGAGAAGAGCGACAGGAAAGAGCAGATAATCGTCCACAGGGGACGAGGTCCACGGGAGAAGAGGTCCAGGAGAAAATAGTCACAGGAGAAAGAGGTCCCCAGGGAGAAGGGGTCCACATGGAGAAGTAGTTCCACAGAGAGAGTCCACAGGGAGAAGAGGGTCCACAGGGAGAAGAGTCCCAGATCCACGGGGGTAAACCAGAAGCCCCGTTAAGACCTGAAACGAAGGGGGGGGATGGGGGCATTCAAGATTTTTGGAACTACACTCCCAGCATGCTTTATTAGCTGGGAGTTGTAGTTTCCAAACATCTTGAATGCCAAGTGAGGTGGCCACAGATGTTTGGAAACTACAACTCCAGCTAATAAAGCTGCTGGGAGTTGTAGTTTCCAAACATCTTGATGCCACCCTCACTGGCATTCAAGATGTTTGGAAACTACAACTCCCAGCATGCTTTATTAGCTGGGGAGTTTGTATTTTCCAAACATCTTGAATCCAAGTTTCTACCCTCGGTTTATACTCGAGTCAATAACTTTATTAGGATTTTATCTGAAATTGGGTACCTCGGTTTTATACTCGGGTCGGTTTTACTCGAGTAATACGGTAGTACATTTATGATGGTCATTCAAATGGTAATAGTCAGGTTTAATATCTATAGCCCCCACTTCATTGGTAGCTCCTAAAAACTCGATGCAATCTCCTTATGAATTATAAATATTATATAAGGGATGCATATTGAAGCAAAACAGCACACTCAGCGGTCTTTTCAAAACAATAAATATTTATTACAACATGTATCGATGTGTTTAGGACTGATACAGCCTTCCTCAGCAAAATGATGTCATGACCTCTTGTTATACCTTTATAGTGTTGTGCAGATCCTATTACCATAACACCTCCTCTTCAACATCTATTAACGCTATGCTACATTGTTTAGTGAAAACCACTACCATAAATAGTGCATGGATAATAAAGTGCTAAAGGGAGGTGCAATATCCCATGCTAAGTGGAAAAATAAGTGGCAAAACCCATGCTAACCGATGTAATATAAATATCTACATGAATACATACATCGCAAACAATGTTCAGCCTTAATACCAGGTAGAAAAACAGACAATAAAACTTTAAAAATAACTTTTAAAAGTATCACCTTATTAAGAGAACGAATGGCAACCATAGGCTTACATTCGAACAGCCCTACCAGAGATGCGGCAAACTAAGCACCCTAAAAACCCTACCCATAATTGGGGAACTATCAGGTGGGCGCCACTATAAAGAGGTGAAACATACACTTTCAAGCTGATGTGGATGGCTATTGAACAGGGTGACCAATGCATCACACATGCATAAACACAAAAAGACTGCTTCTTAGGGAGGCATGGTGGATTAAAACCCTAGAAACCTTTTCACCAAAAGGGTTAAATAAAGAATTAGTTTATCATGTCTTTAATGAAAATTGTACAGTTGATTTATAAAGGGTTCTGATACAAAAGTAATAGGATTATATAAATTACTATGATATAGAAAACTGACCCCATTCGAACTGACCCGAGCAAAAAATTAATTGAGTTGATGGAGATCAGAGTTTGCTACTTACTTGAATGATACAGTGACACACAGATTGTAACTATTTTAAATTGCAATAGTATCACATCCACAGAAGGATGTGATTCATTAAGTTATTTTTAAATTCATTGTCTATTTACATCTACCAAACTGAAACTGTTGTTGATTTCTTTAGGTACAGTGCTACATTGGGACTTCAGTAACACAGACAACATGGCTAACTACAGATTGGTTTATCTGCACAGAAGAACCAGAGCAACAGAAAATGCTTATTACTTTTCCTGATCTCCTTAGGGAGAGTTTACATGTAGGTGCCAGGGGGGGGTCTGGGTGATTGACAGTTCCTTACTGAGAATCTTGGGCCTTGCCTATTTAAAAAAGTAAAATTTCCACAGCTAAAAAACAAGGGTAGGAAGGTCAGAGAAGGGGGAAAAAGCAGATTTAAGATTTTTGGTAAATTAATCCTATTACTGGTGATTAGTTAAAAATGATTTGGCACAGTTTCATGTGTGCCGGTCCTATTGTGTGCAGGGTCTCCTGACAAACAAACATCCAACAGCAGCAGAGGACAAAAATGTTGACAGCAGCCGAAGGACAATATCGTCTAACAGCAGGCAGAAAACAACAACGTGTCGACTGCTCGGGGTTTTTAGTTTACATATATGCGTGATGCACTACAATGCGCACTATGTAAAAACTAAACCCGGAAGCGGTCCATGAATTTTCAATGGAGCCGAGTGGATTGTGCACAAGGTAAATATTACCCACCATCTTTCCTGGCTCTGGTCGATTGTTGAAAAAGGTAAGGCATAGCTCCTTTACCTTCCCGTTCTTCAATCAATGCAGGGAACGACCGAAGCAGAAGGTAAATCCGAGACCGACAGTTAAATTCGTTGGCCTTGGGAGTGCTCGGAAATTATGTTACCACATGAAACGAGAAAGGAGGGACGTTACCGTCAGATCCAATGGTATCGTCCTTTCTCATTTCTGTATGTTCCCCACCTTAAGCAGAAATGTCAGTCTAAAGGATTAGTTCACTCAAAATCGAACGTTCTGACTTTGCATTGAAGAACGGGAGCTATGTCTTACCCCCCCCCCCCCGTTCTTCAATTATTTACCAGAAGGAACCATCCACCACGATCAACTTCAAGCGCTAGCTTCTCTTACAGGTCCCAACAGAGATTGCACCTGTACATCTGTACACGCATGCAATGTGTATTCTCTCTTTCCTTGCCTGCTCCTGACAGTTTAATTGAAGAATGGGAGGTAAGACATAGCCGGCTTTACCTACTGTTCTTCATTAATGCTATTATTTAATTAAGAGATCTAACTGATGAATCTGTTATAACAAACAATGCCAGTGTTTTGAGGTCAGTGTTATAAGTACACACACTTTATTTTTCAGGGTAATAACACAAAACCTTCCATAAAGCAGTGTTTCCTACTTTTTACTCTGCTGGCATATCACTCTTACAGGGTTACCTTGTTGGGAGTTCTGACACTGTTAAGTAGCAAATTAAAAGAGAACCATGGACCATGACACCAGCCTGGAGTGTGGCTGAAACACTACGTTTAAGGCTCTGCACTTTCTGTTCTCATCAATGGTAATGTTTGCCCCAATGTAATGGCACCCATACAAGGTGTGAATTGAAACCATTAATGCAGTAAAACATGGAAGTTTCCCATGTGTGCATATGGATAAAATGCATTTTTTGTTTCCACCTAAAAACAGTTTGCATTGGAAAAACACCCCTTGAGCTACTTGAGGGGCCAACAGTGTTGCCACACTTGTACATCCCTTTTTGACTAAGCTTGGTCTCCTGTTTTTTCTAGGCTATACAGATTGAAAATACTTGAACAGTCCAAAGTGCTCCACCTGCTGTGTGTTTCCATCAACAAGAAAAGCTGCACTCTCTCCAGGTCCATAAGGAGCTAATGGTGTGTGAAAGCTGGGTCCCATACATAATCAAGGTAAGAAAGTTCTGCATTCTCAACCATACATACACACACTTTGTAAATATTAGTCACTATTTGACTAAGCTTTGTCTTTTTTCTAGGGTATCCGGATTGCAAAGTATCCAAAGTGCTCTACCTGCTGTATCTTTCTAATCCACAAGAAAAGTTACACTCTCCAATTACACCAAAAGCTGATGTGACTAGTAATCGCTCAATATAACTGAGGCGAACAAAGTCTTCAACTGCCATATCTTCACATCAACAAGGAAAAGCTGGTTTCTTCAATTAACACAGCTGAGGATATGGATGGCAAATACCTAATCATGGTAAGATATCCTTAAATACATAAAAACAAACACATAATAGTGCTCAGATTTATGTACCTCAAAGACATTACAACTTGATGCCCTCTGCCCTCTATAGCAGGTAAAATATTTTAGATATGAATGTAACACTAATACGGTATAGGAAACAAATTTATTTATATACAAAACAAGAATCAGACATTTTCATAACAGAGTATCTGGTGCAGTCTCATCCACCAGATAAGAATGAATTTTAACTTAATATGTTTAACATACAGCATGATCCTCTTTTCCTTTTTTATTGTTGGATATTGTTCACCACGAGGGTAGGGGGTTATTGAGGAGAATTACACTACTGTTCATTGGCAATTGCCAAGTAAATGTGTGCTCGAGTGACCTTCTGCAAAGATTATATGAGTTAGGGCCCTGCTGACAAGAGTCTACATTGACATGGTAGCAGGGCTATAAATCTTATGTCAATGTCTTTTATGGTAATTATCAGTTGTACCAAAATATGCTTTTGTGTGTATAACAACAGAGATCTGTATAAATAACTCTTGTGCCTTTAAATGCAAATTATCAACATTGCCATGCCCCCACACAGTCACGCCCCAAACGCCATACCTACACAAAGCCATGCCCTTTTGCCTAGAGGCAGCATTCAAAGTTGTTTCAGGTAGCAAAAACCCTAGAGCCCACCCCTGTAGGTGGGGTATATAAAACTATTACACATAGAAAAGGTGTTATGTGTGTGTATGTGTGTGTTAATTATCGCGTATTTATTAAAATCACCATAACATTACACTATCAAAGTATATTACTACTACTGAACTTATATTTTAATTACAAAACAAATGATATACAATTATATAAGTATACTTACTTTACTTGACATCCTAAGTTTAAATGGAAAACTCAAAATGGTATGTTTAGCACACACTCTAAAGTGTTAAAGGTTCTCTATATGGGCATTAAAGGAAGTGGAATTTTAATAAAATCCAATGGGTTCTGATCTTATAACATGTGCCACTGTTAGCAAATGAAAAAAAATTATCTTAGGCATTTTACATGGACAAGACAGGAAGTATAAGGAAGTTCCTGTATTAACACCAATTATTGGCTGCTGTTTTGTAAAATATGCGACCAGCTTAGCCAATCAAAAATTCTTGAGACCCCCACATTCACTCTCCTACTCTGTTCTCCATAGAAAAAAACATAGACTCATTTAGGAGAGACCATCCAGTTTTCTGATGCTAGACAGCAAGTGATGTCTGTTTATGATAAAAGACTTTGATGTCTCTGTCACTCCCAGACATTCGAGAGAAATGTCTAGTTTTTTCCCTTTTTCCAATATGAATATATTATAGGATAAAGCTATGAAGTACCTTCTGTTGTAAGAAGGCTCTTTTCATTTATGTAGTTCTTGGAGAGATTTTCCTCCCTTTAGCCCACCTCACCTTCAGCTATATAGCTGTCTGTATCTTTTGCTCCCAAAGTCTACACTATAGAAAACATGAAACTGTGTCCTGCAGTGATGAAAATGTAATAAGATTGAAACATTGCAATAGTCTGGGTTTCATTATAGGGACCTCAGGCTGAGGTCCTATTTACTGTGGTGTTTGGACTGAATTATAACACTCTATACAATGTTTAATTAATATATATCAAAAGAACCCAAAACCCTGGATTTTAAATACATCATCAGAACAATAGATAAAAACAAAACAGATTAAAGTGATAGTGTTATACAACAAATAATAGATGGGAATATGTCTGCTTATTATATTCATCTAGATGCTAAGTTGTACTTTTATTATTATTTACCCCATGTATTTCTTAAGCACTTTTAATACTTGAGCACTTCATTATAAATGTGTTTGAATGATTAATATAGGCTATATTTTTTCCGAACACAAAAGTTATATACAGCGCTTTTAAAAATATACAATCGTGTAGTAAATCATTGTTCACCATCATCATCATAGATTAACGAACGCCCATAGGACTACCATTATGGTATTTTGCTACTGCCTGGTATGCTACAAATAAACATACATTTACGGCCGCGATCGTATATTAATAATTCCCGGTATCACAAGTTTTCAAAAATGGCCCATTTTAGGGGAACTTTTCACCTAGGGCGCCATATTTAAAAATAGTCAAAGTACAATCGGGGACATAACATTTATGGTGATGGTAGGATAACCACAACTTCTATCATTACTTAGACATCTACATGTTTTTAAAACTGAAAGGCAGTGTCAACAAGTTCTGTACTTCACCCAAATTATAGCTGTTGTAAAACGTGACAGTCTTAGCAATCAAAAAAATGTAGAATTTCACAGATATGTGTAAGACCTCACTCTCACCCTCCCTCTCAATAGCAAAAAAGGAGAGCTGCTGTTTGCTAGACAGGAAGACATATTGTTTATGATTTATGACAGAAAAGAAAACATATGCGCCAATTTCTCCGAGATGCAGGAGGTGAGTTTGTTAATAGTTTATTATTTTTTATGCAATGCTATATTAATAGGATGAGGCGCTGAAGTAATTTTGTTATAAGAAGTCTCTTTTAAATGTATGCTCTGTGGAGGCCTTTTATCTCCATTAAGCTCACCTTAAGCTAATAGCTGTCTGGTATCTTGTGCTCCAGTCTTACCCCATCAGAGTAATGAAACCTGTGTCCTGCAGTATACAATCTAGGTAAGATTGAAACATGGCAGGAAAGTCTGGGTTCTTTAAAGGACCTGGGTTCTCCATAATGATCTCTCTCTAACAGGCTCTCTGGAGATATTAGGAGAACAAATGGGGAGGGTGAGTATTGAAAGACAACTGATAACTTTAATTATAGAATGATCCAATGGATCTCTATTGGTTTATAATTGGTTGAAAGTTTGAGGAGAAATATTCAAACTCTAGCACAGTAGTTGTAATTCACTGCTGGGTTTAAACTAAACTATACATTATGTTATGATAACTATATTTTTTTAAAAATTACACAAAAAGTCACACAAAATGTTCGGGCAAATCTTTAGGTAGCCATTCTACATAGGTATGTAGTGCTATTTTCAAAAAGTTGTGGAATTGGTGCAGCCATCGCTATCATTAGTGAAAACCCTATGCTAACTAGATATACATCAGGTAGCGTGGGTTTTGCACAATTTCGATTGGCACAGATCGGCTGACGTCATGAGAAAGCGCCGCAGAAAAATAAGGATTGTAAGTATAGTTACAATTATTATTTTTTAAAATAATACGGTGTTTAGGTCTGGGCAGGGGGCATCTGTCATATCCTAAAAGGATTTTATGCTAGATGCAGGTCTGCAAAAAGCATGTTGGAAAAACGTATCTTCATATTGGCTGAACAGATTTTAATGGGGATAGCTTGTTGCGGACATTCCCTTAAATTACAATACAATGCGAAGATAACATTATGCCATTCATAAAATGCTAAATGTATACAGATATAAGTATATTTAAATATAGTCTTTTAAAATTATTAAAAAATAATAAATAAAATGGACAATTATGGGTGGTTAGAACATATATATATATATACTGACTCCCACACCCCCAAGCAAAAGACGCCTGGTGGATGCCCAGAGAACAACAACAAAGCCCTGTAGTGTAGGCACGATCACCATTATTCTAATAAACGTCTGACAAGGTTCAAAGATCAATGCAAAGTCCTTATTGCTCTGACGTGTCATGCACACATATTAAAATCACATTTCTAACCACGGGAACCCCCCTGTTATAGTACATTAACATCACATCACTAAACAAACACACAAAAGCTGGGTGGAAGGGCAACAGAGCACGATGGTCTAATAGGCTCCTCACTGCTAACACGTGTACTCAGCGTCCATTTGGGGGAACTTATCACACACAGTGAAATGTGTGTGGGAAATGCAGTATGTGCACACTACATGCTAAATACAGAACGATAATGCTGCAAATGGAAAAAAGTGGTCATTGGGTAGTGTAATGACCTGTCAAACATGGGGGGTCATTTATCTAGCTATCTGTCACTGTGGAGCCAAATATGTAGGAAAAACAATTAGAAAATTGACCATTATGGTAGGAGAGCATATCAGAGCATGTGCCAAGGGCACAATTCTACGCCGTTCTATCGCGAAACAATGTATATGAGAAACATCAGGGAAACTTTAAAGGGTTAAAATTTGTGGGAATTGAGATCATCCGAATGGGGGAAAGAGGAGGCAATATAAATAAAAAGCTGCTTCAGGTGGAAACCAAATGGATAATGAAGTTTAAAAACACTGACCCCACAGGACTAAATGATGATATACAGTTCTCAGTTTTTTTGTAGATTGAGGCTAAAAGGAATGGGAGAGTAAGCCATGGTGTAACAAGTTATTGTATTGTTTAATGGGAACATGATTATGTTATGGTATATTTTGAAGGATGGTATCTCTTTAAGAAATGGATATATAAGGAGGTACTGGACGTGTGACTTGATACCCTGACGAAGCGTCCGGAACGGGCGCGAAACGCGCGTCGGTGTTCCGTGCTGGGTGGGAGGGGCTAACGGTACAGAGGAGCTTGCTACGAGTAATGCCGGAGACCAGTGTGTTGATGTGAACCAGCACGTAGGTTCGTGGTATGAGGTGAATTGCACTAAGTACACCATGTGGAAATAATGTCTAACGGGCGGGATAACATGTTAATGAGGTGGGACGGGTGAAATCAATGTTTGAGTCAAGCTGGAAGCGTCATGAGAGGACACAAGGGAGCGGTTTAAGACCTGATACCTGCACTGAGTCCAGTGTTTGGGACAGGCGAAGTTGTGCCAGGTACCTAGTGCTAAGGTGGCAGACTCACCGTATCTGTCGAAAAACAGTATTGATTTTTGTGTTGAAGCGTAAGTCCCGATACCCCTCCTGATTCATGCCCGCTTGGTCTGATACAGGTGTAATGATGTTCACGGAACTAATATAGACATTTCAACTGTGTGTGATTAAGTTTCCCAAAGTGGACGCTGAGGTACACGTGTTAGCATGAGGAGCCTATTATGACCATCATGCTCTGTTGCCCTTCCACCCAGCTTTTTGTGTTTGTTTAGTGATGTGATGTAATGTACTATACAGGGGGTTCCCGTGTTTAGAAATGTGATTTTAATATGTGTGCATGACACGCTCAGAGCCAATAAAGGTACTTTGCATTGATCTTTGAACCTTGTCAGACGTTTATTAGAATAATGGCGATCGTGCCTACACTACAGGGCCTTTGTTGTTGTTCTCTGGCATCCACCAGGCGTCTTTTGCTTGGGGGTGTTGGGAGTCAGTATAAAAATCTAGGCTATGTTTGCCCTGGAGGCACCCTTATATTTAGGATTCACCTATAACAGTATTGATGAGGGAGGAGCACTATACCGCAATTTTTCATAGATTTACCTGGTAGGAGGGTCTTTTTTTTTTTTTTTTCTGGTATATGTTGCAGACCCCTATACGTCATTTGACTATTTTGGCTCTGAGACTAGTCTTGCATATACACCATGGCTTACTCTGTTAACGACTTGAACTGGGATTCAGATGTGGCGGAGGTCTTCCTCGGTAGCGAGAACTCTGAGGTGTCAGAAACGGGGACAGCAGTAATCCAAATGTAAATATACAAAAAACTGATATTGTCACAACTACGGTTGAAATGGGAGATGCCAGCCTGGATAATTACTCCAAAAGCAATATGGTTCCAGGGGTTTAAGAGTGTATGTAAACCCAGGTCAAAACCTAATCAAGGGAGATAAAGGGGATTTTGTTAAAGAATGGGAAGAAGCTTTAGCGGAATGTTCCATGAAGCTGGTAAAGATGGTTTGAAACGAAGTCAAGTTTTATTGGAGGAGGTATCGAGTAAGATAGGAGAACTGCAGAAGGAACTGGAAGATTTGAAAGAGGATAGTGAGTTAAAAAATTAATGAGCTTTGAAGAAAGATGTAGATAAATACAGCAAGAGATAAAAGAAAGGAAGAAAAGAAGTTTTCGCGTGATGTTTAGATTACAAACAAGGGAAGGTGTTTTCTAATAACTCTTAAGTTCCTCTAGGAATGATTCTATGAAGGAAGGATCCCCTTTAGGAGAAGGAGGGTCAGGAGAGGGCCAGGAAAAACAAAAAATCTCCACTAAAGCTCCGAGATCGGAAGAAGTGGGCTATCAAAACAGAATGAAATAAAAGAAGCTAGTGACACATTACAAGTGGTTAATCTAACAGGGGAAAATTTGAGGAGAATGTGGTTCAAGTACTGTCCAGAGGTTGTCGTTTACCTCCTACAAGTAAGATTGATAAATTCCAACTAATTAAAGATATCCATTTGTTTGCGAGAAAATGTATTCTGGCAAGATATTGATGCAAAGAAAGGGAGGTAGAGTTGACCAAACAGGATTTGGCAACTCTTAAATACTGAGGGAGTTGGGGACTGATGAGTGTGAGGATAATACCTCAATGTCTGATCCTGACCCCATCAGATATTCTACCCTAAAAATAAATCGATGTGTTTCCCTCGATTCAGGGTTTCCCAAATGTCTCAAGTTTTGTCACCATGTGGTGGGGACATAGAGAGATTGGGGGAACCCATGTTATGAGAAATAATTTAACTAAAAAAGAAAGAAAGGCCATTGATATGTTAGATCCAGAAAAGATTGGATAGTTAGAAATGCCGACAAGGGGGGGATGTGGTCGTTATGACCAAAGATATGTATTACAAGGAGGTAATGCGTCAGTTAAGGGATAGATCTCAATATGAAAA
Organism: Hymenochirus boettgeri; assembly: GCA_019447015.1. Lineage (NCBI taxonomy): Eukaryota > Metazoa > Chordata > Amphibia > Anura > Pipidae > Hymenochirus > Hymenochirus boettgeri. Next base: position 159,910,207 of record CM033473.1, on the reverse strand, counting down.
ACTATCACATAACCCACTGCCGGCATTGCAGACCCAATTATTAAAAATTCTGGACAAAGGGGTACAGGACAGAGTTCTGGACAAAAAAGAACGGACTCTTATATAACATGACCCCTAGGTGTCCCACATTTTATACTATTCCCAAGGTACATAAGAGTGTGTCCAGGCCTCCTGGTAGGCCTATTGTGTCAGGAATGGATGGGCCTACCGAAAGAGTAAGCCAATATGTAGACCAGGTGTTGCGTCCTTTTCTGTACTCTCTATCATCATATGTACAGGATACAGGGGACGTATTACGTCAACTGGAAGGTATAGAGGTAGATGAGGTGTGCTTCTGGTCACGCTAGATGTGGAGAGTTTGTACTCGTCTATCCCTCATGGGGTAGGCCTGGAGGCTTGTGAACACTTTTTAAAGTCAAGGGGAAACCAGCACGATGCTCATAGTAATTTCACAATAAGTTGTTAAGTTTATACTGGAAAACAATGTATCTATTTGATGGGTGGCACTATAGGCAACTCAGGGGTACAGCAATGGGGGCGACCTGCGCCCCGACCTATGCATGTCTCCATTTGGGAAGGTGGGAACAAACTACAGTGTTGGAAGTTATGGATGAAGGTGGCTGGGGGAGCAATGTCCTCTTATGGCTTAGGTATGTAGATGACATACTGATGCTTTGGAAGGGGAGTGTGGTAGAATTACAAAAGTTTGTGGATAGCCTCAATGACAATGAGAGTAACATTAAGTTGACTTTGGATTGGAGCCCAGAAAGGATTAGCTTTCTGGATATTGATATATGTAAGAAAGCAGGGAAACTAATAACTAAGGGTTATAGAAAGACTACATCTGTGAATGCGGTCTTGCATGCGGACAGCCACCATCCCCCCAACCAAATAAAAGCCATCCCAGTGGGTGAATTTTTGAGACTGCGTAGAAATTGTAGTCTTGACCGTGGATTTCTTGAATCAGGCGGAAGAATGTGTGAGAGATTTGGGAAAGAGGGTACTCGAACTCTATTATCAGGAAAGGATTTAGGAGAGCTTGGCACACCCCCAGAGAAGGATTGCTGGTACACCATAATAAAATCAAAAATAACTCCAAGTTAAGAGTGATTACAAGATATAATCAACAGTGGCAGGATATACGAGGTATCTTAAATAAACACTGGCATTGGCTGGCAAATGATAGAGTATTGAGAACAAAAGTGGGACATCACCCTAGTATGACTGCTAAAAGGGCGAAGAGCCTTAAAGAAGTCTGAGCCCCAGCCACTATGTGCGTAACAACAATACATTGGAAAAAATGGCTGGGAGTTAGTGGTCAAGGTAGAGATAAAGCTAAAAATGGGTATAGAGCATGTGGGAAATGCAGTATGTGCACCTACATGCTAAATACAGAATCGATAATGCTGCCAAATGGAAAAAAAGTGGTCATTGGGTATGTAAAATGACTGTCAAACATGGGGGGTCATTTATCTAGCTATCTGTCACTGTGGAGCCAAATATGTAGGAAAAACATTAGAAAATTGACCATTAGGGTAGGAGAGCATATCAGAGCATGTGCCAAGGGCCAAATTCTACTCCGTTCTATCGCGAAACATGTATATAGAAACATCAGGGAAACTTTAAAGGGTTAAAATTTGTGGGAATTGAGATCGTCCGAATGGGGAAAGAGGAGGCAATATAAATAAAAAGCTGCTTCAGGTGGAAACCAAATGGATAATGAAGTTAAAAACACTGACCCCACAGGGACTAAATGATGATATACAGTTCTCATGTTTTTTGTAGATTGAGGCTAAAAGGGAATGGGGAGAGTAAGCCATGGTGTAACAAGTTATTGTATTGTTAATGGGAAATGATTATGTTATGTATAATTTTGAAGGATGGTATCTCTTTAAGAAATGGATATATAAGGAGGTACTGGACGTGTGACGTGATACCCTGACGAAGCGTCCGGAAAGGGCGCGAAACGCGCGTCGGTGTTCCGTGCTGGGTGGAGGGGCTAACGGTACAGAGGAGCTTGCTACGAGTAATGCCGGAGACCAGTGTGTTGATGTGAACCAGCACGTAGGTCGTGAGTATGAGGTGGATTGCACTAAGTACACCATGTGGAAATAATGTCTAACGGGCGGGATAACATGTTAATGGAGGTGGGACGGGTGAAGATCAAATGTTTGTGTCAAGCTGGAAGCGTCATGAGAGGACACAAGGGAGCGGTTTAAGACCTGATACCTGCACTGAGTCCAAGTGTTTGGGACAGGCGAAGTTGTGCCAGGTACCTAGTGCTAAAGGTGGCAGACTTACCGTATCTGTCGAAATAACAGTATTGATTTTTGTGTTGAAGCGTAAGTCCCGATACCCCTCCTGATCCAATGCCCGCTTGGTCTGATACAGGTGTAATGATGTTCACGGAACTAATATGAGACATTTCAACTGTGTGTGATTAAGTTTCCCAAAGTGGACGCTGAGGTACACGTGTTAGCAAGTGAGGAGCCTATTATGACCATCATGCTCTGTTGCCCTTCCCCCAGCTTTTGTGTTGTTTAGTGATGTGATGTAATGTACTATACAGGGGGGTTCCCGTGTTTAGAAATGTGATTTTAATATGTGTGCATGACACGCTTCAGAGCCAATAAAGGTACTTTGCATTGATCTTTGAACCTTGTCAGACGTTATTAGAATAATGGTGATCGGCCTACACTACAGGGCCTTTGTTGTTGTTCTCTGGGCATCCACCAGGCGTCTTTTGCTTGGGGTGTTGGGAGTCAGTATAAAATCTAGGCTATGTTTGCCCTGGAGGCACCCTTATTTTAAGGATTCACCTATAGCAGTATTGATGAGGAGGAGCACTATACCGCAATTTTTCATATATTATTATAATATATATATAATTATATATATATATATATATATATATATATATTATATATATATACGTATATTATATATATATATAATATATATATATATATATATTAAACAACACATAATTTTTGAATCTAGATAGAAACATATTACACCTAGGGGCAAAAAGTTAACTAGAAGCTAGAAGTCCCAATGAAATGTGTTTCTAATTTACAAATGCGGCAATTTTTCAATAAAAGTTGTTGCACTTTGTCTGATCCATTCTCAAAATACGGAAGCGCTTGAAGCCTGGCCACCTGCAATAACAGATTACTGTTGCCCTAAATATTACCATATACCTACAATGTAGAGGCATAAAAACCTCTCTACAAGAGATCTTTGTTATTTTTCCTTGAAGAAAAGAAGTGATCCTAACTAAAGCGAGTTTTCAGCAGCCTCTCTACAATCCAATGCAAATGGCATCAAAGTCTAATGAAAACCTGTTTGCGGACCCTGGAAAAGGGCCAATGTACACTATTGGCATACTCCAAGCCCCATGGGACATGACTCATATAAAAACAGAGAGCTGTCATCAGATGGCTGGTGGCTCAAATAAATCAAATTTACTTTGAAAATTGAGGCATACCAAAATTTTATTAGGTGAAACTTTGGCATTTCTAACAGCCAACTTGGACAGATATTTTTATTACTTACAGCAGCTTAAAGGTATGCTACCAATCATAAACAAACAAGAAAAGATTGCTAGTTATATGTTTTTCTATGTTTTCAGGGAGGGAGATATGTTTAGAAAATAAAACAGTTTTTTTTAAACAAACATAGTTGTTGTGAGAGGCTTAAAGGAGAACTAAACTTTTCTAATCCTAATGTGAAAGCTTTTCTCCTCAGAACACCTAAACTTTGTAAGATTCTTCTATAGTAAGTACTGTATATGTGAGAAATAGATTCTGTAACTAAGAAGGCTTCCGTGCTGTTTCCATAGCAATAGTTGAGGTTTGTACCATTGTTAGCCATAAACAAGAGAAGAATAGTAGAGTTGTGATTGTCAATGAAACGCCACACTTCTTACTGATGTTCAATACTGCAATTTATAGTCTCTGATGTGAAGTTTTAAACAACAACAGGACACTGTTCACACATTCTTACAGCAATCTACTTGTGTCCACTTCACACCTTTACTACTGTTTTCCCAACACCCCACCCCCCTTCCCAGTCTGCACTTGTTCCTGGTCATCTGTTCAATTTATCAATAGTGTTTGATGTTTACTATTCTTATGTGTATAGATGTTTGTGATTGTCTCAGTTGGGTTAGGGGTATAAATCTTTGCTTTTAGCAAGACAGTGTACATAATGTGGCAGGTTCAATTCCCCAGAATGTTAATTTCTGTTTCTTACATCCATGTTAGCTAAGAAATACGTTGCACATATTATTTTTGTTTTTTGTATTAAAATCAAAGGGAAATATAATTGTTAGAATATTTAAATATGTTTACACAAAAACTGAGCAGAAATTATTGTTCTGTGTAAGGGAGAAGGAGAATCTCTGTGCTATATGATTGGTGTGGTTGGCTGTCAGCTTCTAGGAAATAAGGCTGCAACTTCCTTGTTATGATTTGCACTACAGAGCATGTGCAGTGTATTGTGTACACTTATCTGGTTGTCACCCAGCTGACCTCTAGTACCTACAGGTTAATTTTATCAATCACCCAGCAGCTACAGCAAAGGGAGAGATGAGACACAGCTTGTTGTATGTTTGTGAATCTGCTCTGTCTATTTTGACATAGTGTTTATTTTATTAATAAAGGTGCTTTCTGATAATAAATAACTAAGATATACAGAATTAAGGTAAGAACCATACAGACGTGCAATCACTGGGCTGAATGTAGGACAAATAGCTGTAGGACAAATGTCTGTTTCAGCCAAGTATTGTTTAATGTATGGGCATTTTCCCGGGCTTTGTTAATGATCCACTGTGTGTACCATGCTTTAGTCTATCAAATATTTAAACAATTACAGCGATGTATTTATTGCTCTCTTGTCATGCATTTTTCTTGTAAGTAGCCTACCGTATTTTTCCTTATTGCCTTCAACATATACTGCTGCCATCCCTGTTGGATTTGGAAGGCATAGTAATGTTCTGAGAAGCTATCAAAGGATTTACACTGAGCTATGGGCATAATAGGTGCATTAATGAAATGTGCAGTACAAGATGCAGTGGTTTTAAAGGTCCAAGGATGCTCCATCGATCATTTTGAGGTTAACATTCAATTTGGGTTAAAAATACTGCTCGACTTTTTAGACATTAGATATATTGAATTATCAAACATCAATTCTATCAAATGTCTAATAAGTGTATGGCCAGCATAACATGTTTGAAGCCCACAGTTGAATATGTAAAACTTAAAGGAATAGTTCACTGTGATAGTGAACTATTCCTTTATTGCATTTATTGACTAACGGCTCATGTTAGATTAATTGAAGAATGGGAGGTAAGGCATATCTTCTTTACCTTCTGTTCTTAAATTAATGCAATAAAGGAATACTGTATATAGTCGAATATAAGTCGAGATTTTCAGGCTTTAAAATTAGCCTGAAGACCTAAACTCGGGTCAAGTCTAATTTAGATCCAAATGCTGCAATTGCGGATAGTAACCAGTAGGTATGTTAAAAAATCCTTCACCTGCATAGAAGGTTACAGGAGCTAATCTGCCTTAACACTCCTTCCGGATTCCTGTAGTCTGGCTGCTGGACTCACTCAGCACTGTCACTGCTCATCTGGATGCTGTGAATTTGATGGGTCTTCTCAGTTTGGGGCAAAAAATGGCTGCTAGTTCAATACAAGTGACAGCTTGAAACTACAACTCTCAGGTGACATTTAACTATTGGGTTCAGAGTGCCCTTTACTATATGGGGCCGGGGGGGCTTTTCTATACGGGGGTCAGGAGAATTGCGAAAATGACGTTTAGCTTTATTAAAAGTTTATTGAACACTCCACATGTTTAGAAACTACAATTCCCAGCAACCAAAGCATGCTGAGAGTTGTAGTTTCCAAACATATGGAGTTCCAAGGAATTGGGGGTTACTGGTACTGGATTTGGCTATTACTATATGGGATTAATGTATGGGAATTCTGCTGTCTATTTAAAGGTCATCTTAAGTCACAAAACAATACTGGATCAGAAGGCAGTAGTGGTCATATTTTTACCCTCGGCTTATACTCGAGTCAATCAGTTTTACTAATTTTTCAGGTAAAAATAGGTGCCTCGGCTTTTACTCGGATCAACTTATTGATTGAACTATTCCTTAAGCAAAGGCTTCTGCTTATCCTAAAGAATAGCAATTTCCAGCAAAAACAGTAAAAGAAAGTTAAACATTTTTCATTGTATGTTTATATTTTATGTTTAATTGTATGTTATACAATTAGAAAAGAGAACATCCTTGACTCTACAATAAACACATTTGTCAAGAGAGCTTGATTCTTGATTCGTCACATCCCCCAAGATTTACATCGGTAACAGAAATACAAAACGAATTCACTGGTATTTTGTTTTTTAAAATTCTTTACTTATTATCTATTTTTCTCTCTTTGCACCATGTTGTAAATCACAGTTGATTAATAGACTATTATTACTATGTTTAAATTACATTAACCCTTGGTCCAATGTCTAATGTCATGGCAGTTAAACACTATTATGTTAGTTAAATATGTTGTTGGGCCGAATTGAGTCATCCATGTCACCTAAAAGGTCAAAGTGCAAACTCATTTACTTCCATAAAGCCATATTGTCTCACAGTTGCTTGAATTGAGGATATTCAAAAAGGCAGACATCCAGACTGTAGCTATTGCCCTTGGATCTCCTTTAAGTGTGACTGCAAACGTGTTAATGATGGAAAGGTGCCATAAGCAAACACTGTGATTTTCATAGCAATCCTAATGCACTGTGCTTGTATATGCGTGTGTGAGTATATTTTATTTAAAATCAGTAGTTGAATATTATACTTGTGTTTCTTCATTTCAACAAACAGCCATACTGTATTTACTTCTCACTTTTTCAAGGGGACTTTGCTCATGCAGAAAGCAAAGAAGCTTTACGGTAATTGAATTTGACGTACAACGTGAAATCCACACTCATCTACTGGCAAATGTTTTCCACCTAAAGTGTGAAAAAGGATTATAGACTAAACATTTAAATGTATAATTGCTGGATTTAATTAAAGAAAAACAACTAATTGTTGTCTGCAAAGAAATAAGTATGTCACCCACAAGCGCTGCTTCATTTTGGATTTATTACTTATTAAGTGTTTTATAGTCATTGACATATTGGATTTTTTATTGATATTGAGTCTGTTTAGTTGGTGGTATAGCTGTGTGTTTACCATTCTCATTTAAGACATGTACAGTTAAGCATAGTTGGTTTTAATTTAGGGAAAAAAAGGTATTAAGGCTGGCCATCCAGTTTGATTCTTTAATTTCTTTTATATAATCAATAAAAAATCAAAAGATATTTCATAATATTGGTTATACTTTTATTGGAATATTTCAATTGCCAATTATGCATTATTATAAATTTTCTTTTTTCATTTACTTTAATATGGCACACCTATAAATGTGTTAATTTATATATACCAATGAAAAGGGTAACATATCATGGGCTGTATTTTAAAAGCAGGCATTCCCTAAATGGCATGTTCATCCATCTCCCACCTCCCCCCCCCCAAAAAAAAATTAAATATAGAAAAATAAGAGGATCCTGCATGAAATTCTCCCAAACCTAGACTTCGCTAGGTTAAAATGTTAAATCCAATCCTAAATATACTACCAGCCCTCCTTCCATCGACTGCATTCTGCTGCTGCTTCCAATCGCAGCAATAAGGGCAGGACTGGCAGCCACATCAGTTGAGACTCAGCCAATCACTGATGCAGTTGATGGTCTGGCCCCTTCTGTGCTTCCACATTTTTAGAGTACCCAGGATTTAAAAATATGCCCCCATGTTTTTTTTTTGCCTGTAGTTCTCACTACCACTTTTACTTTAGATTTTTTAATACAAAGATTAGTTTGATTTTCAAACTATACTAATTTTTTATATTGTCATTACAATAAAATTAACATTTTTAATTAAATATTAATTAGGATAAATGTTAACGTTACTTTGTATTTCTAAGGGATTTTGAAATATGCTCATAATCGTTGTTAGAAAAGCCCAAAAAAGGGTTGTGATTGGAGGGATGTAGATACACAGAATAATGACAGAATAATGACAAACTTTTACATTTTAGTGAGATTTAACCACATTTTAGACTAAAGAGAAAATGTAAAAAGGTTGAGTGAATACAGTTTAGCTGTTTAATAAAACATGATACAATATGTTTTACGCTTTGAGAAATTTAAGAAGTTCATGAACATCTGCCTGAACTTAGTTTTAGCCTGTTGGACTATGTTATAAATAAGCTGATTAATAAAAGATGATGTCTTAGGAAGGAAATGTAGAACAAAGCCTAATAATGCTGAGCGCAATCTACATATGAAAGGATTCTAGGAAAGTACACGTTAAAGTTTTTATTGTTACTCACTTGGCTCGTGGCTACCTATACAATATCAGAGCTATAAAATTCTAAGGGCTAAAATAATTCAAGACTTGTAGTTTTGCTTTAAACTCTTAGATGTATCAATTTCTTTTCTGAATTTTTAATCTTTGTGTTTAAATTTCCTAAATTTACTAAATTATTTAAATTTTGTTTAGGACAACAATGTTTAGCCCTTTTACAGAAAAATAGCTGAATGGATAACATCACAATTAGGAGTTGATTTTTCAAAAGGTTTTGGGCAAAAGGCAAAACTAGATGTAATTTCATTATTCCATTATAGTTTATACAATATTCTGAGTTCTACAATATCAAAAAAAGAGGTAAAACACGTTTTATATTTCTAAGCTATGGTGGTTTTTGTTTATCCTAACAAAGTTTAAAAAAAAACAAGGGAGTTTTTTAAGGTATTATTGATCTGTTGTCTACATACTATATTTCCCATATACTGTAGATAGAGTTATTAAATTCATTTTGGTAATATCTACTTGTAATTGTGAGTATTGTATATAAGTTTTTACTATTTAACAAATTATAATATATGTACATTTTTTTAAGATTTGTACAATTTAATGTATATATAATATAAAATTATATATATATATATAATAGGATTATATATATTTTCATATCACTATCTGCTTGTTTTTTAATGAAGCTAACAATTTGATAAAATATAAAAAAAATTCTGGTTTTGGAATTTTAACCTTCTTTTCAAATTCATCAATGGATATGATTGTTGTCCCTTGTAGGAAATCTATAGTAAACAGTATCTTCCCCAACTTTTCCCATTCTTTGATACATAAGCTGGGATTGGGAATGTATAACGTAAACTTGAAATGTTTACGTATTGTAATAATGCTTGTTTTAAATTATACAAAAAAATTGTACTTTCCAATTTTTTGTTGTGATTTCTATTGTGTGTAATTGGGCAGGTAGTTTTGGTTTTTAAAAGCTAGGACGCCTGTTAAGGAGAAAAAGAGATTTGTAATTTAAATTTATTCTTCAATTTCTACCCATTTTTTTTGTTTATTTTATCTGCCCAACAGTGTTTTTATTGGTCCATTATTGTGAGATAGTAATCTTTAAAAATAGGATATGCTACTTGTTTTTTTGGTAATTGACAAGGTTTGGCTGTTTTGGTTACATTAATTTATTTGTTCAATTGTTCAGAGCTATAAGAAGGAATTGGGTTTTTATATGGATAAGATCATAAATTTATATAGCAGTTTAGATAGTAGCATCATTTTTATGAATGGGTACTTTTATTACATGATAAGTATTTAGTGTTCTGCCAATCTAAGTCACATTGAAAGCATTTTAACAGTGTTATAAAAGGAGGATTCCTACAACTACATTGTTTCTTCATTATATTATATAAGTAATGCTCTAAGAATAGTAAACTGCATGTATCAATAGTAAGATTTGATAATATTATTTTTGTACATGAAGTTATGATATTGTGGTAGCATGCCTTTGAAAAGAAGGAAATGATTTAAAGACGTTAGGATGTTAATCGTTTCTGCATCTGGATTTCACTTGTATATGTATATATGTTCTTTCATGTATGCACTTTAAAATATGCACTTTAAATGAGAAATGCAATAAATGTAATGAAATCACCTGCATCGAGGGGATGACTAGAGTTCCAAAATTCAAACATTCAATCTGAAACCGAGCAGATCATTTGGATTTCGGAACCTATTTTCGAGGGTTACCAAATGTACAGGATTATTTTTGGTAACCCTTGAAAATAACCTTGAACATTCGTCTCGAAACTCAAAAGTAGTTTCTGATCTTATTTTTGAGGATTATTGAATGTTCAAGGTTATGTTACTGAATATAACCTTGTATACTTTCTGAACCCTCGAAAGTAAGTTCTGTTTTCGGATCTTTGGGTTTTTCCTGAGTTCTGTAAATCTGAAAATGGAACGAAACTTCTGAATTTCAGAAATCTCTAATGATGACAGTGAAGGGGAGGGATAAAAGTTATATGAGGGGACTTGTTGCATTTGCAGAGTTATAGCTTGAGAAAAATCTGAGAAAGTGACCGAAATGTCGCTATCTGTTTTTTTGCCCAGATAGCGAGTGTGCTCTGAAGTTTTTCAACGGCTGGATAGTTGTTTTCCTAGAAAGGATATTTATTATTGTTCCTATTTATATGGATATCTAGCCTGCTGGAAGAGTTGTAAGGTACCTGATATATTAAATGGTAAAATAGAAGATTTTGTCTAATTTATTTTGTTGTATGAAATGTCCAAATCATTTTATTAGATCCTGTTGATGTGGTAATGATTTTAGTGGGTTTGTAATTACTATAAATACGTCATCTACATATAAACCAATTTTATGTTCGGATTTTGCTATTTTAATTCCTGTTATATATTTGTTTTGGCTCTTTGCTGAGGGCTCAATAGCGAGATTTAAGATTAGCGGTGATAGTGGACAAACTTGACGGGTTCCATTTGTTAGTTTAAAAGATGCTAATATCATGTTTGCAATGAACATTTTACCTGAAGGGTTAGCAAAGGAATTAGTGATGGAAAATGTGGTTGTATTCTTGAATTCTAATGCTAGGGGTTTTGAATATAATTTGAAGTCTGTATTCTATAAAGAAATTGGTCTAAAGTTAGTTGTTGTGCTAGGGTTTTTTTTGTCTTTGGTATTTGGATTATGATAGTTGGTGTCATCTCTTCTGAAAATTTGACTTTAAATTGCTGTATTAAAATGTAGTGATGGACTAGAACCAAACTTGAACCTGAGTTTGAGCCAAACTTTTTGAACTGTTCTGGATTTTGCACTTCTGAACTTTCCGATCTAAAAAATATCAAACATTCAAATTGATATCCCTTGAATTTAGCGCTCCATAACCCTAGAATGCAATGTTAAGGATTGCATATTACCGTTATTTTTGTCTAATATAAAGGATATTTTTGTTGAGGAAATGTGTTTTTTAAGTTTATCTAGTAATAGCTAGTAATTAGATTTCAGTTGGCACATGTATTTGTCATACATTTTATTTTGGTGTAGTTTATTTTCTAATGATGGGTTATTTGTATGTCATTCTTCTTGAGTTCTTAATTGATCTCAAAGCTGTAATTTATCTAAATTCCTTTTCTTTTTAAGGTTGGATACTAGTTTTAGTTTCCCTCCTATATATATGTGTGTGTGTATATATATATATGATATATATATATATATATATATATATATATACATATAATCTTACATCCTACCTATCTGGTAACCAGCACAGTATATGATATGATTGTTTTATTTGCACTGCATACGTCTCACTCCAGCACTTATACCCATTCCATTGTATCTGTATGTTACCCATCTAACTAGAAGCTCTACGGGGCAGGGACCTCCTTACCTCTTGTGGCAAAGCTCTAGCACTTCTCTTTATATAATTTATATATTTATGTACTGAACTATCTATACATTTGTTCCCCTTGTATGACTTTATTGTATTTCGTTACTGTACAGCGCTGCGTCCCCAAGTGGTCTGTATCATTAAGAATTTGTTTTTTGCTTTCTGGGATGCTTAGTAAGGGCACGGCCACACTGCAACGCAAATGCAATCGCAATAGCATGCGATTTCATGTGCGATTTTTTTGCGTTTGCGCTTGCGATTTCTTCAATAAGTATAGGAAAACGCATGCGATTGCGATTAAAAATGCAGAACGCAAAACGCAATCGCACCGAAAAACGTGCGTTTTTTTGCGTTGCCGCATTTTCAATGATTTTGTAAAAACACAATCGCAAGCGCAAACGCAAGCGCGAACGCAAAAAAAAACGCAGCAGTGTGGCCTAGCCCTAAGTATAGATTTAATTCCCATAGATTAGTTGGTTCTTGTACCCATATGTGCTTTATTTATTTTCTGGAGTAGCCACTTATCTGTAAGAATCATATCAATTTGTGAAAATATATTGTGGAATTTGAAATCGTAAATCTTGCCCTAATGGAACTCCATGAATTCTTACAATTCTTCCGTTTTCAGAATTTTTCTCCGCAGTGTATCTTTGTTAGAAGAGTTTTTACTGGTTGAATCTATTGTGTTATCTAGAATAAGGTTAAAGTTTTACATGCCCTTTAATACATGTTCACTCAACATGTTTTGTGTCACATGGACCCTTTCTCAAAGGGTTTTACTTCCAACAAACTCCAATATTTATTGTTAATCATTCTAATATATGTATCTTCTGCTTTATCTATAATAGTTTGTACTTCTTGAAAAGCAATTGAGGTTTTTTTATTGCTACAGTAAGGTATGGTAAATTCAATCCTCTTACATTGCATGAATATTAATCTAGAGGGTGGTTAGTTTGTAGTTTCTTATAAAGCAAAGTTATTATTTTGTAAACAATAGAAGTTTTTCCATATATAAGAAAACAAAAACAGTATAATTATAATAAAACGATATACATAGAAATAAAATACAGACTGAAAGGCTGTTACAATCATACAGTCATTTCTTTTGTTGTAGTTCCTTCTTTTAGGATATAGAGCAATTGGCTTGCCTACTTCAGTTTAATAGTAAATAGTAAATTTAGATTATAATAAAGTTCCACAATCAATGGTTTCAACATTGAGGAAACCCATTGTTAGATTCTATTACTTGTGTATGACATAGATATATGGAGTTAAAGTCGTGCTAGCCGGTTCGCTATCGGTTAGCATGACTTTAACTCTATATTAGCGTTGGATGCAGGGGTTATGCAAAAATCCCTTGTGCATCCGTCACTCACGATTCAATATCGCGTTTGCGTTAGTTTTAGCCCAGCAAATAGCTGGCTTTAAAATCTCACAGTGGGTAAATCCCTTACTGGGATTTACCCACTTTTGCAAACGTGATAGTAAATCGCGAACAGGACATTTACCCATAGCGATATCGGCTCTGGGTAAATGATCCTGGGTGACTTTGTATGTGTTTATTTCTGCACTCTACCATTTATATTAGTGTGTGTATTGCTGCAAAATATATTTAGGGCACGGCCACACTGCAATGCACTTGAATCGCACAAACAATCGCATTCCATTTACATGCGTTTGTGCTTGCGATTTGTGCAGGTGCAGCATATTGACTTGAACATGGTCTTGGCACAGCTCTGTACAATGCATTTTACAGGCCACCTTTGCCTTTAAGACCCAAACATGTATTAAATCTACATACTGCAGTGCTAAGTACCATTGCATTAAATACAAACTGTATCAGCCTGCATCATGCTTCTAAAGAAACTTCAATCTTTTGTTGTGTACATATTATCAGGCCTATGTAATGAAAGTTCTTAAAATCTGATTGGTTGAGGCAAAATTTGTACCATTTTTAACGATAAGAACTTTTAATACATAGGCCTATATATGTGTTCAGGTCTTAACCTGCTGCATTAATTTTATATAACATGTTTGCATCCCTCTTACAGTATCCCTTTAATTGGCATTCCCTCCAATAATTCCTATTAATATGTACATTTATAAAAACAACATGGTGCAGGGCTGCAAGTGGCATACCCTCCAACATTAATTACGTACACTTATAGAACATGGTGCAGTGCTGCAGGTGAAGGATAATATAATGACCCTGATCTTAGGACAGCTCTGTACTACAGTTGTTTTTATACAGACAGCTGAATTAAAAACACACTCTTCCTACCCTCTAACATTCCCTTTAATAAGGTACACTGATGAGAAATGCATTGCACAGAGCTGTGCTAAGATCAGGTTCACTTCACAGTTTCGCACCATGTGGTTTCTATAACAACACACTCTTCCTACCCTCCAACATTCCCCTTTAAGAAGCTACACTGAGTGGAATCTTCCATGCTGAGAAGGATGTTGAGGGAAGTACTTTCTAACTTTAACTTTGATTTTTTTGGGTTTAGTTCTCCTTTAAGGCCCCTTCCAAGGGCCGCAAAGGCACTTGTAAGTGCCCGGCATAGGCAACATCAGTGGAGTTGGTGTCGCTGACAAGAAGACTCCGAGACCTGAAAAGGTCCTTTTTAGGATCAGGGGGGTCCTGGTTTCGAGCTGTGGGACCCCTTAAGCCCCAAAGGGCCCTTCCATGGCCCGCAAAGGCACTTATAAGTGCCGGGAAGGGGGGTCCCGGTTCGAGCTGCGGGACCCCTTAAGCCCCAAAAGGCCCTTCCCTTTTAAAATTTTGTGCTAAACAGTTTATTTCATCAGTATTCACTATACAGAATCCCTTATAGCAGGGACTGTAATAATATGAAGCGTAAAATGAGGAATATGGTGCGGAAACATTTAGACAAAGTTAATATCAATAAAGCCCCACAAATCTTAAGAGAGTTTTGTCGAGTTTTAGCCAGACCACAGTTTCTTATCTTTTCAGATTTACTTTGTCTGGTGATGTGCCCTTGGATTGAAAACAGTTAATGTAATATCAATATTCAAAAGGGATAGTCGTTCACTGTAAGCCTAACATCACTGGTAGGGAAGGTGCTGTAAACTTTGTTATGGGATCATATCATTGACTTTGTCTCCAGAACTGATATTGTTAGTAGTATACATAGATTTTGCTAAAGCTTTTGAAATTATGCCATATAGGAGACTAATGTATAAATTAATGGACTGTTTTCCTAGAAAAAAACAATTGCACATACAGAGAGTAGTGGTTAATGGATCTACATCTATGTGAGCTAAAGTTCTAAGTGGAGTGCCTCAGGGTTCTGCACTGGGACCACTTCTTTTTAATCTGTTTATAAATTACTTAGAAGGGGGCATTGAAAGCAAGGTCTCTGTGTTTGCTGATAAAACTGTGCAGAGCTTTGGAAACTTCAAACGATGTGCAATTGCTGCAAGCAGACCTAGATAGATTATCAAAATGGGCAGCAAGATTCAATTTTGATAAATGTAAGGTGATGCATTTGGGGTTTAACAAATCTTTGTGGCACTTGCAGCGTAAATAACTCAGTGAATCTCTACTGGAAAATGGAAAAAGATTTAGGGGTTCTAGTAGATAACAGATTTGGCTGTAGCAAACAATGCCAGACAGCCACAGCTGTGAGCTAGCAAGATATTGTCTTGTATAAAGAGGAGAATTGATTCAAGGGAGAAATATATTATTATCCCTCTTTACAAGGCACTTATAAGGCCTCATTTGGAATACGTGGTTCAGTTTTGGAATCCCATATACTAAAGGGACATCTTGGAAATGAAAGGAGTTCAGAGAAGAGCAACTAAAATAATAAAGGGAATGTAGGGGCTTGACTATGCAAGCAGATAGACAAGTTAGGGCATGTCCATTTTAGCGGCGTTTGGACGGGGATATGACCTCTTTATACAAATATATTAATAAGCCATATTCTTGGTAACAAACACACCTTTATTCATAACCTGTTCTGTTCTAATGCCTTTCATCTCCTGGCTAAAATAACTTTGTAGGTGTATGACAACACAAATCACGACCCAAAAAAGGGGGCCACGGGGAGCGAACACACAAAGGGAACAAATCCACTGCTCAGCAGGGGGAAGAAAAAATAGAGGACAAGCAGAGAAAAACCGCCCCGCCTAAGTATCTAAAACTGCAGTCACAAAATCATGTTTTTCAGGTACCAAAAAAGCTAGGGAGCAGGGAAAAAAACCCCTCTGGTGGAATTTGAGGACACTCAGGTCGCAAGAATACAAATCTATTGGGTGTGAGCATACTCATGGGCAATTGTTAGGCATATAGATGACGAGAGGACAAGACGCAGCAGTAACGCAGCGCACCCGGGGTGAGTGATTACAAACAAAGTCTCAATCTCTCTCCTCTCGGGGTGCCATGAGAGGATATTATAACAGGCGTAGTATTAAAAGCGTTTGTTAACAACGTATTAGAAAAGCCAGAGGGAACTCACCAGATTCACCGAGCGGAAGGTGCTTAGGAGAGGGGGAGTAATAGACAATATTGGATTGCAGAATCCGAAAACGTATGTGATCATATAATAAAGATACGAGCGAAGAATAACAATACGTTCCTTTATCACTGAACCGTGCCTTTATAAATATGGTCCATATGTCCCAAATGTTTCTAGCTTTATTTGTTTACAGGAATGCTGTTTAGTGCATGTTAGGATTACCGGCAGGGGCGTATACCAGGGTGTCCCTGGAGCCTGAGGTTGCCCATAATTCTTACTTTCCCTATAACAAATACAGCAACAGACCCCAAAAACCACTGTGATGAAGCGGGTGGGGGCATCATCAATTTTGCTGGGGAACTATTTTCCTAATCACACCATTATACGACATAAATGTAATGTGCCCCCCTTCCTCACTGCTCACCTCTACTGTAATAGTCTGGAGTCTACTCTTGTTCATAATTACACCTTTTGATGTAGTTCCCGAGTTTTTCAGACTGGTTTAAATTTAGCTTATACTTAATGTGTAAAGACAAAGAGGTGTTTTGGTATAAAACAAGAGACTTTGGCTTTATAATAATTGTGAAATAAATCAGACATAAGAAAATATTGATGTTTTTATAGCTTGATGTGACTTGTACGAACAGAATCAGTATAATTTCTTTGTAACTTAATTACTGGGAAAAATCCCAGAGAAAAGTTCATTACAAAAGACAAGTTGATATTAAAGGGAAGTCAGTGTAATACTGTGCTTTTCAGAAAAAAGCAGTATTTTTTCTTCCCAATGACCTTAATCTGCAATTCAGCATTGTGTCTGTGTATAAATAACTGCAACCAAAAAATACTGACTTCCTGTTTGCAGGCCCCTATGTAGAGACATTATGGTCTTGCCCTTGACCCAGCGCCTGGGTTGATTCAGTTGCTCAGTAGAGATCTGACATTTTGATCCCATCCAACAGCCATCAGTAGACATTACTGTTAGGAACATTCCAAGAATGTGGTGCATCCTGGGAAAAAGAAGGACCGTTAGAACCTAAATGTCAGCTCACTAATTCAACAACAAGAACAACAAAGGGTATGAAATCTTTCAAAATTGGGAAGATTATGTCGAATCACTAAGAAGGCATTACACAAACTACCAATTTAACAAATATTGATAATTTCCACTGAACTGTGTGCCTTTAAACATCACTGTAAGTTATTGTTTCTTTTCCCACTTTACAACTAGGAACTACTCAAAAAGAGATTGGTGAATTGGATGGCTGCAGTAATGGCAAAAAAAAATGAAAAAAATGAAAGAGCATTTATCCTTGTGGTGCCTTGTTTTTAACTCATATAACAATTGTATTTGCTTATATACTCTTTGTGTGTGTCTTATTAAAATATATGTTGTCATTGTTAGAGAAATGTGTGATTGCTACCACAGCAATTAAATTTTAAGGCAGCCCTGTACTTCATATGCTTTGTGTATTATGGTATACATTTTTCTAATTTGAGCGACACATGATAAACTAAATAGGTGTAGAAAGAGACGTGGTGTTTGATTATTCTTTTAAAATAGGAAAAATAATTTTAGCTAAGAGAATCGTCATTCCTTAAAGCATAAAGCTAATAAATGTGGTTTCAAACCAACAAACTTATAAAGATAAGGCTATTGCTATAATTATAGCATAGCCCAATGTTTGTTGCCATGTTCTGTAAAATTGTGAACATTAACTTTTGGACAAATCTCTGTCTCCAAATGAAAGTTCAATGAGGTATCTTTCTCCCATTTTATTTTGTCTTACAAGGGGTGTCCCTAGGGATTTTGGCACATAAACAAATTTTGAATGCCAGCTCTAGGCGATGTTTGGCAGTGTGTGGGGCGTGACTTCTGGGTGGGTGTGGTTTTTTGCGTAGCTTTGGCTACAACTTTCATTTTGTATTGAAAATGGGTTGTTATCATAACCGTTCTCCACTGTTATAACTATAAAAACATTTTGGTGCAAATGGTACATAGAAATCCCTACCCTACGTTTCTGTCCATAAATATGTTGGCCAGAGATTTGTAAGCCTACCACCACATCAAGGTAACTCTGTCCGCATGGCCCTAACTAAACTTACTATTCTAACCTAGCCTAACAAACTAAAGCTATCCCACCATATAAAATTATTTTAACAATATCCAACTCATCTTTGTGAAATAAAAATATTGAAAAACAACATTGGCAGTATGTGTTTTGGTAGAAGCATTCTGGTAAATGTGTAGCTCCTATCATATCTGTTTTTATTTATATATACAATTCATACCATACGACAGTTGTCAGCGGGTTGTTGTCAGGAGGGCCCTGCACACAAGTTCACTTTTTCTAAAGAAATGCTGATATGACCAAAGCTCTATCTTTATAGCAAGAGGTGGAGTGTGTCAGTGAATAATGTGACTGGCCTCATATAATATATCAGTGTGGAGGCCATATTCTATTAACGATATTTGATGGTTTAGTTTTTTTGCAAGTGTGGATCCACACTGGTATAGATGCCCTTAAAGGGCATCATATACCAAAAATAGGTTATTTTAAATTGAACCATAATTGGAAACTATAATTCTTCCCTTCCAACCACCACTGTATCATTTTTGTTGATCTGCCCCTATTTCTTTAGATATCCAATCTAAAACTTTTTTATATTTCAGCTGTCAATCAAGTACCTTACTCTCAAACTTACTTCTGTGAGTATTTTTTACTGTAGCTGAATGGTACAGAGTTTTGACAGTTAACTCCCCCAACCCCATTAATATATTCATCACTTAATTAGATGCTTACTAACCAGATAAAATATTTTATATTCTCACATTCTGCGAGAGTAAGCTGTCTCCTCCTCCCTTCAAGCAGTCAATCAAAGCTGTTACTGCTGATATCATATCTATGATTGACTACTGTCTCTCCTCTACTAGCTTCCTTCCTTTGCACATGCTAAGCTTATAAAAATCTACCAAGTAAGGGAGGAGGCTGATATATTTGCCAGAACAGAATAGAATCATTAATATCTGGTTACAACTACTTCTTCTATTTGACATGAATCTCAAGCATGCTCAATAACCTATGAGGCAGCATTGGAAGAGGGAATTTCCCAATCATACAATTCAATGGCATCCAACGGTCATTTCAGTTACAGCATATCTAAGCTAACGTAAGAGTGACCGTTTTTTGTTTAAGGGTGAGATGCATATTAAGCTTGGTGGGTAAAAAGCATGAAATTAAATTAAGTGGGGTATTTTTTTATAAAAATGAATGAAAACTGAGATATAAATATTCATATTCAATTTTAAAAAAGTCACGTGACTATCCAAATATTCTTTGCAACCGAGGATGGTAAGGGGGATTGGTCACCAAGCAAATAATGATTTTTAATTTGCAAAATCCATTCCTATTTCCAAAAGATTTTCCAATTCACAGCTGTGCTTTTTATTGAACAATAAAACCATTTTATAATAACCTTTTTTCACCAGTACACCAATATTATTTGTTTTACTAAATTATTCCAGGATATTTTTTTTTTTTTAAGTAGACAGGGAATGTGCTCAGTAGTTATTTTTTGTTCAAACTATTATTTCTAATTATAGCAATAGTTGGGTTTTTGAAAATATGTTATATAGGAAAATGGCTTAACTAACCCAAGACAGCTACTGTCATTTCATAACAATAGAATAGATGTGGGTAATATTTTCCAAGCACTGGAATTTTTGCATTTTTCCCCCTGAAAAATAAACTTTTCAACCCACCTCTTATTGAGTTGTTTTACTTTGGAAGATTGTAAAAACACAGCACAAAACGCTGTTTTAAAAACAATTCTGCATTTTAACCAAAGACCGTGCAGACTACACAGAGTTATGAAAATAATCCTTCAATTAGTTGTTGGTCAGTGCACCTGCAACAAAGATTGATCCAAGAAAAGTGTCAGCTAATGTCATTGAGAACAATTCCTGAATTCATATCGCTCTCTCTCTTTACAACATTGCTTTTACACAGATGTTATCCTAGGGTGCAAACAACACAAGACTAACCCCACTAAATTCTGAAGAGCATGAGAAACATGAGTTCAGATCAGGAAAGCTGTTATATTCATGTATTGCCCTTTCACTGCCGAGTCTATGTTTCTCATAACTGTAAATTTAGTATTACATATGGAAGCTTAGTTTTTCTGGACGAAAAATGGATGAAATGTGACATCAGTCAATCTAAAATCTGAATCATATCCAGATGTACTTAAATTTATCACCTGCTCTTGTTTTACATCTGCACTTCCACTGGAATTCTATGCTCAACATTTTTTAGTGAAATGTATTTCAATTGGGTGTTTTGCCTATGCAGTAAAGAAATCCACTATATTGGAGGGAGATATTAGCTCTTTTCAAAGAACCTTGTCTCAGCATGTGACTGTGGGAAACTGCTTTTGAAGAAGGTCCTTTATACTACACATGACCTTTAAACCGCTGACAACTAAAGGATAGGGCTTGATATAATAGCGCCTGTAAAAACATTTGGCTGACAGTCGGTACTTTTTCTATTAATCTTGAATACAGTAATGTTACTTGTTGAAAGGCAAAATATGAATGTCTAGAAAGCCAATTTCATTATTGAATTGAAGCAAACGTGCTGATCAATCTATTGTAGTTTTGAATATGTAGTCAGTCTTACAAACTAAAGGCATTTCATGCATGCATTCTTGCTGCAGAGGTATGAACTCCAAAATACTTTTGGTATTCTCAACGGGTGCTTATCCAAATCCTAGGAAGTTGTTGGAACACAGCCACTACAAGGTCCCTTACATTGTAAAACATTATTAAAGAACAGTTAAGAGACTTCTACACTGAACTGCCTCGAACCCAACCTGATTTGTTCTTTTTACCTAAATTCTCTTCAATACACCCTTCTCTTGACTTGATGAAAACGCTAGCAATATAGGCTAAATAAAGAATTATGCACTATGCATGCCAGGGTCCAGTAATATACACTTTAAAAAACAGAGACTAAGCATTAAAGGAGAGAACTATATGCTTATAAGTTTTTTCAAAACAGTTAAATGATAGTACCTTGGCAAGGAGGTAGGACTGATACTTTCTTCCTCCCAATATAATTTTTTATGAGGTGCATAGTCAAAAAGATACGTTTTGTTATCACGATTGTTAAAGCGTGAAAGAATACGAGTACGGGGATAGGATCGACATTGGGGGTGGGATAGGATAGACTACCCATAGTTAAAAATTTCATTTAGAGTGGAGATACCCTTTAATTGGTGTATGGAGTCAAATTATCTAGAAAAAAACAGTGGTAAGGATTCTGAAATATGAAATCATAACTGACTTTGGTTGTAGTAATTAGTTTTTTTTTTTAAGAACTAACAGGGTTATTCAATAAAAATTTATTATCGTTAAAATGGTGCTGATTTTGCCCAACCAATCAGATGTTAGCTTTCAAATGTTAAATAATTCTGATTGGTTGGGGCAATTAGCACCATTTTTAAAGGTATCTCCACTGGTTTTGGTAAGTTTTCGGAATCCATTTCTATTGAGAACGGGAGGCAAAGGAGCTTTGCCTTACCTTCCGTTCTTCAATAGAACACACAGGAGCCGGAGAGAAGGTAAGAACTTACCCGCTCGCTCGCCCCCCGGCGCTTGGTCTGACGGTCCCACGACCTTGTCTTCTATGCGCATAGATCGCGCATGCGCTAAGACAAGGTCCGTTGGGACCTGCTACTACGCGCCGGGGGAGCGAGCGAGCGGGTAAGTTCTTACCTTCTCTCCTGGCTCCTGTGTGTTCTATTGAAGAAGGAGGTAAGGCACAGCTCCTTTCCTCCCTTCTTCAATAGAAATGGATTCCGAAAACTTACCAAAACCATGTGGAGATACCCTTTAACATAAGAACTTCATTGAATCTCCCTGCAATTGTGTCAGATCACTGTGGGAACACAATATTTTCTCCAGTGCCCTGTAAAGTTCTGTTACTGTTCAAAAAACCCTGCAAGAAAGAGCCACCATTGCAAGAAAATATTGCACACGTTTGAAATAAAGACCCAATAGATAGATAGATAGAATATAGATAGAGATAGATATAGATAAGAGGAGAGAGATGATAGTAAATTAAAGATAGAGCTAGAGATATGATATAGATAGATAGTGAGAGAGAAAAAGAGAAGAGGATAGAGAGAGAGAAAGAATAAGAGTAGAGAGAGAGAGAGAGAGAGAAAGAGAGAGAGAGAGAGAGAGTAGAGACAGTAGATAGAGACAGGTTGAGATAGATGGACACAATTAGACAATGGAATGGTAGATATAGAGAGATTGATATAGATTTTTGATATAGCATTTGACACCCTTTCCCACGGTTTAAGGTGGTGATACATTAGATCTTACCTTCATGCTCCCACGACATTCAAGGGATGCAGTAGGAACCTGTTCCTTAGCCAGAACATCAGAGATAATATTTAATCTATCAAATATCTTGTAGTTTATGGCCACCCTTACCATGAAACTTTTTTGTGCCAGAAGAATTTACTACAGTATTACCTTTAACCCTTTCACCTTCCAGAAGAGTTTCCAGTCTATTACCATTCCCAAAACAGGTGTTCAATATGTGAAGATATAACTTGGAGCACATTGTCACTTTTTAACATTTACTAGTAAGGCAGCACATAGTAACATGTTAATAGCACAGCATATTTCATTATGTGACAGTCTGGAGCACACTGAAACTGAAAGCAGAGCAGTATGAGGGTCTTAGGTCTCAAACATTTCATTCACAGTGTTATTCAGTCACCTCCAGTTCTTGCAGCCAGTATAGTAAGTCCTCCAATCTTTACCAGTATAGTAGCCCCCCCAGTTACTTCCAGTGTTACAGTACATGTAAATGGGTAGTGGTCTTTAAAAGGGCTAATCAAAAAAGTGGGAGTGATCAAAGAAAACATCATATACCTTTATATTTTCCCTCATTGGAATTTCCAAATGTTGGAGGGTATGACAGACAGCAGCTAACTGCAGGATGGGTGTTTATCTGCACGAAAGAAACAAGCAACAGATAATGTTATTTTCCTTTTCCTGATCTTAATGCTGAAGCAAATAAACATACAGTAGCTTCCACCTACTGAATTCCTGTTTATAGAACCATGATCCTCTCTGCTGAAGTCCCTCCTTCTCTGCTCCTGTTGCAAGCTGGTAACAAGCAGTGCTCAGGAGTAGGGCAACGCTTGTAACAGCTAATCGATAATGTCTGTCACCATTGACCGTACCTAACCCCATGGCGTAGCTAGTTATCGCAGTTGCCCCATAGCAGGATTTTAGATGGGGGGGCCCCATAGAAAGATTTTTAACCACCATAAAAATCCTGTTTGGTGCAGTTTAAAACCTAACCCTGCAGCCAAGTTTTTTTTAAAGAGGCATATCCAGCCTCTGAAGAAAAATTTCCTCGGTAGATCAGCCTTACAAACCCCTTTTCATTTTACTTTCTCGCAGGCTCAGATGTTCTACTTACAAAACCCAGACCCCTCCCTGGTGTGGCCACTGCTCTCCACTGCTTCTTCTGCAACTGGTTAATTGCAAGTGTGCACAGCAGTAAGAAGGCTTGTTCTGGACATGAGAGGTAAAATTTTCTTAGGAGGGTGGACAGGTCTTCGGGACCAAGTTGGGCCCCCTTTTAGCTCCAGGCCCCATAGGACTGATATGGTTGTTATAGTATTTCTACGCCCTCTGCCTCGTCCTCACGACCATGACTGACAGTCATTACTAGGAAGCAATTCCTGTCACTGGCTGCAGGTTTTATTTTTCAGGCTTCTTTTATTTTAATAAGTAGCTGCACAATGGCTGCTCAGTCTCCTGTTTATATTTGTACATTTTTCCCAGTTCTTGAAATGGGTAATATGCTGGAAAATACATTATACAACACAAACGTTTTAGATTACTGTCTATATTGTCTTAAGGACTCTAACACTTTGAGTTCCTATTAAATTTATTTAAATGGCAAGCTGTCAATTTCGCCATGCACCATGATTTCATGGGAAATTACAATTAAATTAAAAAAAAAAGTATAATTTGCAAAAGCTCTATGTGTAAAGGGTATGTTCACTAAAAACAACTTTATCTTACTGGATAGCTGTGGCTTTATATCTACCGTGTATAAAACCGACCCAAATGTAAACCAAGGCCCCCAATTTTACCTACCTAAAAACTAAGACAAAAATTGACTCGGTATAAACCGACCCAATATACCGAGATACCCAATTTTACCTAAAAAAATAAGACAAGAGGCTGACTTGAGTATAAACCGAGGGTAGAAGTTATACCTTCTGATTCGTATTTTTTGAGGCTTAAGTTGCTCTTTAATGGCACAGTGATTTCCCACTCAGTAGTCCCATACAGTAATATCCAAACCGGTATGGTTATTTTCTGTAGGGACTATTCTAGGGAATTGTGCTGTCCATTTAAAGGACAACTAAACCTCAAAACAATACAGAATAGAAGGCAAACAATAGATACAATTCTCCTTCTGATTCTGTTTATTTTGAGGCTTTAGTTCCCTTTAAATGGACAGCAGAATTTCCATATAGCCATACTGATATGGCTATTACTGTATTAAAATTCTGCTGTTTGTATAAAAGACATTCTAACATTCTCATTCCTTGGCACTCCAGATGTTTGGAAACTAAACTCCCAGCATACTTTATTAGTGAGGAGTTGTAGTTTCCAAATATCTACCCTCACTTCCTCCCACCTAATTTAAAGGGTACCTTCTGTGTGCATTTATCTGTGGGCTCTCCATTGTGCTTCCGGTAACTTGGGCTTCCTGTCTGGACCTTCCTGTCTGGAAACGCGAGCACCGATCCTGTACATTACTTAAGCATTCGGCACCGCACACTCATTCCCTGTACTGGCATGCCACTGACGTCACTTACGGTGCCGGGCAG
Organism: Hymenochirus boettgeri; assembly: GCA_019447015.1. NCBI lineage: Eukaryota > Metazoa > Chordata > Amphibia > Anura > Pipidae > Hymenochirus > Hymenochirus boettgeri. The sequence goes on along the minus strand of CM033473.1, from coordinate 159,884,973 downwards.
TGATGTCAGCCGGCGCCAGTACAGGAATGAGCGTGCGCTGCCGAATTGCTTAAGTAAGTACTGACTCGATTATAAACTGAGTCAAGTTTTCAGGATTTATACTGAGTATACTATATTTCCCTCCCATTCCCCTACCTTTACTGCTTACATGTTGCTGGCTTCCTCCTCCTCCCCACTCTAATCCCGTTATTAGGACTGCCACCACACGAGATTTTGCAAATCTCCACATGCGATGATATCACAGGGCACATGCTTGCAGCAATTCACTGTGACGCACGCGCATTGAGTCATGCACGTGCTCTTCAAATGAACGCGCTATTATCTAGCACAGGGCATGTTGGAGATTTGGAGAATCCCGTGGGGGCAGTCGCTAAAAATGGGATTAAATAGAGGGGAAGCCAGCAACATTCTAACCTTCAGCCTACCGGTGTAGTATTGTACTATTGCTCACTCTGGACTTGGTCTGCCACATTGTTCCTAACTAATTGCTCCTTATGCTACGTACCCTTCACTTAAGAGGTTTACCTGTTATAAGATATGATATCATTTATGACAATTAGACTTTACCTCGAGATATATGTTGGGTGATTGTACTGGGCAGCATTATATAATATTACATTGTAATTATTAGGGAATGGGTGTGGGATTTCTATGGTGGAGCTGAAATATATTATGTGTGTGATATAGGTTTTTGTCTACCTCCCCCTCCCATGTCAATATACGGTATATTTCTTTTTACCTTAGAAAGGTTGAGGGCTATGGGTTTTGGGTGTGTTTTTTTAACTATGTGTTGTTCTTTTCTCATGCTAATGAATTTTGATAATGAATTTGGACTCTCTTGATTTTCAATAAAGGAGGTTTTTACTATTTATAACTTTAATGGGTGTGCGCACTTTTCGTCCACTATTGTTTAGCTTTAGGATATGTGTATTAGTTGTGGTAATGCAGCAACCTCTGGGTATTTATTTACCTTATACCATTAAAGACTATGTCCTTATAGAGTTTTCTAATTGGGTTAGTAGACTGTTAGGGTCCACCCTTCACTGCCCATTAATAAATGTTATCTCATGCAATTACCAGTAAAAAAGGCAAAATTTGCACAACTTATTACACACCCCCCATGGTGTCTTGTGGGGAGAGGACGAGTTTTCTTTCTGCCTGTTTTTGTTAGGTCATCAGCTTGTGCAGAGTTCTGAAGAAGCTCTGTCTCCCCTCACTATTTTTTAGCCTGAGGTGCACATAGAGCACATAACCCACTATTAGCTCAAAGACCCTGTTTCAGTAAAATGTTTCAATGCCCATTCATTACACTAGTTTTAGAATACTGGCTAAATATGAAAGAATAAATGCAATAATTCTGTAATTACACATGGACTATTGAGCTTACATATCATTACATATGTTATCGTAAAGGATACAGTCTTATTAATTACATTCTGGAATGTTCAACATCAATCAGCCATTCCTGTAGTGTATAATATCATTAAATTATAAATAACATTCGATGACAACCTAATTAAATCCCAACATAGGTGATGAAACATTTACATGTTTATTCTGAGAAGTCCAGACAGCTAGTTTATTAGCTGCTAACTAAACATTGTCAGAAATACAATTTCTGTCTGTACAACACATACCACACAAACACTCACACACCACTCACACACACACACACAAATACTAAGTGATCAAGGACTTAACTGTGAAATATTTACCTGAAGATTCCTTAGCATCTGTCAAAATATAGTACTGAAAGTTGAATGAACTTGCATTCTAGATACCTTATTTTACAGGTTATTTGGCATGTAAGAAATGTAATTTGAAATGACAGTCAAAGTAGCCAGCCCACACACACTATGCAGTACCTAAATATAAATATTACAAAACTTGTTTAACAGTTATCAGGGACAATGACCTGTTATAAGGTTATAATGCATAGAATAAAACAATTTGGGTACTTTGTGTAGAGGCCAACTAAATGCTGCTGTTATTAGAAACATTTGTTATCTATTGATAAGGCACCAAAGCTGTGAATTTAAGGTATGAGTGCAGTCATTGTGTATCAGCATCCACCTCTCCCTGAGTTCAGGGAGTCTCCCTTATATTAATAGCAGCTCTCTGACTCTTTATATACAATCCCAGGATATTAAATCAGCATGAGGAGAGTGTAACCATACATAGTAACATAGAAAACATGATAACAATTATTGAGGTGAATAAAGACATACGTCCATCAAGTCCAACCTATCACCTTTTTTTTTTTTTTAACCCTACTAACGTTGATCTGGAAAGTATCCCTGGATCAACCAGGGATACTAGCTTGTTGGAGGATAGTAGTAAAAATCACTCTTAGATTTTGGTGGACAATGCTATTAAAATAGCAAGATACCTTCTGTTTTAAAAAGGCTTTGTTCCATTTTATTATGTTCGTGGAGGGGCTTTTTGCTCCTTTTGGCCCACCACACCTTAAGCTATATACTTCCATATTAAAGGGCATGTCCACCCTTAAATTGTTTTTAATATGATGTCCCCCATGTCTGGCAGCCCCAACCGCATATATTTTATTTTCCAAAAGCCCTCCAAACTCTTAGTTACCCCCCTCTTCCTCCGCCACTGCCGGCCCTCTACTCTGCGAGAATGCAAGCAAGGGGCGGACCGGCAGTCACGTGTGATGGCTGAGTGGCAGCCAATCACGGACCGGCTGCCGGTCATTCAGTGCCGCGAGGAAAGAGAGAGGTAAGTAAGAGTTTGGGAGCTTTTGGAAAATAAAAATATGCGGTTGGGGCTGCCAGACATGGGGGAACATCACTATAAGGGGTTTTATGCTAGGGGGGGAGGATAGTAGAACGGGAGGGAGAGGGAGGGGGAGGGAGGGGGGAGAAGGGCTGCAGTACGCATGCAAATATCTACCGGAGGCAAGTAGCAGGCAGAGTCCTGCTAGCCTCCTGGTACAGTTTTTGGGACTTTAGGGGGGGTCTACAGGAGAACCCTATGGAGCTGGATGTGAGGTACGGATTACACTACACTACATGGTGGGGCATTACTACTGGGGGGATTATAGTTTTGGGGGTGGACATGCCCTTTAAAAATTCTTAAAACACTCACTTATGCCTATCCACCACTAGGGGTGAATGCGGGCTTTCTTTGTGCTTTTGATGCTTGCTTGCCTGTATAGCTCCCAAAACCACCCAATAATCTGTCCACCGCATGTTGAACTCTAGCACCAGGTAGACAACACACTGTTCGGCATGTAGGGTCTTGGCTACATATAACCCTAAAAATGTCCTTTCTTATAAACCACACTACACAACACCAACTTTGTTTAACTGCCTTCTATGTTTAAATGTCTTTTATTTATTTGTCCTTTATACGTGTACCACAGTCCTTTATAACAAGGACTTCAAAACAAGTTCTGCCTTAGTTCCACTCACATGGACAGCAATTTAAATTGGTACAAAACCTACATACAAAAGTCATATGTCTATTTGAAATTATTTATGTACAGAAACGTTATGAAAGTGGGAAGGAAAGAGGGAGGAGTGAATGGAAAGAAAAGCAGAAATGAAATTGAGAATATAGTATTCATCCTTAATTGAGGCATCCATCCATCTAGACCAACCTTTATAACCTCCTTTTTAACCTTATCTAACAGTTAATCCAGAGAGCAAACCCCCCCCCCCAAAAAAAACAGCTAAAAATGGGGCTACGGGGGGGGGGGGGGGGGAGATCCTCTCTTGACTCCAATGGCAATCGGAAAGTATCCCTGGATCACTACAGTATATGTTCTTACTTCCAGTATTTCTCAATATTTTTTAGTTTTAGAAACTTATCCATACCACTTTAAAGGGCAAACTAAAGCCACAGAACAAAACTGAACTAGAAGTCAGAACACCTTGATATAAAACCAGTAATCTGTGTCTTACCTCTCATTTTGGTACGGGCATTGGGAAATTTACTTAAATAACATATGGTTTGTGCTTTACTCTTCTCAGCATTCTAGTAACAGACAGTTTGGTCAACGACCATATGTTCTGCCTCCATGCTCAGTCCTTAGCAATGCAGAACCTTGTTAAAGTTGGTTCACACCCAACTTAATACTCTCTAGCCAATCCTTTTGCAGGACAGATAAAGCAAGGAAGCATGCGACTGAGGTCAGGGTGTGTGGTCTGACACTGCACATACACCACAGATCTTCATACAGTTCTAACATGCTTTGATTTACTTTAACAAGTTTACTAAAGTGGCATTTTATAGTTTATTTGGTGTTTTTAGGGGGGTTGTTTTTCAGATTCTGGAGTATAAAAAATTGGGTTTAGTTCTCCTTTAAAGCTATTCAATGAACTTGCCATTACCACATTTGCTGGAAGACAGTTCTACAGTTCACCATTCTATTTGTAGACACAAGGGGTGGAAAGTTGAACAGCGTGGACTTCAATAAGGAAAGGCAACAAAAGGTGGAAGAGAAACAAGTTAAAAGTGGCAGATAGGGGAAACAGCAAACCTACCCCTCCACCTGTCCTGAGGAATGAGGTGAATGAGAGAAAGATGGAAACCATGCGTAATCAAGGGCTTCAACTGCAATATCATGTTGAGCGAATCCAGTCTCCCTGAAGCCTTCTCAATTTCATTTCTGCTTTTCTTTCCATTCACTCCTCCCTCTTTCCTTCCCACTTTCATAACGTTTCTGTACATAAATAATTTCAAATAGACATATGACTTTTGTATGTAGGTTTTGTACCTAACTTTAAATTGCTGTCCATGTGAGTGGAACTAATTGGAGCAGAACTTGTTTTGAAGTCCTTTGTTATAAAGGACTGTGGTACAGTATAAAGGACAATAAATAAAAGACATTTAAACATGAAAGGCAGTTAAACAAAGTTGGTGTTTGTTAGTGTTGTTTATAAGAAAGGACATTTTTAGGGTTATCTGTAGCCAAGACCCTACATGCCGAACAGTGTGTTGTCTACCTGGTGCTAGAGTTCAACATGCGGTGGACAGATTATTGGGTGGTTTTGGGAGCTATACAGACCAAGCAAGCATCAACAAAGCACAAAAGAAAGCCCGCATTACCCCTAGTGGTGGATAGGCATAAGTGAGTGTTTTAAGAATTTTAAAGGGCATGTCCACCCCCAAAACTATAATCCCCCCCAGTAATGGCCCCACCATGTAGTGTAGTGTAATCCTTACCTCACATCCAGCTCATAGGGTTTCCTGTAGACCCCCCCTAAAGTCCCAAAAACTGTCCACCAGGAGGCTAGCAGGACTCTGCCTGCTACCTTGCTCCGGTAGATATTTGCCATGCGTACTGCAGCCCTTCTCCCCCCTCCCTCCCCTCCCTTCCCTCCGTTCTACTATCCCTCCCCTAGCATAAAACCCCTTAATATGATGTTCCCCCATGTCTGGCAGCCCCAACCGCCTATTTTTATTTTCCAAAAGCTCCCCAAATCTACTTACCTCTCCTCTTTCCTCGCTGCACTGATGACCGGCAGGCGCGTCCGTGATTGGCTGCCACTCAGCCAATCACAGACGTGACTGCGCGGTCCCGCCCCTCTGCTGCATTCTCGCAAGTAGAGGGCCGGCAGTGTGGCGGAGGGATGAGGGGAGGTAATAAGAGTTTGGAGGGCTTTTGGAAAATAAAATATATGCGGTTGGGGCTGCCAGACATGGGGGAACATCATATTAAAAACAATTTTTAAGGGTGGACATGCCCTTTAATATATGGAAGTATATAGCTAAGGATTGTGTGGTGGGCCACAAAATGAGCAAAAAAGCCCTCCACAGAACATAAAAATGGAACAAAGCCTTTTTAAAACAGAAGGTATCTTGCTATTTTAATAGCATTGTCCACAAAATCTAAGAGTGATTTTTTACTCACTATCCTCCAACAAGCTAGTATCCCTGGTTGATCCAGGGATACTTTCCAGATCAACTGTTAGGTAGGGTTAAAAAAAAAAAAAAAGGTGAATAGGTTGGACTTGATGGACGTATGTCTTTATTCACCCTCAATTACTATGTTATCATGTTTCTATGTTACTATGTAATGGTTACACTCTCCTCATGCTGATTAATATCCTGGAGATTGTATATAAAGAGTCAGAGAGCTGCTATTAATATAAGGGAGACTCCCTGAACTTCAGGGAGAGGTGGATGCCTGATATGCACAATGACTGCACTCATACCTTAAATTCACAGCTTTGGTGCCTTTATCAATAGATACAAAATGTTTCTAATAACAGCAGCATTTAGTTGGCCTCTACACAAAGTACCCAAATTGTTTTATTCTATGCATTATAACCTTATAACAGGTCATTGTCCCTGATAACCTGTTAAAACAAGTTTTGTATATATTTATACTTTAGGTACTGCATATGTGTGTGTGCTGGCTACTTTGGACTGTCATTTCAAATTACATTTTCTTACATGCCAAATAACCTGTAAAATAAGGTATCTAGAATGCAAGTTCATTCAACTTTCAGTACTATATTTTGACAGATGCTAAGGAATCTTCAGGTAAATATTTCACAGTTAAGTCCTTGATCACATTAGTTATTTTGTGTGTGTGTGTGAGTGTGTGAGTGTTTGTGTGTGTATGTGTTGTACAGACAGAAATTTGTATTTCTGACAATGTTTAGTTAGCAGCTAATAACTAGCTGTCTGGACTTCCTCAGAATAAACATGTTAAATGTTTCATCACCTATGTTGGATTTAATTATGCTTGTCATCGAATGTTATTATATAATTCTAATGATATTATACACTACAGGAATGGCTGATTGATGTTGAACATTCCAGAATGTAATTAATTAAGACTGTTATTCCTTTACGATAACATATGTAATGATATGTAAGCTCAATAGTCCATGTGTAATTACAGAATTATTGCATTTATTTCTTCATATTTAGCCAGTATTCTAAACTAGTGTAATGAATGGGCATTGAAACATTTTACTGAAACAGGGTCTTTGAGCTATAATAGTGGGTTATGTGCTCTTATGTGCCACCTCAGGCTAAAAATAGTGAGGGGAGACAGAGCTATCTTCAGAACTCTGCACAAGCTGATGACCTAACAAAAACAGGCAGAAAGTAAACTCGTCCTCTCCCCCACAAGACACCATGGGGGGTTTGTAATAAGTTGTGCAAATGTTTGCCTTTTTTACTGGTATATTGCAGTTAGATAACATCTTATTAATGGGCAGTGAAGGTTGGACCCTAACAGTCTACTTAACCCAATTAAGAAAACTCTATAAGGACACTAGTCTTAATGGTATAAGGTAAATAATATACCCAGAGGTTGCTGCATTTACCAAACTAATACACATATCCTAAAGCTAAACAATAGTGGACGAAAAAGTGCGCACACCCATTAAAGTTATAAATAGTAAAAACCTCCTTTATTGAAAATCAAGAGAGTCCAAATTCATTATCAAAATTCATTAGCATGAGAAAAGAAACACACATAGTTAAAAACACACCCCAAAACCCATAGCCCTCAAACTTTCTAAGGTAAAAAGAAATATACCGGTATATTGACATGGAGGGGGAGGTAGAACAAAACCATATATCACACACATATATATATTCAGCTCCACCATAGAAATCCCACACCCATTCCCTAATAATTACAATGTAATATTATATAATGCTGCCCAGTACAATCACCCAACATATATCTTGAGGTAAAGTCTCATTGTCATAAATGATATCATATCTTATAACAGGTAAACCTCTTAAGTGAAGGGTACTAGTAGCATAAGGAGCAATTAGTTAGTAACAATGTGGCAGACCAAGTCCAGAGTGAGCAATAGTACAATACTACACCGGTAGGCTGAAGGTTAGAATGTTGCTGGCTTCCTCCTCTATTCTAATCCCATTTTTAGGACTGCCCCCACGGGATTCTCCAAATCTCCAACATGCCCTGTGCTAGATAATAGCGCGTTCATTTGAAGAGCACGTGCATGACGTCAATGCGCGTGCGTCACAGTGACATTGCTGCAAGCATGTGCCCCTGTGATATCATCGCATGTTGGAGATTTGCAAAATCTCGTGGTGGCAGTCCTAATAACGGGATTAGAGTGGAGGAGGAAGCCAGCAACATGTAAGCAGTAAAGGTAGGGAATGGGAGGGAAATATCGTATATACTCAAGTATAAATCATCCTGAAAACTTGAACTCGGTTTATACTCGAGTCAGTACTTACTTAAGCAATTCGGCAGCTGCACGCTCATTCCCTGTACTGGCGCACCGGCTGACATCACTGCCCGGCACCGATAAGTGACGTCAGTGGCATGCCAGTACAGGGAATGAGTGTGCGGCTGCCGAATTGCTTAAGTAATGTACAGGATTCGGTGCTCGCGTTTCCAGACAGGAAGAGTCCAGACAGGAAGCCCCCAAGTTACCGGATGCACACTGGAGAGCCCACAGATAAATGCACACAGAAGGTACCCTTTAAATTAGGTGGGAGGAAGAGGTTGTAGATATTTGGAAACTACAACTCCTCACTAATAAAGTATGCTGGGAGTTGTAGTTTCCAAACATCTGGAGTGCCAAGGAATGAGAATTTAGAATTTGTCTTTTAAATAAACAGCAGAATTTTAATACAGTAATAGCCATATCCAGTATGGCTATATGGGAATTCTGCTGTCCATTTAAAGGGTAACTAAAGCCTCAAAATAATACAGAATCAGAAGGAGAATTGTATCTATTGTTGCCTTCTAATTCTGTATTGTTTTGAGGCTTTAGTTGTCCTTTAAATGGACAGCACAATTCCCCTAGAATAGTCCCATACAGAAATAACCATACCGGATTTGGATATTACTGTATGGGACTACTGAGTGGGAAATCTACTGTCCATTTAAAGAGCAACTTAAGCCTCAAAATAATACAGAATCAGAAGGTCATAACTTCTACCCTCGGTTTATACTCAAGTCAGCCTCTTGTCTTATTTTTTAGGTAAAATTGGGTATCTCGGTTTATATTCGGGTCGGTTTATACTCGAGTCAATTTCTTGTCTTAGTTTTTTAGGTAAAATTGGGTGCCTTGGTTTACATTTGGGTCGGTTTATACACGGTAGATATAAAGCCACAGCTATCCAGTAAGATAAAGTTGTTTTTAGTGAACATACCCTTTACACAGTAGAGCTTTTGCAATTAAATACTTTTTTTTTTTTAATTAATTTGTTAATTTCCCATGAAATCATGGTGCATGGCGAAATCTGACAGCTTGCCATTTAAATAAATTTAATAGGAACTCAAAAGTGTTAGAGTCCTTAAGACAAATAAATAGACAGTAATCTAAAACGGTGTATAATGTATTTCCAGCATAATTACCCATTTCAAGAACTGGAAAAATGTTACAAATATAAACAGGAGACTGAGCAGCCATTGTGCAGCTACTTATTAAAATAAAAGAAGCCCTGAAAATAAAACCCTTGCAGCCAGTGACAGGAATTGCTTCCTAGTAATGACTGTCAGTCATGGTCGTGAGGACGAGGCAGAGGGCGTAGAAATCACTATAACAACCATATCAGTTCCTATGGGGCCTGGAGCTAAAAGGGGGCCCAACTTGGTCCCCCGAAGACCTGTCCACACTCCTAAGAAAAATTTTACCTCTCATGGTCCAGAACAAGCCTTCTTTACTGCTGTGCACACTTGCAAAACCAGTTTGCAGACAGAGCAGTGGAGCAGTGGCCACACCAGGGAGGGGGGCTGGGTTTGTTAAGTAGAACATCTGAGCCTGCGAGAAAGTAAAATGAAAAAGGGGTTTGTAAGGCTGATCTACACGAGGAAATATTTTTCTTCAGAGGCTGGATATGCCTTTTAAAAAAAACTTGGCTGCAGGGTTAGGTTAAACTGCACCAAACAGTATTTTTATGTGGTTAAAAATCTTTCTATGGGGCCCCCCCATCTAAAATCCTGCTATGGGGCACTGCGATAACTAGCTACGCCACTGGGGTTAGGTTACGGTCAATGGCTGACAGACATTATCGATTGAGCTGTTACAAGCGTGCCCTACTCCTGAGCATGCTTGTAACCAGCTTGCAACAGGAGCAGAGAAGGAGGGACTTCCAGAGATGGATCATGGTTCTATAAGCAGGAATTCAGTAGCGTGGAAGCTACTGTATGTTTATTTGCTTCAGCATTAAGATCAGGAAAAGGAATAAACATTATCTGTTGCTTGTTTCTTTCTGTGCAGATAACACCCAATCCTGCAGTTAGCTGCTGTCTGTCATACCTCACAACATTTGGAAATTCCAATGAGGGAAAAATATAAAGTTATTATATAGATTTTTTCTTTGATCACTCCCACTTTTTTTGAATTAACGCCCATTTTAAAGACCACTACTCCATTTTACATTGTTGAACTGTTTAACACTGAGTAAGTAACTGGAGGGCTGACTATACTGGCTAATGATATGGAGGACTTACTATACTGGCTGAAGAACTGGAGGGCTGAATAACACTGTGTAATGAAATGTTTGAGACCTAAGACCCTCATACATTGCTCTGCTTTCAGTTTCAGTGCTGTCCAGACTGTCACAATAATGAATATGCTGTGCTATTAACATGTTACTATGTGCTGCCTTACTAGTTAAATGTTAAAAAGTGACAATGTCTCCAAGTTATATCTTCACATATTGAACACCTGTTTATGGGAATGGTAATAGACTCGGAAACTCTTCTGGAAGGTGAAAGGGTTAAAGGTAATACTGTAGTAAATTCTTCTGGCACAAAAAAAGTTTCATGGTAAAGGTGGCCATACACTACAAGATATTTGATAGATTAAATATTATCTCTGATGTTCTGGCTAAGGAACAGGTTCCTACTGCATCCCTTGAATGTCGTGGGAGCATTTGAAGGTAAGATCTAATGTATCACCACCTTAATACCGTGGGAAAGGGTGTCAAATGCTATATCAAAATCTATATCAATCTCTCTATATCTACCATTCCATCTGTCTAATTGTGTCCATCTATCTCAACCTGTCTCTATCTACCTGTCTCTCTCTCTCTCTCTCTCTCTCTTTCTCTCTCTCTCTCTCTCTTTCTTTTTTTTCTCTCTCACTATCTATCTATGTATCTATCTATCTCTATCTCTATCTATTTATCTATCTATCTCTCTCTCTCTATTTATCTATTTATCTATCTCTATCTATATTCCTATCTATCTATCTATTGGGTCTTTATTTCAAACGTGTGCAATATTTTTCTTGCAATGTGTGCTCTTTCTTGCAGGGTTTATTTGAACAGTAACAGAACTTTACAGGGCACTGGAGAAAATATTGTGTTCACACAGTGATTTCTGAACACAATTGCAGGGAGATTCAATGAAAGTTCTTATCGTTAAAGGGTATCTCCACTGGTTTTGGTAAGTTTTCGGATCCATTTCTATTGAAGAACGGGAGGAAAGGAGCTGTGCCTTACCTTCCGTTCTTCAATAGAACACACAGGAGCCAGGAGAGAAGGTAAGAACTTACCCGCTCGCTCGCTCCCCCGGCGCGTAGTAGCAGGTCCGACGGACCTTGTCTTCTATGCGCATGCGCGATCTATGCGCATAGAAGACAAGGTCGTGGGACCTGTCAGACCAAGCGCCGGGGGGCGAGCGAGCGGGTAAGTTCTTACCTTCTCTCCTGGCTCCTGTGTGTTCTATTGAAGAACGGAAGGTAAGGCAAAGCTCCTTTGCCTCCCGTTCTCAATAGAAATGGATTCCGAAAACTTACCAAAACCAGTGGAGATACCCTTTAAAAATGGTGCTAATTTGCCCCAACCAATCAGAATTATTTAACATTTGAAAGCTAACATCTGATTGGTTGGGCAAAATCAGCACCATTTTAAACGATAATAATTTTTATTGAATAACCCTGTTAGTTCTTAAAAAAAAAACTAATTACTACAACCAAAGTCAGTTATGATTCATATTCAGAATCCTTACCACTGTTTTTTTCTAGATAATTTGACTCCATACACCAATTAAAGGGTATCTCCACCTCTAAATGAAATTTTTAACTATGGGTAGTCTATCCTATCCCACCCCCAATGTCGATCCTATCCCCCGTCACTCTGCTATTTCACGCTTTAACAATCGTGATAACAAACGTATCTTTTTGCTGATGCACCTCATAAAAAATTATATTGGGAGGAAGAAAGTATCAGTCCTACCTCCTTGCCCAAGGTACTATACATTTTAACTGTTTTTGAAAAAACTTTATAAGCACTATAGTTCTCTCCTTTAATGCTTAGTCTGTTTTTTAAAGTGGTATTTATTACTGGACCCTGGCATGCATAGTGCATAATTCTTTATTTAGCCTAATTATGCTAGCGTTTTCCATCAAGTCAAGAGAAGGGGGTATTGAAGAGAATTCTAGGTAAAAAGAACAAATCAGGTTTGGGTTCGATGGCAGGTTCAGTGTAGAAGTCTCTTAACTGTTCTTTAATAATGTTTTACAATGTAAGGGGACCTTGTAGTGGCTGTGTTTCCAACAACTTCCTAGGATTTGGATAAGCACCCGTGAGAATACCAAAAGTATTTTGGAGATTCATACCTCTGCAGCAAGACTGCATGCATGAAAATGCCTTTAGTTTGTAAGACTGATACATATTTCAAAACTACAATAAGATTGATCAGCACTGTTGCTTCAATTCAATAATATTGAAATTGGCTTTCTAGACATTCATTTATTTTGCCTTTCAACAAGTAACATTACTGTATTCAAGATTAAATAGTAAAAAGTACCTGACTGTCAGCCAACTGTTTTTACAGGCCGCTATTATATCAAGCCCTATCCTTTAGTTGTCAGCGGTAAAGGTCATGTGTAGTATAAAGGACCTTCTTCAAAAGCAGTTTCCCACAGTCACATGCTGAGACAAGGCTTCTTTGAAAAGAGCTCAATATCTCCCCTCCAATATAGTGAATTTCTTTACTGCATAGGCAATAACACCCAATTGAAATACATTTCACTAAAAAATGTTGAGCTATAGAATTCCAGTGGAAGTGCAGATGTAAAACAAGAGCAGGTGATAAATTTAAGTACATCTGGATATGACTTCAGATTTTAGATTGACTGATGTCACATTTCATCCATTTTTCGTCCAAGAAAACTAAGCTTCCATATGTAATACTAAATTTACAGCTTATGAGAAAACATAGACTCGGCAGTGAAATGGGCAATACATGAAAATTAACAGCTTTCCTGATCTGAACTCATGTTTCTCATGCTCTTCAGAATTTAGTGGGGTTAGTCTTGTGTTGTTTGCACCCTAGGGATTAACATCTGTGTAAATGCAATGTTGTAAAGAGAGAGAGCTGATGAATTCAGGAATTGTTCTCAATGACATTAGCTGACACTTTTCCTTGGATCAATCTTTGTTGCAGGTGCACTGACCACACACTAATTGGAAGGATTATTTTCATAACTTTCTGTGTAGTCTGCAAGGTCTTTGGTAAAATGCAGAATTGTTTAAAACAGCTGTTTTGTGCTGTGTTTTTACAAATCTTCCAAATTAAACAACTCAATAAGAGGTGTTTGAAAAGTTTATTTTTCAGGGGGAAAAATGCAAAACTTCCAGTGCTCGGAAATATATTACCCACAATCTATTAGTTATGAAACTGACAGTAGCTGTCTTGGGTTAGTTAAGCCATTTCCTATATACCATATTTTCAAAAACCCAAACTATTGCTATAATTAGAAAATAATAGTTCTGAACAAAAATAACTACTGAGCACATTTCCTGTCTACTTAAAAAAAAAAATTCCTGGAGAGAATTTAGGTAAAAGGGGCAAGATAGGATATTTGGTGTAACTTCGGTGAAGAGAACAAATAGTTATTATTCTAGTATGTGTGGATTATTTGAGGGTTGTTACAAAGGTACACATTACCAGCTGTGGGGGAAGAGAGCAAAATTGGAAAGATCTTTTGAAAGATATGATGATGGCACTCCTTTGAGTTGTTATTGCAAGTTATTTAATAAGACTCGATTGACGACATTGTGCTTGGTGATCCAATCCCCCTTTTACCAATCCTCGGTGCAAAGAATATTTGGTAGTCACGTGACTTTTTTTAAAATTGAATATGAATATTTATATCTCAAGTTTTCATTTTCATTTCTTATAAAAAAATACCCACTTAATTTAATTTCATGCTTTTTACCACCAAGCTTAATAGGCATCTCCACCCTTAAACAAAAAACTGGTCACTCTTCTGTTAGCTTCAGATATGCTGTAACTGAAATGACAGTTGGAATGCATGAATTGTATGATGGGAAATTCCCTCTTCCAATGCTGCCTCATAGTGATTATTGAGCATGCTTGAGATTCATGTCAAATAGAAGAAGTAGTTGTAACCAGATATTTAATGATTCTATTCTGTTCTGGCAAATATATCAGCCTCCTCCCTTTACTTGGTGAGATTTTTATAAGCTTAAGCATGTGCAAAGGAAGCAGTAGAGGAGACAGTAGTCAATCATTAGATATGATATCAGCAGTAACAGCTTTGATTGACTGCTTGAAGGGAGGAGACAGCTTACTCTGCCAGAATGGAGAATATAAAATATTTTATCTGGTTAGTAATGCATCTAATTAAGTGATGAATATATTAATTGGGGTTGGGGGCAGTTAACTGTCAAAACTCTGTCACCATTCCAGCTACAGTAAAAATACTCACAGAAGTATAGTTTTGAGAGTAAGGTACTTGATTGACAGCTGAAATATAAAAAAGTTTTAGATTGGATATCTAAAGAAATAGTGGGCAGATCAACAAAAATGATACAGTGGTGGTTGGGAAGAATTATAGTTTCCAATTATGGTCAATTTAAAATAACCTATTTTTTGGTATAGATGCCCTTTAAAGGGCATCTATACCAGTGTGGATCCACACTTGCAAAAAACCTTAAACCATCAATATCTGTTTAATAGAATATGCCTCCACACTGATATATTATATGTAGGCCAGTCACATTAATTCACTGACACACTCCACCTCTTGCTATAAAGATAGAAGCTTTGGTCATATCAGCATTTTCTTTAGAAAAGTGAACTTTGTGTGCAGGGCCCTCCTGACAACAACCGCTGACAACTGTCTGGTATGAATTGTATATATAAATAAAAACAGATATGATAGGAGCTACACATTTTACCAGAATGCTCTACCAAACACATACTGCCAATGTTGTTTTTCAAATATTTTTATTTCACTAAAGATGAGTTGGATATTGTTAAAATAAATTTTATATGGCTGGGATAGCTTTAGTTTGTTAGGCTAGGTTAGACTAGTAAGTTTAGTTAGGGCCCTGCTGACAGAGTCTACCTTGATGTGGTGGTAGGCTTACAAATCTTCTGGCCAACATATTTTATTGTACAGAAACGTATGGTAGGGATTTCTAATGTACCATTTGCACCAAAATGTTTTTATAAGTTATAACAGTGGAGAACGGTATAAACAACCATTTTCAAATACAAAATGAAAGTGTAGCCACAGCTACGCAAAAACCACACCCACCCATGAAGTCACGCCCACACACTGCCAAACATCCGCCTAGAGCTGGCATTCAAAATTTGTTTCATGTGCCAAAATCCCTAGGGACACCCCTGTTAAGACCACATAAAATGGAGAAAGATACCTCATTGAACTTTCATTTGGAGACAGAGATTTGTCCTAAAAGTTAATGTTCACATTTTTACTAGAACATAGGCAACAAACATTGGGCTATGCTATAATTATAGCAATAGCCTTTATCTTTATAAGTTTGTTGGTTTGAAACCACATTTATTAGCTTTTATGCTTAAAGGAATGACGATTCTCTTAGCTAAAATAATTTTTCATATTTTAAAAGAATAATTAAACACCACGTCTCTTTCTACACCTATTTATGTTTTCCATCTGTGTCAGTCAAATTAGAAAAATGTATACCATAATACACAAAGCATATGAAGTACAGGGCTGCCTTAAATATTTAATTGCTGTGGTAGCAATCACACATTTCTCTAACAATGACAACATATATATTTTAATAAGAACACACCAAAGAGTATATAGCACAATACATTGTTATATGAGTATAAACAAGGCACCACAAGGATAAATGCTTTCATTTTTTTCATTTTTTTTTGCCATTACTGCAGCCATCAATTTCACCAATCTCTTTTTGAGTAGTTCCTAGTGTAAAGTGGGAAAGAAACAATAACTTACAGTGATGTTTAAAGGCACAGTTCAGTGGAAATTATCAATATTTGTTAAATTGTTAGTTTGTGTAATGCCTTCTTAGTTATTCTACATAATCTCTCCCAATTTTGAAAGATTTCATACCCTTTGTTGTTCCTTGTTGTTGACATTAGTGAGCTGACATTTCAGGTTCTAACGGTCCTTCTTTTTCCCAGGATGCACCACATTCTTGGAATGTTCCTAACAGTAATGTCTACTGATTGGCTGTTGGATGGGTCAAACATGCTCAGATCTCTACTGAGCAACTGAATCAACCCAGGCGCTGGGTCAAGGGCAAGACCATAATGGTCTCTACTAGGGGTCCTGCAAACAGGAAGTCAGTATTTTGGTTGCAGTTATTTATACACAGACACAATGCTGAATTAGCAGATTAAGGTCATTGGGATGAAAAAATACTGCTCTTTTTTCTGAAAAGCACATGTATTTACACTGAACTTCCCCTTTAATATCAACTGTCTTTTTGTAATGAACTTTTCTCTGGGATTTTCTCCCAGGTAATTAAATTACAAAGAAATATACTGATTTCTGTTCGTACAAGTCACCATCAAGCCTATAAAATACATCAATATTTTCTTATGTCTTTATTTATTTCCCACAATATTTATAAAGCCCAAAGCCTGTCTGTTTATACCAAAACACCTCTTTTTGTCTTTACACATTAAGTATAAGCTAATTTAAACCAGTCTGAAAAACTAGGGCAACTACATCAAAGGTGTAATTATGACAAGAGTAGACTCCAGACTATTACAGTAGATGGAGCAGTGAGGAAGGGGGGCACATTACATTTATGTCTGGTATAATGGTGTGATTAGGAATCATAGTTCCCCCCAGCAAAATGATGATGCCCCCACCCCGCTTCATCTACAGTGGTTTTCTGGGGGTCTGTGCTGTATTTGTTATAGGGAAAGTAAGAATTATGGGCAACCTCAGGCTCCAGGGACACCCTGGTAATTACGCCCCTGCCGGTAATCCTAACTACTGCACTAAACAGCATTCCTGTAAACAAATACAGCTAGAAACATTTGGGACATATAGGACCATATTTATAAAGGCACGGTAGTGCTAAAGAACTTTATTGTTATTCTACGCTCGTTATCTTTATTATATGATCAATATCGTTATTCTGCAATCAATATTGTTATTATACGACGTCGTTAATGGAGTGGTATCTTTAAAAAGCAATACTACGCCTTTATAAATATGGCCCCTAGAGAGAGAGAGAGTTGTAATCACTCCCCCGTGTGGTGGTTATGTGGATTTAATATCACAATTGCATGATTTTAACCCTAGCTATTTGGCTAGTGTTAAAATTCTCCCCGAGGGTGTCCCTAGGTTTTTGGTACCTGAAAAAACTTTTGAATGCCGCCTATAGGCGGGTGCGGTGCGTGTAGCGTGGCTTTGTGGGGGCGGGCGTGGCTTTGTGTTTCAAAACACAGTTATTTATACATTGTGGATACCGTAAGTGGGAATGTGACTAACACCAATCACAGCAGACAATTACCCTGCCGTTCCTTTCTGCAATTCAACTTCCTGTGGCTGCCAGTGTGCGATTAGGGAGGGGGGAAAATGTGACCGCCAGCCAGGTAAAGCCCAGCGCTGCCCAGCGTCTTATTAGTGAGGGAAAAAAAGTTTGCCAAACTGCCGCCTTTCTAATATTGCCAGAGGTGCCGCCAAGAGCAATAATTTCATATTGCTTCATGGCAGGAGCACTGATTCTCTCACAAAACCACTGGAATTCTGATATTAAATCCTCCACAATTTATAACTTAAGGAAATGTTTTTAATTGCTAGAAATCAGTCTGTGCTCACTTGTGTAGTGGGTGCTTCACCCCTGAAACCTACGTTATAGCTATCAACAACAATGCCAAAATGTGTATCCAATCATTAATCGACTTCAAACATATCAATATTAAATGACTCACCCTCCTCTCCAGTGGTCCGGGTGCGCTGTGCCCCGAAACCTTCACTAGGTTCACGTTACTGTAGCCAGATAAAGAGGTAATGCGCACTATGGTGCACCCCTAATGCTCAATGATGGTTAGTTAGCTGGAAAAAGTACTCGAGCACACTTTTGTATATATGTGAACAAAATAAAATCCCCTTTACTTTACATATAATACAAGGTGAAAGCGTATATACATGATAAAAACAATTAAAACATATATAAAAAGCTTAAATCCATCTAATCCTACCATAAAACGTTTGCCTGTCAGTCAGTACACTATATAGGGACTAAAAGATTGCTATACTTATCCATCCATAGTCAGTATATTGGTCAGCATATACAAAGAGGGTACATATTGGACATCTCAAAGAAGGGCTGGTAGGAAGAGGGACACAGAGCAGCTGGACGCGTTTCGCTTATGGGTCTTTCTCAGCAGCGTCTTATATTCTGACCAATATGCGGACTATGGACAGATAAGCATAGCAACCTTTTAGTCCCTATATTGTTGCCTGTCTTAGACTTGTGGTTGATGTTTTATGGTAGGATTAGAGGGATTTAAGTTTTTTACTGTATATATGTTTTTATTGATTTATCGTGTATATATGCTTTCACCTTGTATTATCCCCATGTGCAGATATTAAAGGGATTTTTATCTTGTTCACATATATATAAAAGTGTGCTTTTCCCCTTTTTGTCAACAGCAGGATAAATCTTTTTTGGGAAAAGCCTAATAAAGCCTACACACATTACCATTTATTTATAAAAGTCTAAGAAAACCTTAGTTCCCTTAAAGGATAATTATACTTAGGAGGAGAGTGAATTTGTGTGTATAGTTATCTTCCAATCACTAGGGGGCATTGTCGTAAATATTGTTAAGTAATGTTTAACTACTCTGTGCACTTTAAGCTTAATGTGGTGATGTAATCTACAGAGCAAGTATGTGAGAAGCTAATGTCTGAAGTTAAATTTAATAAAACCTGTTGTTCTTCCAAGTGAGTCTGAGAATAACACATGGTGTGAGAAGCAGGGCAGGATTACACACATGGCAACCTAGGCAGGTGCCTGAAACCCCCCTGAAAAAGGGGCCAGCTGTGAAAGGGCAAAGCGCAAGAACAGCAAGAGCTAGCACAACTGAGAGAACTGTGAGCGCAGTGATTGCACGCAATGCATAAGTCCTGTAGTATCTGTGTGTCTCCTCATCCTGCCTTTACCTGCCTGCCATAACCTGGGTCCTGGCACAGTAAGATCAAACTTTTAAATACCAGTCACTGAAGACAAACTTGTATGTACCAATCACTGTGGACAAAATCGGATGTACCACGCCCTGTTAGCAAACTTGTATGCACCAGTAACAGTGGGCAAAATTTTATGTACTGTGGGCAAACATGTATGTACCAGTCACTGTGGGCAAACTTGTATGTGCTAGTTACTGCGGGTAAACTTGTATGTAAGTTATGTTACCAATCCTAGTAGATTAATATTGCTTACACAGTATCAAGATATCTTGAGAAGGCACCAGCTATGTCACAAAGTGCCAGTGGATATAAAACCTTAAATTAGAACTCCAAAGTATTCAGTCTAAAGGCATCATAAAGCACATAGAGGATCCTACTGAATAGGTTAATTCTATGGTACTTGTGAAATGTTAATTTTGCCAGTCCTGTATACAATACCTGGGAGATTATTTCACTGAGCCAGGACTTAGCCCAGATACAGATAAGATAGTTGCAATTAATTCTTATTCCTCTAAAAAAGACTTGCCTTGCTTAATGGGTATGATTAATTTTGAGGGGAAAAGGAGATTGTTGCTTTGCCTTCAGTGAAATGACTTTGTTTTGCAGTATAAACCTGGTAAGAACTTGGTAGTAACAGACAATTTAAACGCTACCTTTGCTAATGACAATTTTGCACATGTGGATTTAGTTTAGACCAATGCACGAGTGTTGCATGGCCTATGGACTTAAATAGGTCAGACAAAACAAAAATATGATATCAGATAACTATCTGAGGTTGATGGTATTGTGCTCAGAGGTTCCAGAATTGTGATTCTATGCTTAATGATTAAATAGATTTTGTCAAGGCTGCATGAAGGTTATGTGTGTATAAAATGGTTAAAAGAAGAACATGCAATTGTCTTTACTGGACAACTATGAATGAAGATATTGGCTTGTCAAAAATATCACCCTACACAGCCAAAGGAGACTTATCTTGATATAGATTATCCCATCTCTCCTTGGCATAAAAACTTGGAATAGATATTTTCAGTTTTCACGGACAGCGATATCTAGCTCTAAAATACTAAAAACAATATTGAAAAAAAACGTGGAAATTTAGGGAAGAGGCCGATCTAACACTGATGGGTTATTATGCAGCTTTACAAATTAGTGGAAAATCACCTGCAGAACAGTTTGGATGTCAGATTGTAACTAAACTACCAACTGCGTAGACAGAGCCACCTTTTCCAAAAAGCTCCAATTCAGAAAAATGAGAAATTAAATTCATGCCAAGCATTCCAGAGAACTTCCAACTTTGGATACAAATAGTAGAGTCCGCATTCGTACACCCAGAGACTGGCAATTACCAGCAAATGTGATTCACAGACTGAGCCCAAAGTCAGATTCAGGGAAAACTTTTCGTAGAAGTCACAAGCTTCTTCTGCAGATTCCGGTGGAGTGACATCTGACAGGTCAGGCTAATATGCCGAATGATTCCACAACTTGCGCCACACAAGAAACATTTAATACAGAGATGATAATTGGAGAAAATGATGTGTCAAGCAATAGACCAATGGTCAAGTAACTTAGAAGAGTTGTCCATAAACCTGTGTGCCTAATTGATCAATGCTAAAATGTTTAAAGGGCATGTCCACCCCTTTTGAAAACTTTTGATATGCGGTAGGGCATGCTCCCCCAGCCCCAACAGCATTAATATTATTGTTAGAAAGTAAAGATTGGGGGGCTTTTTTGCAATAATAATGTGGTTGGGGCTGGGGGAGCATGCCCTACCGCATACCCAAAGGTTTTAATGTTAGGGGGAGGGAGAGAAAAATGTGAGGGAGAGAGAGGGAGAGGGAGGGGGAGAGGGCTGCACAGAGCATGCCTCAAACCTTGACGAGGCTGAGGCAGACTCAGCATGAGTCACACACTGCTTCTACACAGCAGTTTCCTGCATTTTGGAGGGCACAGCAGTTGAACCATTTTGAGCAGAAATGTAAGGTAAGGCTTGTTTTAAACATCTTAATGTGGCCAGTAAGGGGTTAAATTTTAATTTTGGGGTGGACATGCCCTTTAATCAGACTCTCTAAAATATGCTCTGCAAGTAATTGTTGGTGAATGTTTTTTTGTCTGTGTTTCTTTTTCCCTGCAAAAAGGGAAAGATGTGTAGAGTTATCCTTCAAACACTAGGGGGCCTTGTATATTGAATATTTTTTAGTAATGTTTAACTTCTCTCTGCACTCTGCTCTATGCTTAATGTGATTTAATCTATACAGCCATCAAAGAAGAACTATTGTGTGTATAAAGTTTTTTTTTTTTTTATAAAACAGTTAAAATGAAAAGGGACAGGGATATAGGATTGGTAATTCCTTCTTCCCAATATTGTTTCTATGATTAGCACCCGCCCAAAGAAAATTGATTCTGCCAGTCTTCCTTCTGGCTTCAGCACTATCTTTAATACATGATTAGTCCAGAGAGAACCTGGCAAATAGTACCCTGCTGTAGCTATTCAACGAAACAGTAATGGAAGGTAGGAATAATCCCTGCCCCAGGTACTTTCCATTTTCAAAAAGTACATTTTTTCAGTTTAGTTATACTTTAAGTCAGAAGCTGGTGTCTGTTAAAGTTAATAAAACCTGTTATTGTTCCAATTAGGTCTGGAAATCACACAGGATAAGGGTGGCTATAGGCATCCTTTAAATCAGGGCTGGACCAATCCTGGTCGCCAGGTCGCCATGGGAGTTAAAAATCGGGTATCAGCTTTCATTTCCCTGTATTAGAACTGCTCTCTTGTTCATTTTAGCTGAGCTCCTATTCCCCCTACCTTCACTATGCTCTGTATGTAGAACGTTTGTAACTTTGTTGCTGAATAGGCTGATCAGAGTTCACCACACCCTACTCTTCAACAATGTTGCAAATGGAAAAAGGTGACGAGAGGGTGAATAGAAGCTCAGCAAAAACATACAGGAGAGCAGTTAAAACACTGGGAAATTAAAGGTGTTACCGTTTTTTAAGCAGAATCTGTGACAGGCAGTTCGGAGATCCCAATCCTGACACTATTATGCTGGCACTGGGAATGTTACTGGTAATGGAAAAGTCTGTCGGCACTGGGAATATTACTGGTAATAGGAAAGTCTGCTGGAGTCTGCTGGCACTGGGAAAGTTACTGGTAATGGGAAGTCTGCTGGCATTGGGAAAATTACTGGTAATGGCAAAGTCTGCTGGCACTGGGAAAGTAACTTGTAATGGGTAAGTCTGCTGGCACTAAAAAAAATTATGGTAATGGGGAAATCTGCTGGACAGAAAGTTCTATTGGGGAAGGGATCTCAAGCTTCCCCAAACATCTGTCCCATCTATCCTTCTCTCTATATCTATCTTTCCGTCTGTGGAAAGAACCGCTCGAGGTTATCCAGCTTGAGGCTCTGATCTTTCCACAGATTTCCCCTTGTTTTACCAATAAACTGCTCAATATTGTCTAGTGGGCTTTTATAAAAACAGTATACATAGGATCTACATTTTGAGCAATCCAATCTAATTTATCGGATCACTCGAAATTACGATTGCGTGTTTTGGGGGCTTAAAATTTCAGCTATCAATCAAGTTCATTGGTATCAAACTCATCTGTTATGCTATAGTTTTGCTGTAACTGGAATGGTGAAAGTTGGTATGTGAACTGCATGGTTGGAAATTCCCTTTACCAGTCATGCCTCATAGGGATTACTGAGCATGCTTGCCCACACAGGCAGTCAGATAGTCTAGTTGGGGGACTGAGCTTGAGCAAAAAAATTTATTAATTTAGAGATTGAAATGAGGTAAAGTACTTTTTTCAAAGTACAATTCCTTTAAGTTAGTAGTATTTGTGTAATGGGTGGGGCTAAATGTGACTGGGTGGAGCTAGGTTGGAAGGGGGTGGGTCACATGTCATTCATGGGACATTGGGTGGTATAAAGTTGCTGGCTCCTAAATAATTGCATGATTTGTCTAGTCCAGCTTTAAATTCAAATTTGAAAGTATTGTTTCCAGGGACAACATTTTAAAAATGTTAATTCCCTTCATAATGATATGTGTTTGTTCTTGGCATACAGTGAAGTACATGTGAAGTACCATTCTTTACTCGACATGCGAAATATTTGCTATAAACACTTATTAAAACACGTTTATTTAAACCATTAAAACCCTGGATGTGCTAAAAGATGAAATCAATTTATTCTCCTCTTTCCCTCTCTCTCCCTCTTTCTCTCTCTCTCTCTCTCTCTCTCTCTCTCTCTCTCTCTCTCTCTGTGTATATATATATATATATATATATATATGTGTGTGTATGATAGAATCCATTCATTCCTCCCCCTTGTGTATACCATTTTATGGAGCATTCTATCCTGTATGTAAACACAGTTTCAACTAAGCAAATCATAAAAGGCATAATTTGTTAATTGTGGTAGTCCTAAATGGGGGTATTCACTATTTTACGGTTGTTCCCTTTTAATATGATCTTTCAAAACACGTTTAGCTCTACAAATAAACTAATTTAAATGCATTTTAAAAGGAGTTGTTTTCTACCTAATACACTGAATATTTGTGTCTAAGAAAAATGACGAGTAACTTTAAATAAAAGCCCATGGACTTTTATAAAATTTTATGAGAAAATGTGTCAATTTGAAAATTATTAGGCATGGCTACAAAAAGTCAAAGACCACATTCAGAGAGAACTGCATGAATGCATATTTTTCAAAAGTGTTAATGTGCTAATCTGCTGGTTGCTTGATCTAGGCAACATGCCATCATATTCCACATAAGCAAAATACCATGGTTCTTGGAGATTTTATATAAATATCGCCCACTGTGTTTTAACATTTTGCATTAAAAGTCTATGTAAAAAGCCAAGTTAAAACTGCAGTTAGCATTTAGTAAAGGAGTATAGCTATTTTACGTTAACCTTAAATGACATTCTGGTAAGTCAGTTTACAATCTTTTGTAAACTTTTAAAGTTATCTAAACTGGTTGGACCTCACCACAGGGTTTACCTTAGATTGTCTGTTAGGGCTAGTCCACACTGCAGCATTTGAATGCGCGATCCAATCGCGTATTAAAAAGCGCACACTAGTGTTGGCCAATTGGTTGGTTTACAGGAGCGCATTCAATTACCATTTTTGTGCAAATTGCATGTGCTCCGATTGGGCAACATTGCGCGGATCGCAATGCAAATGGACAGGATGACATTGCACGAAAAACCTGCAATTTTATGCACTGAACTGTTCACACTTATGAGTTTAAATGCAGTTTGTTTTTTTCAATACACTGCATGCAGCAATTTGCTTCGGTACAATGTTGCGCAATGTTCCTCTGCCTTATTATGCCCTTAGTGTGAATGTAGCCTTAAGTGCATGTCTACCCCCAAATCTATGTTAATGGCCCTTCCAATCCTCCGGGACTTAAAGACTATGATCCCTCAACAGCAGGTTCAGCATCCTCTCCTGCTGTTGCAGCTCTCACAGCTGCAGAAGAGACTGCTTCGGTAATGGCCATCGGCTGTCACAGCTTTAAATGATATACACTACCAGGAAACCTAAAGACGAAGTGCTGGCGAGGAATCAGGTTCTGTAAGTCCCTTTAGGAGCATCTTAGGAATTGGTGAGTATAAAGAAAATGGGTGTTGGAGGGATCATTAGCATAAATGTAAAATAGAGATTTGGAGTGGACATGCCCTTTCATTTTTATAAACTTATATATGCAGGTAAAACTACTCAGGCTGTAAATATTTGTGGAATAATCTTTATCAATGAATGAAACACAGGTCACACAACGAGAACTAGTATAACAAACCACTTTCTGTGTAAACAGAATTTATCACCATTTACAAACATACTACAAGAATTAACCATTACCCACTGCTGTAATAATGGCCACAATAAAAATAGGCGTAGCCAATATAACCCCGAGAAGCACAACATCAGCACCAGGCAACCAGGGAAGGCAAAAAGTAACTATTAAGAGTTTACAGAACACCAATGCAAACTAGATATGGTAGACAGACGAAAGGAGAGAAACAGGCATAGTTACCAGGCAAACCTTGTTATCAGTGACAAGTTTGCTCTTTTATGGCATTCTCTTAATCAGTCTCACGAAGTTGACACAAGGAATGGCTTTAAAATACACTGGTGGGCCTTGTCAAGAGAGAATTTTTGGAACTTCTTGACTTCCTAATGTGTTTAAAACAATCAGTTGTGTTGTGAGGTAGAGCTGGTAAACAATTATTTTAAGGGAATAGCCATATTCAATGACTGTTCCACTCCATATTATGGCACTAACCACTCAGCTAGGTAAAGTAAAAGGACAGTCCATTATTACTTTAAGACATGAAGTTCAGTTAAAAATTGCAAGAAAGTATCCTCAAGTGAAGTCACAATTGTTAGAGTTACCAGCCCCAGAAACAGTAAATAAAGCACACCTCAAATTAAAGTTCACATAAATGTTTCACAGAAGTAGCGAATACATATCAAAAGCAATTTATCAAAGTCTACTGCATGAATCAGGTATTCATGGTTGAATTGTTGCTAAGAAGTCACTTCTGAGAAAGATTAACACAAAGAACAGAACTCTAAGAATTTAACACAGAACTAATGGAAATCTGTAGTTTGGTCTGATAAGTCCGAATTTGAAGATTTTGGTACCACTCAACATGTTTTTTGAGAGACAGAAAATATGAGTTGATGGTTTATACCAAAAACATTGGGGTGTGTGTGTTATAGTGTGGGGGTGCTTTGCTAGTTACACAGTTGATGATTTCTTAAAAATTCATGTCTCACATAACAAGCATGGCTATCACAGGAAGATGCCATACCATTTGGTATGCACTTAGTGGGACCATAATTTGTTTTTTAACAGGACAATGACACGAACACCCCACCCCCACCACCAGAGCTATTTGACTAATAATGTCTAATTCTCTGAACAATCCTGAGTCTCCTTTGGTCCAAACACCCCAATGATATATACACAATCTTCACCTATAGCCAAGACCCATTTTCCACTGAAAACTGGAAACACCTCACTGGACACATTTATCCCCAGGAATTAAAGCCCAATACATCTTGACTGAGACCTGAGACACAGGTTGCCAGAAGTTGGAAAGGTACAATTAGGCTAAAGATCAGACACAAATTGAAGTGCAGAAGGTTAAGATAAAATCAATGAAGTCAAGGAACAAGACAAACTTCATACACAGGATCCACTAAATAAAGTACCAAGGAACAGTTAGAAGTGAAGTCTGAATTCAGGCAGAGGTCAGTTCAGGTAGAAAGCATTGTAGTCAAAACAGGCAAGAAGTTGGAAATGAAGATGAAACAACTAGGAAAAAATACATATGGAATAAAAAGCTTCATGAGAAATATATCTGTTGTATTCAATTAGATCAACTGGACTTGAAATGTAGTTCTTGAAGACGTTTCGTAGTACTCGACTGGCTTTCTCAATTCAGAATGACTTGTACAGAATCTGTGGCAATTATGTACCCTGGAAAATCCAATTAGCATATCACAGCCAGGTGTTAAGGGTGTGATTATAGTGGCTAAGAGGTGTTATAGGAACACCCAGAGTAAGGTGTTAAAACAGCATTGTACATGGCAGACAGTTGGTGTCGAACCCACCACCTCTATTTGACTTGGTTCTTTATTTTCACATAATGGCCCCTTAACACCTCTCTTGAACCAGTCACGTTCCTTCGCCAGTATGTTAAAATTACAATCTTCAAAGGTATGTCCTTTATCCTTAAGATGCAGATACAACGGCTGAGTCCTGACCCGAGGAATTGGCTCTTCTGGCGGGCCATACGTTGATGCAGTTGCTGTTTGGTCTCCCCCATACAAATCAGAGCATTCTTCACTGCACTGCACTGCATATATGATGTCGCTTTTCTTGTGTTTTGGTATCATCATATATGCAGTGCAGTGCAGTGAAGAATGCTTCGATTTGTATGTGGGGGAGACCAAACAGCAAATGCATCAACGTATGGCCCAGCACAGAAGAGCCAATTCCTCGGGTCAGGACTCAGCCGGGTATCTGCATCTAAGGTAAAGGACAAACCTTTGAAGATTGTAATGTTAACATACTGGCGAAGGAACGTGACTGGTCAAGAGAGGTGTTAGGAGGCCATTTATGTGAAAATAAGAAACCAAGCCTAAATAGAGGTGGGGGGGTTCGACACAACTGTTGCCATGTACAATGCTGTTTAACACCTTACTCGGGCGTTCCTATAAACACTCTTAGCCACTATCTAATCACACCCTTAACACCTGGCTGTGTATATGCTAATTGGGATTTTCCAGGGTACATAATTGCCACAGATTCTTGTACAAGTCATTCTGAATTGAGAAAGCCAGTCGCAGATGACTAGCGAAACGTCTTCAAGAACTACATTTCAAGTCCAGTTGATCTAATTGAATACAAACGATATAACCATGGACATCCCCCGCGGGCGGAGAGATGAGAACCTTCACAGATCATGAGAAATATATTGAGTGCTGCCTCATGACGGGAAAAGGCACCTCTAACAATAGACTCTGCACCTACCATTTGCCTGAACGGCTTGAAGATTCAGAAGAGACCAGAGTGCTGCTATGCTTTGAATGTTTAGATAGATAGATAGATAGATAGATAGATAGATAGATAGATAGATAGATAGATAGATAGATAGATAGATAGATAGATAGAATCCAAAGAGAGGGCACTCACTGTATAGTAGTTTAGTTACACATATATTCTCATTTCCCTGGTGCCAAAGGAAGGATAACAATCCATATAATCCAAAAACATCCAATGCACTCAGGGGTTCTTAAAAACACTGTCCTTTTACTAACTGTGCATTATAACAGGCTATATGAAACAATTAGAAAACAAATGCATAACTAAATACAAAGTAAATATTATGTCATTACACATTTGAAGTTCAATTACTACATGTTTACAGTAAAATAAATTGAGTTGTTACTATGCAAGTGGAGAATGTGGATGCTAGTGAGGCAGGTGTAATAAAAGTGGACAAAGAGCTTTGCACTGTGGATAACATAGGATGGGGGTGATTTTTTTTCTTTGCAAAGAATTAGTCTTCATAGCAATCACCTTTCCCCAGTTTGCTCCCATTACCCTTTTTTTGCAAAATATACCAGGCATCTAGATAGAAGGCTCTGTTTAATTTTATCTCTATGATTGTGTCTTGTCTGGTCAAACTTTCATTGATTAATGGCCCAATCTTCATAGTGGCTATATTTATTACTAGATAATACTAGATAATAGAGATTTTCCAAACCTGTAAGTTAAGTTCCGAAATCAGATTTTCTAAAATTCGAAAACAAACCCAATAAAAGTCAATGAGAGACAGATATGCGATATATAATATTAAATATTCAATACAGGTTATCAATTATTTGTTTCCGAATATTCAATAATTGATATCAAATATTCGATAATTGTTAAGGATTATATCTGTCCAATATTCTTAAAGGGCATCTATAGTGAAAAAAACACATTGCCCTATTGCAAAGTTAAATTCGTGTACTCTGTCTCTCATTTTCGCTAACCCTAGAATGTATTGTACGCTAACCATCGAAAGTATCATTTGTTTTCGGTAACCATCGAAAGTTTTGGCCGATTTCGGTAACCCTCAAATGTGTAGATCGTTTTTGCTAACCCTCGAATGTATCGTTCTCTAACCCTCAAAAGTATCATTTGTTTTTGGTAACCCTCGAAAGTATTGTCCAATTTCGGTAACCCTCGAAAGTATCGTTTGGTAACCCTCGAATTGGCCGTAACCCTGGATGTAGCTTGTGCAAAACCCGTCAATTGCCTGCTCGTGTTTAAGAAGTGTTTTAGAAGGTTTTGGTGATAATGACATGTTCCCCAGCTGTAAAACACCCGGACTTTCAAACTATCACTCTCCCATTGACTTTAATGGGTCCGAATTCGAACTTTCACTGAAGTTCGAAATTTCGAAAAGGGACCAAACTTTATATAGTTCAGCCATCTCTAATCTTGAATCTATCCTCACAACTTCAATGACTGTCTGGTTTGGTTCATGCAAATCCAGCTTGCTACAAACCCCTTACACCCTACCAACTCATTTTCTAGCTCCAGAGTTGGGATGCCGATCAGCCAAAACAAAAACTGCAAGGCACAGACACAGTCTCTTTTCCTTCTTAGTGACGAACTGTAACAATCACCCAAACACTAAAGGAATTTTGCCAATGGTGCAAAATAAAGCTTTATACCACAGAACTGTACAATCTGGAACTTATAGGTCTATGCATGGAGAACTGTTTTCACTCTCCTCTAGGCAATGCACTGGGCCAATAGCGACTCTCTGTGCATTGTGAATGAGGGTTTGAATCTTTAACGCCAGATTCTGTCTTAAAGAGCCACACAGTTTTAGTTATATCTTAAAGCACTTTAAATGTGCCTCTCTTCCAATTGGATATTTTTTCCACTGACATCTGTACTATACAGTGTATTATGCATTATATTTTATTTATTGCAAATGGAAACAATGTCTGACATTGAAACTTGTTCACAGTGAACAAAAGGTTAGCTAATGCTACATTATACAACAATACCCATGCACGGATGGTGATGTTAAACACAATGCCTGATAATTTTATTCTCTAGTAAATAAAATAATATTAGAATATCCCTGTAACTAAACTAGTTACCGAATAAATTGACAAATACGTTAAAACGGCAAATCTGGCTTTTAATATGGTTTAAATTTAATCAACACATCTAAGCAGAGAAGCACTGAAACAAGAACAGAATATCACAGAGTTAATAAAAACCACTCTGATCCAATACAGTATATCTTAGCTGGTTATAACTGGATCCAGATTTTAGTATTTAAATACCAAATAACCTGCTGATCATTATGCATAGTTTTCTGTCCCTGTAAGAAAAACATGATGGCGCAGTCATGCTGTGAGCTCTAAAGCTACGTTTCCTTGTTTATATTAGCATCTGTAAACAAAGCCTGAGAAGATTAAGCTTTGAACACAAACCACGCATTGTTACTTTAGCATTCCCTAAATTGTGACTTTATGAATGCCAAGATATCCATTGCATGCTATTTTTATTTGTAAGTTATTTCCAGCTAGAATATACATCTGTTCCAGTTGAAGTATAAGGAAAAAAAAAAGTTTGATGACTTAAAGGAACGTTTAGGCTCCGCCCCAGATTTCATGGTATTAATTTCTCTGTAATGAAGTTTAAATTGTGCCAAGTCATAAGCTTGTTTCCTCAATACAATTCCTAAAATGTTTGAAATTTGCTGTTGTCGTGCTTATTTATATTACTTTTAGCTTTGCAACAATGACCTAAGTGAGAAGTACAAGACAGGGATACTGGGCTACAACATCCTTTCTCTAATATAGAAATAAGCCTCCAGAAAGAGAAGGCCTCTAGGTAATGAAGCATGGGAATTACCCAGAAGTGCTTTCTCTCCTCATGAGACTTATTCCTACTTACAGTAAGTAATAGTGTGTGTAGTTTCCACACTGCATTTCATAAATTTGGTATCTTTTGTTCCTCCCATTGAAAACACCTTACCCTTAGCTTACACAATAGTTCAATACCTTACTGATATATCTGTTGTATTCAGTTAGATCAACTGGACTTAAAGTTTAGTTCTTGAAGAAGTTTCACTAGTCATGGCTAGTGGCTTTCTCAATTCAGAATGACTTGTACAAGAATCTGTTGGCAATTATGAACCCTGGAAAGTCCCAATTAGCATATCACAGCCAGGTGTTAAGGACATTTTGAATGCAAGGCGTGATTGGATAGTGGCTAAGAGGTGTTATAGGAACGCCCAGGGTAAGGTGTCAAAACAGCATTGTATACTATAAATACTATACTATATTATACTATACTATAACACTATAAAATACATAAAAAACATTTATTTTAAAAAGAAAGTCTGTCCCCTAAACCCCATTCCTTAACACTGACTGAGCTCTCTCATCTTTACAGTCTACTCTAGGTAGTCTCTATTTGAAACCAATATGCACAAAAACAGAACTAAAGCTGGGTACACACCATACAATAATTTGGGCCGACCGACATTTCAGTGTGTAAATGACCACAGAGTTGCTCTGCATACCATATATTCTGCTATTTGCTGTACTACCAGGTAGACAATGCAATGTTGACACCGAAGGACAGAATGATACATTGTGCTATTTAACCTTTACCACGTGTTCATCGTTATGTTGAAATGATACTCATATTCTTGGAAGCAAAGGAATACAACTGCTTCATTATAATACATATTACATTATGCATTACCTTATTTCTACCATGCTGTTTTCTGAGAAAACAATCTCATTTAAAGCTGTGACAATTACCTCCTGGTATCTTAGTGGGTACTGTGGTGACAAGAATGGTTAAGGTAAAGGTAGAAAATTGCACCAACAGGATATTCAGAGAAAAAAGCAGTAATAACAGATGACCAGCAGGTGACACTGCTTAGACATATATCATCAATGAATTTCCCCATCATGTAGTGCCACCTGTTGTGAAAAATCTGTGATGGTTGGGAAATGCTGGTAAATATTAATATTTGACAATAAAAGACGTGATCTGCAGATTTGAAATTTAAAATCTAATATAATCTTTATTATTTATCAATTCTGATCATAAATAGGGATTGACTAGAACTTGAACCCGAGTTCGAGCTGAACTTTGAGTTTGGACGAACTCAAACTATTTGAACTAGTCCGATTTTCTGGACTCACGGGGTTATTTTCAAAAATCCTTGAACATTCGAGAATTCTCGAATATACAAGGATTTTTGAACGCTCGGCAGGCATCGAACGGTCACTTCCAATAATCCCTGAACGCTCAAGGATTGCCGAACGGCCGACAATCTCACAGCCGGACGTTCGGTGGTCACGCAGCTCGAAACTGGGACCCCTCCCAGGTCCTTACAAGGACATTTGTGGCCCTGACAAGGGCCCTTTGAGGCTTAAGGGGTCCCGCAGCTCGAACCGGGACTCCCCCGGCACTAATTAGTGCCCTTGTGGCCCTAACAAGTACCCTTTGTGGCTTAAGGGGTCCCGCAGCTCGAACCGGCACCCCCCTCCCCAGGCAGCTCTTAAAAGAGCCCTTGGACGGGGTCTTCTGTCTTCCATCCGGTAACACCAGCTCCATTGAGGCCACCGACCCCGAGAAGTACCCCTGTGGCTGCCAGGGGTACCTTCGGGGCTGGTGGCCTCAACGAGGCCGATTTGATCTGATGTCTCCTTTCTTCTGCAATCTACTGCGATGACCTTGCGTGGGGTCAAGACGCTGGTTCAAGCTGTGGGAACCCTTAAGGCCCAAAGGGCCCTTGTCAGGGCCACAAAAGTCCTTGTAAGGACCCAGGAGGGGGTCCCAGTTTCAAGCTAGGGGACCCACGAATGTCGGCCATTCGGCAATCCACAAACAGCCGGTTTCGGGAATCTCCTGCCGAGGTTTGGCCATCTCTAATAATAAACAGCCTTGTGTGTAGCCACTCATGTTGCATTCTGATTCCAGTCTAAATTCTGCATTGCTATTTAGTGACATTTTCAAAATGGATGTTAAAGGGCATGTCCATCCCTTTTCATAATTTTCCATGTTGTAGGGCTATTTTTAGGGATGTAGGGATATTTTAATACTCTACACAGTGGGGCCAGTAGTGGGTTAAATTTTAGTTTTGGGGGTGGACATGCCCTAGTCCTAATACTTTTCCTGTCTTTATTTTTGATTATGATGCGCAGAGATCAAAATTTTCTGTAATTGCAACATGCACTTTTTTAAACTCTTTCTAAACCCACAATAATCCTTGGTACATTATCATATTTTTCAGCATTTGCACACAGACCACCCACAATCTAGTGTAAATGTTCTGCTTTTTACTTGCACCTGCATGTTATATAAGAAAATATTTAAATAAACTCTGTATAAGACATAAGAGATAGCCCAGCAAAACAGGATGAGAGCTGCTTTTAGTTACATTTTGAGTTAATTATTGGTATTGAAGATTCATTTGCTTTTGTTCCTTTTCTGTTCCTTTCTGCCCTTGACCTGTACAATGCTTGAAATATTAAATCTTAAAATAGTGGTTAAAATAAAATGTATGGGGCCGGTAGATATATGGCATTTATAAAGGCCTCATTTGGATTGAAGGTCTCATTTGGAATCCCATGTACAAAAGGGACATCAGAGAAAGGCAATTAAATTAATAAGGTGAATGGAGGAGTTTGCCTATTCAGGCAGATTAGACAAGTTAGGGCTGTTTTCATTGGAGAAGCGACGTTTGTGTGGGGATATGATCACTTTATACAAATATATTAATGAGCTATATAATAAACTCTCTGGTGTATTGTTTATCAATAGGTCATATTAGAGGACTCGTGGGCATCCTTTAAGATTAGGAATGCACTGGAAATTGAGCTTGGATTTTCTGAGTTTGTATGAACTTGGACTTTTTCAGACTATTCGAACTACGAGCTTTCGGACTTTTTGAACTCGCGGACTTATTTTCGATAATTAGTGAAAATTCTACATAACCCTCAAATGCAGTGTTCATTAACCCTCGAATTTGGGATAACCCTGGACTTTAACGTTCTATGACCCTCAAATGCAGCATTCATTAACCCTCAAATTCACGATAACCTTCGACTTTAGTGCTCCATAATCCTAGAATGCAACGTTTGCTAACCCTCAAATTCTGTGATAACCCTCGAATGTGGTGTTTGCTAACCCTGAAATTCGTCCATAACCCTCAAATGTGCCCTTTCGTAACCCTGAAATCGACCATAACCCTCAAATGTTCTGTTCGCTAACCCTCAAATTCAGCCATAACACTTGAATGTGGAATTCAGTAACCCTGGAATTCAGTGAAAACCCTTGAATGTGGCATTCGATAACCCTTGAAAATTCAATGGGGCAGCTTTAAAACAGTTTGATTGTAATTATTATTATTATTATTATTATTATGGAGTTAAATAGTGCCAACATCTTCCATGGTGCTTTACAATTACATACATTACAAGTCATACATTACAAACATTATTATATACATGTTATACAAAGTCATATTATACAAAGTCATATTACATACACAGGTAATACATAATATAAGTAAACAGAGTGAAGAGTTTTTACAGAAATACTGTGATACAATAGGAGAGAGGACCCTGCCCAAAGAGCTTACAGTCTAGAGGATATGGGAGTGAGACATAAGGTTGCGGGAATAGGTAGGCTGTAAATAGATTGGCAGTGGAATGTGAAAGGAGGGTTGAATCATATTTGGTAGTAAGAGGGGTAATGTCTAGGCCAGGTTAAATGCTTGCCTGAAGAGGTGGGTTTAAGGTTACGTTTGAAGGGATTGTGAGTGACGGACAGACGGAGGAAGGGAGTTCCAGAGCAGGGGGGCAGCACGAGCAAAGTTCTGAATATGGGCAGGGTAAGAGGTGACAAGGGTAGATGAGAGGAGGAGAATGTTTGTGGAGCGGAGGTTGCGCCTGGGTGGATCAGCTCTGAGATATATAAAGGGGCTGAAAGGTAGCTGTGTTGGATAGTGCTTTATACGATAGGGTAAGCAGCTTGAACTGGATCCTTTGTGTGATGGGCAACCAGTGGAGGGACTGACAGAGAGGAGAGGCATTAGAGAACAGAAATGAATGAGCCGGGCAGCAGAGTTGAGGATGGATTGAAGCGGTGCCAGGCAGTTGTTTGGTTAGCCACACAGGAGTAGTTTTGGTGATATGTACATTTTCCTCAGACTATTTCCCTGGTCCCAGAGCCATACACTAAGTTACCATTGCTAATTTAACTGTATTTTATTATAACTTTTCAAACTATTTGTCCCCATTTACTTTAATGGGTCCTTTTCGAACTATCGAAATTTTACCGAAATTCGAAAGCAAACCAAACTTTAGGAAGTTTGGCCATTTCTTTTTAAGATTAAAAGAAAAAAAACTTCATCTTCAGGTTAGGAAAGTTTTTTTTTTACAGTGAGAACGTTGAAACTGCAAAACTGTCTTATAGCAGATGTGGTAATGGCAAGTTTGTTTAAAGGGATAGTTTAGTGGAAATTATCAATATTTGTTAAATTGTTAGTTTGTGTAATGCCTTTTTAGTTATTTTACATATTCTCTCCCATTTTGAAAAACCAGTTGATTTCATACCCTTTGCTGTTCCCTGCTGTTGACATTAGTGAGCTGACATTTCAGATTTTAAAGGTCCTTCTTCTTCCCAGGATGCACCACTTCCTTCTACTCTACTCTACTGAGCAACTGAATCAACCCAGGTGATGGGTCAAGGGCAAGACCATAACGGTCTCTACCAGGGGTCCTGCAAACAGGAAGTCAGTATTTCGGTTGCATTTATTTATACACAGACACAATGCTGAATTGGCAGATTAAGGTCATTGGGATGAAAAAATACTGCTCTTTTTTTCTGAAAAAGCGTATGAATTTGCACCGAACTTCCCCTTTAATAGCTTTAAGAGTAGGCTGGGTAAGTTTCTAAAATTTGGAAAATATTGAAAATTTCTGGTATTACTGAATATACAAGATTATTAAATAAGTAAATTAAATAAATTAATTGAGCTGTTAATTTGCCTCAACTAACCAGATGTTACCTTTTTTCTGTTCTACTACAGAAAATATTTGATACCATCTGATCGGTGGATACAGATTAAGAACATGGGCACCATTCAACTCCACTTATTGAATAAGGCCCATATTTCTTTTTGATCCAGGTATTATTTCAGATTGCTATTTGGATGTATTGACCACCCCCACCCCTTTCTAGCTGCTTTTTTTTTTTTTGCCTTCCTCTAGATCAACAAAAGTAGGGCTTATAAGTAGACTATAAAGGTTGGACTTGATGGACATGTGCCTTTATTTAACCTCCCATACTATTTACTAATAGAGAAGCATCATAAACTTACTGTTTATAATCACAGAATAGTTGGAATGCAAATGGCAATTGCCAATAGCTGGGTCTTTAAAGTGAAAGTTTGATTCCACCATAAAGAACTAGATACCCTTTTCATACCTTTTAAATTATCCCTCAATGGCTTCTCTACGTGAATGTATAAAGAAGTTACACCTGGACAAATGATAACATAATTCTAAAGCATTTCCTTTCTCCTACATTACTAGTAGGGGTGCACCAACCTTTTCTCACTATTATTAGTTTGTGTTGCCTGATCATTAATGTTATGTTGCAAAAAGAGAGGTAGATGGGATAGTGTATGACTGTACTGCAGGAGAGAAGTAGACTTATGAGTGACATAAGTGAGGGGATGTGCTGTTCATTCATGTTAACCTTTTTACATCCATAACTTCTTTATCCTGTATCAGAAAGAAGCTATGAAAATCACTACAGAAACATGCAACATGCCTTTTGAATGTCTGCAGCAGTCTAGTACGTTTTTGACCAAAGCACTGTTATTTAGAGAAGTTGAAAAGAAGGGTAACACAGAGTTTAATCCTAACCCTTGTAGACATTCTATATTAGGAACTAGGGATATTTCTAGCCCATCCTAACTATTACTTCTCACTAACTTGGATAAGAAATTACAGCCTTTGGTCATGGTGGACTGGATTATTTGCATCATGTATGTGAATATCTACTTATGGATAATGCAAGCATTTTTTTATAATTAGTCTGAGCAAATATAAGTTGTTATTATTTGTTTGTACAATCAGAAGGATGAAAAAAATGACCTGTTAGCCAAAAGCATATGTTACAATTCATTAGGGGGGGAAATAAACTAAGAAAGCTACTTCAAGCTTAAGTGACCATCTGTTTTTATTTTATTGTCAGATGCCTTCAAATGCAGCTGGCGACACCTTGAGCAAAATAAGCTGGGGGAAATCAGAAGATCAATAGTTCCCTTTTACTTTCTTCTATCTAAAACAATCTTATTATTGCCAAGTATTCCTGATACTGGAAAATCTCCATTTTGCCAATTTTTCCCAATATTGATCGTTAGATGAAGTAATAACATTGGTTTTCTGATGAAGGGCAAACAGCCACAAATTGGAAACAGATTTATTCACACGTATTACGTTAATAAAAACTCAAGGAAAAGGCCCAGTTAACGTGTGTACTGTGTGTGGAAAAAACTAATGGCCAGCGGGTCTAGTTTTTATTAACAAGTCATCAGTAAGCAGGTTGTAATTCATAACAAAGAATTTACCCCAAGGTACTGCACATGACTGTGTGCTTTTTACTTTCCTAAGAAAATACATATGTTGTTCCACTTGGTTTGCTTTCAATAAAATCCAACAGTTAGCACTTCATTTTCAAGCTGTTCTGACAAATCAGGCCAGTTAGCTCTGCCTGAAAAACAGAAGCCAACATTTCTGTTGAGAATTTTAGGGAATTTTTTAATAACTTAAATAAATTTCCCAAACAGTAAGGAAACCACAATGATGGGCTGTAAAACATAATAATTTGACTTTTTTATATATATATAATTGGAGACTTTCGTTTTTGTTCATTATTTTTTGGTAGTGTTGTGTGAGTCTGGTGAGCTGGCACTTAGCTTTTACAATATTCCCATCCCTTGACGTATGTAAATATCTGTTCTGAGATTAACACAGGTTTTGTAATACATTTTGAACTATCAAACACTTC
Organism: Hymenochirus boettgeri; assembly: GCA_019447015.1. Lineage (NCBI taxonomy): Eukaryota > Metazoa > Chordata > Amphibia > Anura > Pipidae > Hymenochirus > Hymenochirus boettgeri. The sequence continues at coordinate 159,846,952 of CM033473.1, read as the reverse complement.
TCATTTGAAAATAAAGACTTCTAAGCACTGGGAAGGGGGCAGGTATGATAAAAATGTAGTTAATTGGGTTGGGCTTTACATTCAGACATGAGTAGCGCCTAGAACAAACTGTGTTGTTCCAGAAATGTCTTGATTTGCTAGATTCATATAGCAGAGGGTTGTAAGTGTACGTCACAAGAACAGCATTTAGCCTAATAATAAATAATGCATTGTGGCCTTTTAAAACAAACCACTATTTACCTTTTCCAGGATAGATCTTAAGATACACTGTTTACATGCTGCATTTTTTCCAAATAGTCTTGAGGTAAAAAAAGATTTTTGCAGCATTGCCATAATCCATAAGCCAGTGACTGCTTCTTGAGCTTCTTGCTATCCAAGCAATCCCACACAGCTTCAATCATTCTGAGGTCAGGTCTTTGATGGTGGTCAAGCTAAAACTGTAATTGTTCCATATGCAGAGTTCTGCTCCAGGGGTTTAAGTATGTTTGCAATATTTATTTTTCCTAAAGGTATAGCATTAAGAAAAACTAGTTTATATTTTTTATACAATCTTTTATTAGTAATGAACAAAACTGGTAAATTTTGTTCCTCTAACGCTTCTGCAGAAATTCAGCAAAAATTACAATTACAATAGAGCCTAATTAAGTCAATAGGAGCAAAATAAATTTATTCTCACCATCAAATTTCCACACAGAATTTCCTATTTTTACAAACCACAATTTTTTAAGCATTCTTTTGACAAAATTTCAAAAGTATCACCAGATGCTAAAACAAACTTTTTTTTGGACAATTTGGGTATAGTTGCCATGAAAACAGAAGGGTGTGTGTAGGGTTTGTGCCTGTGTTGGGTTAACAAGTATATTTTTGTATTTATAGCCATAAAACTATCTTTTTTAATAATTAAGTATGGTTGCCATACAAACAGAGAGGTGGAATGAGTAAAGGGGTGCACCTGCAAATGTATGTACCTGGGTCAGCATAGGGGTGGTATATTTTTGTATTCATGCCTTGTAAAAGTTTCTGTTTTGGCATTTATGCTGATAAACTATGTTTCATTCTTCTTTGTCAATGCCCCTAGCGAAAGGAATCCTTAGGACTCAAAAAACAAAGTAGCAACTGGAACATCAATCGCTCTAAGATCAAACTCACAGAGACTGAAATAGAGCAATTGAATGGCACTATGGGTTTGCCCTACTACTAAACTTGATACCTTTCAAACAGAAGGAGATTTACATACCTTGTTTTGTCCTTATTAGATTGAAAGTGTATATTAACCTGAAGCAGGACTTTGTCAAAACTATAAATGTGACAGATGAACTGAGTATGTTGGACTTTTCCAGAAAAGTGCTTTTGTACCTCTTATTACATATTCGTGGGTGAAGGCATTTGTAAACAAAGTGAAATGTGAATTGACCCTAGAGCAATTAGAAAAGGGAGAACATCACTCATTATAACTTGTCCACTGGACAACGAAGGACCCTTGTATCATTACAAGTAAGACCCTTGTATCATTACAGTAACATATTGATATTACTATTGAGTCCTCTGATAAGGGGGCAATATAGTTATTTTTGATACTAAGGGCTATATTTAAAAAGGCGCAAAATCGCTAAATATGATAATTCTGATTACCCGTCATATTGGAAGTTATTGAATATGGCCTTAAATATTATCATAATGACATAATGGGACAGTTAGCAGACTGTTCCACAGGAGATCCCACTAATGAAGTTACATGGTACTAAATGGTTACACACTATTATTCCAGTTTTATATATCCTGGTTAAGGTACACAAAAACCCTGTCCAGCATCTGTGAAGAGACATTGTGGAGGGGATGGGTTTTATCTTTTGCTCTGTGGCTACTATGCTGGATAGGGTTCTTGCACCCTTGGTAGTGGGTATACAATCATATTTGAAAGGCACACAAGATTTTTTAAATTAAAATACACATAATTTTAGTAAAAGATTGGGATACTATGGTTTTAATCACCCTGGACTCATCCTCATTATACACGTCAATTTCTCATGGTATACAGTCCAGATAGACTAATTGAATGCCACATTTTTTAGTATAGCAATATAGTTTAGAAAAACTGGCCCATGCTACAGAGCTTACCCTGACATTTCTGAATTTCTGGAACTCCCATTGTTGTCTTACCATATGGAGCATACCATAGGCAGCCACCTAGTTAGATCAGAGTATAAATCCCAAAGAGACCAGCCAGGTTCTTCTTTTCTAACCATTAAAGGATAAATGCACTGTAAAATCAAGTTATGTTCATTTGGAAGCTGCAGCTTTAAAAATACCGTTGCCATGTTTTTTTTTTGCTGAATGTTAAGCTCCGCCCCTCTGAGATTTCCTCTGCTTTCTCCTGCTTGAGCCTCAAACAGTAATGCCTGTGAGTTCCGTGCACTCTCCTGTTTGAGCCTCAAACAGTAATGGCTGTGAGTTCTGTGCACACGCACATACACGGAACTCACAGGAATTACTGTGAGCTTAACATTCAGCAAACCAGTAACAAGATGTCAGCAACTTTCAAGGCACAAAGCAAGGCTCTGGAGGGGCATAGGTAAAAAAAAAATATGGCAACGGTATTTTTAAAGCTGCAGCTTCCAAATGAACATAACTTGATTTTACAGTGCACTTATCCTTTAAATGTAAGGACATGTTTTTCTGTCTATATTGCATCCAATGTAAATATGTGCATAAAGGGGAGGTCTTTACACATGAGGATGGGACAATCTTTTGCCCTTGTGGAAATACTTCACTTCTGACAGCAAATTTGCTTTTTAAGTGTTGTGGTGGCCATCTATATTATTATACATTCAGGATACCACTCAATGTGTCAAATAAAGGATATCACAACACAGATCGAGCATTAGACTCAAGAAAACTAAATTTTTGGTCCCAAAACATTTTATAGAAAAATGACATAGGGATAGTGATATAAAATACATGGTGCTCTCTAGGGGAGGAGAACGTAAACTCAAACTGAGCTAGATGGAGGTATGGAGGATATATATTCTGTTTAAACATTTTTTAGACTGGACACGGGAAGTATGTAATTTCCTGTAAGATCCTTTATATGAGAAGTTAGTAATATATTGATGCCTGATGAAGAGGACACTAGCATCCCTGAAACCTTGCTATTTTTCACAAATGTATTTGAAACAATAAATAGATTGAAGCATATGAATCTCCTGGGTGCTGTGTCATCTCCCTTACTGGGTAGATCACCCTTACGGAGATTCACCAGTGGCTGTGCGGCACCTGGTAAATCTCAGAGTTACATGACTATCTAATGCCAGCTATTAAATAGTCACATAACTCCAGTCGCCAAACCACTGGTAAAGAGCTTGTGGTGGCTGCACGAGTGTCTCTTATGAGGATGAGTTAGAGTTGGCTTAGATCAGGTGCATTTCATTAAAGGGCATGTCTTCCCCAAAAAGGATAGTTCATATTTAAGTAGATCTTAGTTTCAGACCTGAAAGTTCTTCTGTTTGCTGAAAACCAAATCATCTACCTTAATATGCAATATTCTTTTGGGGGTTGACATTCCCTTAAAGAAAATGGCAGTTGATTGCAAATCTCTGTTTACACATGAAAACAGACTTCTGTATCACTTACACATTTGAACTGGGTTTTGTATCTCTAACTCAAAAACCGTTGAAGGTGATACAGTCCACAAAATAAAAGGGTGGAATAAAAGAAAAGAAAAAGAAAGCAACTAATTTGGTTTTTAAGCAAAATGAATCACTAATTATTTAGTCATACTTCATAACTTGAGATGGGGGTGGGATTTGACCAAGGCATACAGGTTCCCCATCCAATTCCGCCCACATTCTTGCAATGCATTACGATTTGAGATTAGTTAAAGATCACAGGAATGAGGACTGGCTGACAAACTTCTAGCGTGATTATTTCATAGTGTTCTGTTTAGCATGGCAATCCTTTATTTTTATTGAAAGGTGCTATCAACATAATATGATCCTGACTATAAAATATCGTAATTTTCTTTGGCAATTATACGTCTGAATTTCAATCTGGGCTATTGCTCAGTTAAAAATGTGTTGTTCATATGGTAATACATCTTTTAGCACATCACTAGATATATGACTTTGGTATAAATAGCAGTACTAATGGACAGAAGCCAGTAATGACCTACGAAATTGTTTAAAAAGGAACATCAGTGAAGCTTAAAACCAGTTTATTATTTAAGAATAGTAACCACCAGTTCATGAAGACTTTCAGGGTTATTCAATAAAAGTTCTTGAAAATGGTGCTAATTTTACCCCAAACAATCAAATCTTATTTAACATTTGAAGTCTAACATCTGATTTTTAGCACCATTTTTAATGATAAGAACCTTTTTTGAATAACCCTGTTTATCTTTAGTAGTGTACAGATCATATGTTGTTCCTTCAAGATTTCAGTATTCTAGCAAACTACATTCATGTATAGAAAAAATATTTGGCAAATGCTTACTATAAAGGACTACTATTAATAGACATGAAATCCTGCTATAAATGAAGTATATTATAATTCACCATGTCTATGCCCTCACGAGCCTGTATTTATATAAAAAAGATATGTTTAAAGGGCATGTCCACCCTTTTAACAAAAAACTGGTCATATGTCCATTACCTGCCCCCAACTGATATAGTCAGCACTTCTTTAGATGTATTACCAGATCTTTAAGTATAATTATTGCCTCCATTCCGTCAGAGTAAGCTGGCTCCTCCCACCATGCAGCCAATCAAGGCTGTGACTGCTGACATCACAACCAATGATTGACTGCTGGTTTCCATGCTGCCTCCTCTGCACATGCACAAGCTTATAAAAAGCATATTCTACTATTATTATGTTTAATCATACTATAATTACAGTAGGCTTTTATTTTTATATTAAGTTACCCTTTTAGGTATTTTGCAAAGAAAATGTCTCTCGGTAAAAATGTCTCTCGGTCATTGGCCATCACATAAGCATCACTACTTTGACTACCAGACCTGGAAGCTGCTATAAGCATTTTTGGTAAAGGTAGGAATAGTAATATATGTGTTTGGGGAAGTTTAGGCTGCTCTTAAAGTTAAGTTATGGGGCTGGACATGTTCCATAGATGGGTATAATATTGGTGGCATTTCGTTGGTTAAATGTTGTATACAATGTGCCTGATAATCCTAGAATTATGTGTTATATGTTTCCTACTAATCAGTTGATTAAATGCATTGATTTTCCATGTATTGGGGACCTGAACTGTTATATTTTTACATTTAAAGGAGAACTAAATCCATTTTTTTATACTCCAGAATCTGAAAACAACCCCACTAAAAACACCAATAAGCTATATAATATGACTTCAGTAAATTGTATTAAAATAAATGTAAGCCTGTTAAGAACTGAATTAAGTATCTGTGTGTATGTGCAGTGTTAGACCACACCTCCTGACGTCAGTCAGGAGGTTCCTTGCTTTGTCTGTCCTGTAAAAGGATTGGATAGAGATTATTAATGGGTGTGACTAACTGTAACAAGTTTCTACCATAGCTAAGGACTGAGCATGGGCAGAACATAAGGGTCATTGATCAAACTGTGTGATACCAGAATGCTGTGATGTTAAGCACAAACCATGTATTGTTTAGGTAAATTTCCCAGCACCCATATCAAAATGAGAGGTAAGACACAGATTACTGGCTTTATATCAAAGTGTTCTGCCTTCTGGTTCAGTGTTGTTCTGTGGCTTTAGTTGTCCCTTAAAGTAAGTATTGATGTGATTTTTGTCTTCTTTTCTATTACATAATATATATTCCAAAAGGCCAAATCTTAATTGTGTACCACATTGGAATCTCTCAATGGAGCTGAGAGTACCAGCTGCATAGGAGCATGGAAACAGAAGAGAGAAAGAATCATAAATTGGATTGTGTGAAGTTAAAATGATAGAGGTATGTGTTACCATTACCAATAGCCAATGATTATTTCTCCTTGTATACATTTTGTATTTTAGGGGATCTCAAAACAATTGGTAATCTTTTAAATTTGTTAAATTCATTTCAAAGGACAATGTATGTGAAGATAAGATTTTATATTGATATATATTTTATATCAACAAGCCCAAGTTTATTTCACTTCTGATTAAGTTGCCCTGGCAGACTATTGTTAATCATAATGGGGTCACATCTCTGACTTCAGAATAAATAGGCAGAGATCTGTGATGATCTGTGTAATTATTCTGGTAAGCTGCTATTCCTAGTAAATAGTTTTAATAGGGAACTGTCATGGGACCAAGATATGGACTTCTAAATTCAGGTAATTTCCTGGGAGATCACACATAACCCTTTGGCAAAGCATTTTAAAGGGATATAATATGTTTCCATGCAGCATTAGTTCTGTTAATAGATTTACATCTGGACTGAAGGTTTAATTAGGGCCATCTGTTGTTGCCATGTAAAAAGAAACCAAAACCTGTGGTTTGAATTTCAATATTTGAAGGCAGCATTTGGAGCACCTGGATGAATCAGATTATGTTTTATTTTCTCAGTGTTGAATGTAAAATTAACACATTATACATTTTACAAATTGTACTTTTTTAGTTTTTTTGCTGTCATTAGGGATATTTACCTACAATTTCCATTGAAGGAAAATTCCGTTGTGTGTTTGTGAAGGTTGTCTTTCATCCAGGTCATGGTAAATCTGTTATATTCCGTTAAATCAGCTGGACTTGGAGTTTAGTTCTTAAAGACGTTTTGATAGTCATTTTGAATTGGGAGATCCAGTGAGATGACTAGTGAAACATCTATAACAGCTAAACTTCAAGTGCAGTTAATCCACAGACATTTTTCCTGTTGTCTCTAAAATATACTTAGTATCGGTTTAACAAATAGAGAGCTAGTTGAATGATACACAGTATGATAATAAATACTGAGCTAGCTACCAAACAAACCAAAATACTAAAGGGAAAATGTCCTTTTGCATACCTTGACCAGTGCTTATAAGTACAAATATACAGTCTATGCTACTATGAGGAATCTTTTTTCCCTTACATACTATTGGTAGCAATATCTCTATTATTTTTTTATTGATACATGTGAGATAGTCATAATTGAATTTATCAAAATACAAATTTTACAACTATTTTAAAAACTCTAAATCTGGGTATACACATGTCACATGTCATGTCGCAGCTTACAGGGCATATACCATTGGAATGTGTCAACGATACAGTATGCAAAGATTGGCTTACACATTCACCCAATCAACCTTCCTATACTCTTTAAGTGATTGGGCGAATACACATTTCCCAAAAGGAGACAAATGGTAACCAATGAAAATTTTCAGTCAGAAAAGGGCAAGGGGAAAAGCAATAGTTCTTCTTCCAGGGCAATTACTAGCCATGTTTTGTTGAGGTAATCTTCATTCCTGTTTTGTCAATTTTTCAAGGGCCACCTTCAGAAAGTACTTGATTTTTAATCTAACAATTTTGACATGATGAAAATGCACAGACCAGTCCAGACAATTTCTTATTTGCATACATTTCACCATAATGTTTGGTGCACTTGGCTTCATGGGTGATTAGATGTAAGCTCTGGTGCACTGGTGGGCTCTGTAATCTCTGGTAGGCCAACAAAGAGGCTCCATTGTAAGGTACAAACAATGCAGGATGGCCAGATTACAGTTTGTTAAATAGTACAATTAGAGCCTGCAGAATTCTGGGGGGATTGAAAAAAAAGAGGAGGCCAAGATCCAAGCTATACTAGCTTATATGTTCAACATGGTGGTAGAGGTATTACGCCATGTTGGCTGCCACTGGTATTGGAACGCTTATCTTAAAAATCATGTGCACACCTCAAACTACAAATCATGCAAAGGTAAATCAGCCCCCGTCCCCAAACTGCAATAGTAAGAAAGTCGAAAGATGTAGAACTAACCTTGTATGCAGCAAAAATGTTCTTCTCTCCCTTTACTCTGCCTCTCAAGCTCTCCTAGATCAATGAATCACAGACTTAAAACAGTCAATGCATGCAAACATACTGTATGCAACAAAGTACTAGACATGACTGATGTCTTTGTCCCAACCATTAGGCTATAGAAGTGTAGGTTGACCAGCCATTTTTACAATAGCATAGACACTGTTTGGGTTTGTTGCAAATTGGCTACATTTAAGATTTCCTGATTAGAGATGTCCGAACTTCGCAAAATCCGGTCCGCTCGAGGATCCGCGAATTTTCGAAAAAATTCGAAAATCCACGAGCGGACCCATTAAAATTAAAAATACCCTTGAAATTACGATATTTCCCGTATTTTCAAAAATTTTCGAAATTACGCGGTTTCCCGAAAATACGAGAACTAGTATTTTCGAAAATTTTTGAAAATATGTATTTTCGAAAATACGAGTAATCCGCGTAATTTCGAAAATTTTCGAAAATACGTATTTAGAAAATAAGAGAAATCCTTGCATTTTCGAAAATTTTCGAAATTACGTGTTTTCTCGTATTTTCAAAAATTTTTGAAAATACGCGAAAACCCGTAATTTCGAAAAATTTCGAAAATACGAAAAATCCGCGAATCGGAAGTTCGGAAGGCGGAAAATCCGGAACATCTGGAAAAATCCGCCGTTCGCGAATGGGATAAATCCGCGGCGGATCCAGGTTCGGATCCGCGAACTGGCCATCCCTATTCCTGATTCAGCTGCATGTGTATTTAATATGTCTTTTTGTATTCCAGTATAATAACCCTAATATGAGGTCCAAAATGGACAGTAAATCCAAGAGAAAAAAATACAGACATCTTGAAATCATGGGAAAAAAGAACTGAGCATTTCAATGTCCCTTAAGGATAATGCTTTCGGTACTGGAAACAAGGAAAAACAAGAAAAAAAATGAAACAAGGACTAAGACAAGGAAAGTATTTAAAATCAGCAAATAATAGTTTTTCAATCAACTTTAATAGTTTTACTTAACTTAAGCTATTCATTTTATAAAATCTCCTTAGCCTTTACTTAATAAATCAATGCACATATACAGAGCACCTTGTATCACGTTTATGCATTTGCTTTTTAAGGAGAAAGATGCCTATAGTGAAGTATAGTATGTGAGGTTGAATTAAGCCATATGTCCATCTAGTTTAACCAACTCAGCAGTACCCACATTCCTGCATAACAGTTGATCCAAAGGAAAGGTGAGGTAGGGAATTCCTTTCTATCTTGAAATAGCAATTGTAAATATCATTGGATCAATTTTAACTTTACGTATCAATACCAGTAATATTCAACATTCTTTATTTTTAGAAACTCATTCAGCTTTTTTTTCAAATTATCTACTGGACCTGCCATCACTACGTACAAAAAACAGTTCACTTTCCATTTTGACCAAGGTTTGACCAAGCCTTCTGGGAACTTGTACTCCACCCAGAGTTAGGTACTTTAAACTAGAGAGTCAGCTTCAAGCATCTAGGCCACACAGGAGAAGCTGTCTGCTCATGTAGCCAAAAAGGCAAGTACCAGTAGGTTAGGACCCAGTTAAAGAAAGCAACTTTGACGTGGTGACAGGGCTTAAAATAATTTGGCCAACTTATTGAACTAATTGCTTTTATTTATCCAGGGTTTAGCAGGCTGTTTGTAGTAGCAACCTTATGGAGGTAGCCAATATGCAATTCGAATTTTTTGTGCACTAGAATTCTATTTTTTGTATGTATTATATTTTTGGTCTCTAGTTGCACTTTAATATGGATGTACAACAGCCCAATTTTTTATAAACTGTGTGTAACATTCTTACGATATTGTGATATCATGTGATTGGGATTGGTACGTGTATGGGCCCCTCTAGTTTAATACTGGACAGAAGTTTGAATTTCCTGCAAACATCTAGTTAGTTTGCATTAAGTCCTACACTCTCACACACACCTATACACAGTAACAGTGCTTAAAACCATTACTTTAAAAAAAAAAATATTTAATTTAATTTTGTTATTTATTGAAATCAACACACTTGACCAAATGCAACAGGTGGATGATAAAAACTTCCAGCAGTGAGAGTTCGTTTTGTCCGATAATCGGCCCGTGTATGGGCGCTTTATCGGCCAGAACGGGCGGTCATTCGGAGATCCTCCCATCAGTCGTACAACGTTTCGGCCTATAAAGTGCCCATACATGGGCTGATTATCGTCCGAAACAAATGCACATACACATCGTGCACATCGGGACCCGCAATCGCACGTGTGTACGAACCTTTACAGAGAGCCCTTCTGTAGTAGAAAAAATGAGCTGCATTGACAGGCATGGAGGTCAAGTGCCAGCATTGCTCAGTGCCTCTTTTGCATGAATGGAAATTTGGGAATTCTAGGCAGCAAATACTTGTCTTTTTAGAAAGGCTAACTGGACAATTGGACCTATGCAAGGGTTTGCCTCTGTCCAACAGATGACAATACAGAAAAAATGGGCCATTCTGAGATCAGTGCTGTCAAAATGAAATGTGGAGGTAGCAGTGTAAGAAGACATGGGTATTAAACCTCACTGTATTAACGAAATGGTAATAGGAGTAAAAGCAGTTTATCCACTAATCCTGCAGTCAGAGCAGCGCAAAGAATCTTTTGGACTTGACAGTTCTGTTTTAAAGGTGAAAATAAAAAGTCATATGTTCAGATTTTATTTAGCTGCAAGCATGAAAACCCTGATTGTTGTTGTTGATGAACAGTTTGCATTCCAGTAACAGTTTTGTCACCATGGATCGGCCTCCAAGCAACGTGTTGTATATTGCATATTGTTTTGTAACACCCTATATGAATGAAGCATGTTTTCCATGCTGCTGTGGTTTGCTAATATACAGACAGAAAACACTTCACAACACTTAGTAACACATTGAAGACAGCTGTGGACACTTGAAGTATTGCCAATTAATGTGCTATATTTTTTTTATTTGTGAAAAGGAGAATTCAGCAACAAAAAGGACTATCCCCTAATCTATTGAAATAGTATTTCTCAGTCTTAGGATATGAGTAAAACCAGGCACAGAAATCCAGCAGGGACCTACATTTCATACAATATTACTTAAGATCCTTGTAATAACAAATCTGAAATATAAGATACACATTGGGCCAGAAAAAGATAATATAAACATTTAAATGACAACTATACTCACCTCAGTCAATTATCCTCTTCCTGAACCATTTAAAAGTACCCAGGGTGTACATGTACTTATAATCATACTTATAATCGTACAAGACTGCACAGGATGTTGGTATTATGGCATGGGGAACATGTACCAATGGTTAAAACTTTTGTAAAAGAAATGGGTTTAATAACTGTGGGCAGACATACCACCTTCAGGGAGGTTCCCCACCAACAACCAACCAAAAGACTAACTATGCAAGAACATATTTGTTCATAACTCTTCTTGCCAATAGGAGAGCTAAATCATGGTGCATGCTCCTGTCTTTCTGTAGCCCTTAATGTGTGTTGATTGTATAGAGAAGGATAGCCACAGACTATGTAACAATTATATAAGTGTTTCTATACCTCACTCTCCTAATAAGCTCTGGAATAGTTGTGATCTTCACACTCTAATAATTAAAAAATGTATTCCAAATGTATTTCAGGGAGTCAGGGAGCTTCTGCTAATATCGGGGAGACTCCCCTGAACTTCAGGAAAAGGTGGGGTGCCTGAATGGGAAGCAAAATAACTTTGTGGGAACACTTTGTACATCTGTAATAAGCATCTATTATTATTGATGACATCACTAAGTAATGTTTATAGGTATTTGGGTTTATTATAGAGGATGTTTGTGGCTTTAATATGTGTAATGTCTAAAGCAGGTTTATTTTGAAAGGTGAACTAAAGTGTTTATAAAAAAAAAAAAAATAAAGGTTAATAAAAGAACCATTCACAGTAATAAATCAGAACAGCCCTCTGTAGGTTTTTCTGCTGTAACAGAGATATCAGCCCTGTTCTCTTTCCTGGTCCTGGGGCAGTCCTACCTTAATGCTATATAAGTGCTTCCTGTTTTACTATGGAGTGACAGATGGTTAAATCTGCAATCATTTATTGGTGCTTGGTTAAATTGTTTAAATAGACAAGGTAACAAAAATAAGTTTATTATTCAACACAAGCAACTTAAGGATTTTAAAGCACTGTTCTTAAGGTTGATTTTAAGCTGATTATGTGTATCTCATTTGACTAAAATGTAAAAAAAAAAAGTCTACTCTCTGAAGGACTTTAAAATAACCTTCAGTTTAGGGCAAGCAGGAAGATAATCAAGCAGAGATATACAACAAAACAATATTGGAAAAATACAGTATTATCATACTGTAGTTTAGTCAACCAGTCCCATCATTAGATCAACAGGTCATTTTAATCTATTTTAATTAAACTGATTTATTGTGTTTCCATAGAAGCATTACCAAGTATTACATTTAAACTTTTAAAAAAACTTTTAGAAACATTGTCTTTTTAACAGGTTGAAAGAAAAATGAAACCCTTATTTAAGCAGAGCATGAGAACGTGTTAATTTGGGCAATGGCACAGTAGAATGAGATCATATTAAAGTAAAGTATTCCAATACATTTCACATAAAATCTCAAGCACATTTCATTACATAAAATGAGCCAAATATATTTAAACTCTTGAAGGTGGAATGTTTGTATTCCAGATTTGTTTGAAATTAGTGAAAAAATATGAAACTGCATTTATATATTTAGGGAAGTTTGGGATACTTTCCTGCTACTCATCCTGTATCATAGAGATTTTAAGATGCCTAGACTAGGAAGTGAGGGGGAGGAGCCAAGTAACCAGGAAGTAACCAGTAAGTTAGGAAGTGAGGGGGAAGTAAAGAGATAATCAGTATGATAAAATCAGACCATGATTTAGGGGAAATAAGAAAGAAGGAAACCCTTGTCAGGAAACTCTTTCTCTCCAGTAATACCCTCCAGCATACAATGTATCAGTTTCTGGTTTTGCAACACTTACTCCTGGCTGGCAGATTGTAAGAACTGTTACAAAGTTGATATCTGCCTTAAATAAACTTTTCCATTCTGTTCAGTGGAATAAAGTGAATACAGAGCAATTACTTGAAGTTCCCAGGGAGCCTGTCTCAATCCTGGGTGCAGGCACACCAATCTATTATTCCTGCTCTCTCATATAGCGGACACACAGGACTCCTGTAGCACCAATTCAGACAATAAATACCCGAAAACTTCTGTTCTGTGTAACCAGAGGGCTACATTTGGTGGTACCGCTGAGATAGAAAGTTGAAGTAAATTGCAAATATGCCATTACTTACCCCAGCTTCCCTACATTTATATTGTATAATGTTATTTTAGTTGTTTTTGTATTACACATTTTTTAAGAAAAAAACAATATTTCCAAATAAAATAAAAATGTAATCAAAATTAGGTCAATCTCACTTTTATATGTGATCTGATTCAAGAAATGCATGCAGGGAATGTTTCTACTTGTAAAGAAGTTAGAAGGAATAGCACATCACTTCACAGTCACAGAGGACTTATTCACTTTTTATTTTGAAAAAACTGTTCCCACTGTTGTGTAAACTTCACTGTGATTGTGAAGCATCCTTACATACTACTGATGAGACTGAATGCCCTGATGCCTTTCATACACTGATGTGGTGCCCACCTTTTTGCCATAAATTGAAGCAGATATGCACAGTACAGCATATCATTGTGAGCCTTTGTTAAAATCAAAATTTCCCCCTTCAAAGTGTAATATTTTGTTTAGCTTAGTATATCATATTTCTACCTCCCAATACTTTCTCTGTGCAGAGCAATAGGTTAAAGTAGCTTTTTTTCTACTTACCTTACTATTATAATACTGTAAAAACATCCCTGCTACAAACAAGAATTTTTTGGTATTTTTTTTACACAGCAATCCTGAAAATAGCAGTGGTAACAAATCTTTTTCACATTGAAAGTGGAACATTCCTCAGTGACTGTGAAGCGATGTGTGATTCTTCTGAGCTCCTTTAAAAGTAGAAACATTGCCTTTAATCAGATCACCTATAGAGGTTGACCTCAAATTGATTAGATCTTTTGGTTTCTGGAAATATTGTTTTGTTTATAAAAAGTGTGTAACTCCAGAACATGTTTGACTTGACATAATATATAAACGCAGTTTCATTATTTTTTGCATAGTATTTTAAAAGAGTGTAGATTTTCAAAGTAATTTCCAAATCAATTTTAAGTTTACATTAGGCATTTGTAGACAAAGCAGTAAAAAGAACATATTTGCATTGCCCTCTTGAAGAAAGCCAAAACATTCAAATTCTTATATCTGTTGTATTCAGTTAGATAATCTGAACTTGAAGTTTAGTTCTTGAAGACATTTCACGACTCATCCAACTGGCTTTCTCAATTCAGAATAACTGAATTCACAAAGGTAGTCGGATGAGTAGCTAAACTTTAAGAGCTAAACTTCAGTTGATCTAATTGAATACAACAGATAAAAATATTTGCAGCATTATAAAATTATATGGAGAGTTCTAGAGAGATTCATAAGCAAAGAAATAATAAAACATGCAATCTGTTCTTAGTTTTGAAGGGATGCTCAAAAAGTGTTTTTATTAATTAATATTTTTTCCTATTAATAGCTCATTTTAATTTTAGTTATTAATAAATAATTGATTTACTATTAATATGATTGGTTTGTAAAATAATCCAATTTGTGGCTTTCACCAGTTTATGGTATTACAAAAAGCATATTCCTACACATTATTAATACACAGACAATAAAACATTAAAAAAAGTTTTTAAAATAGTCGAATAATTTGAAGATACTGCTTATCTCTAGGGATGTTATCTGTATCTCACATATTGTGGGATACTGGGCAGCTTCCTACAAACCTGCGCCATACAGGCATGTAAGTATTATTAAATAAGTAGTAGGAACACACTTATAGTGATCAACATTTGTTATTTATTAAACAATTAAACCATTTTTGTGCACTGTATGTATGTACTTGTGTATTGCCATGTTAATGTAAATCTGAGGACTCTATGCTTCATTCTTTTCTATGCTCTATTTTATATCTATGACAGTTCCTGACTTTAAGCCTAAAATAGTAATAGCACCACATTCTTATTTTTATATTACCTTTATATTACCCTGCATTGTTATTACAAAACATATCAGAAGTATCTCTGATCCCTTAAGTCCCATCAACTTTTAAGTAACTGTGTAATACAGATCCTTTTTTATATGGTCTATTCATCTGAGTCTTCTAGGGGCCACAGTGTCTGACAGATATTTCTCAATCCCCCCGCCAATATGCAAATCCAACTATCTTACTGAGGAAAGTACTTACTTTCTGTCACAGCCAATGGCATACCTTAATTATACATATCGTCTTTCCAAATCATGTAAGGTGCATGATCGTGTTTCTCAGCTTTGGTTTTCCTAAATTACAAATCCCAAACAAGACTTTTATTATTTGTTAAAAAATTTAGAGATTGTTGTCCAGAAACATCTGTAGACTGAGTCCCAAAGGATACAGTTAATAATTGGGAGATCACATGCCCTCTTGCTGATGTTGATCTAACTTCTGCTCTTTAAGTACATGTCTCCTTGTAGCTGAATTAATGTCTGGTACTCCCAGTATGCAGTTTAAGCATGCTCAATTTGAACATACTGCAAAAGACAATAAAAACAGGGGAATTAAAAACAGAAAATAAATATTAGGTAAAATGCTTAACATTTTGTCGGTATCATACAGTAGGAAGATTAACCTCAAAAGAGCAATATTCTGTCACCATATCAGGTCACATGCTGTAACACTTCCCTAGTTCACCTTAACGCAGCAATATGTAATAGATAATGTGATAACAGGGTTAACCGTTTCTAAAATAGTGTCCAATCTAAGGATACATTAAAATAACATTTTACAGTTAACTGCTAGAGATAGGATCTGGGTCCGACTTGCACCTGGATCCGACACAAAAACCCCTCGGTTTTGAAATCCGAATGTTTTGTCCATAACTGAGCGGATCGTTCAGATTTCAGGACTTTGGACCACATTTTCAATTATCGATTTGATTATTTTCAAATGTATGAGGTTATTTTCGATTATCCTCAAAAATAACTTTGAATTTTCGAATAACCTCGGAAATACGTTCGGAAACTGGAAAGTTGTCTCTGATTATATTTTTGAGGGTTAATTAACGTTTAAGGATATTTTTGAAGATTACCAAAAATAATCTCGTACATTCGATAATCACCGAAAATGCAGTCTGAAGTCCCGAAATTACATTCCATTTTTGGATCTTCGGGTTTTTCCCAAGATCCGTAAATTCAAAAACAGAACGAACTTACCAATTTCGGCCATCTCTAGTAACTGCTAGTTTGCAGATGATCTATTTTTGGGCTCCTCAACATAATTTGCACATTGATTTATTTCTGCTGATGGCTGTCAATAGGTATGATCCTATTACCTCAAACCTATGCAATTGAGGGTGACAGTCTAATTTCCGGGATACAATGCACCATTTGCACGTGTGGGTGAATCCAATCGCACCGCACACTTTAACACAAGCTGCCGTTAAATTGTCAAGCAAAACCTAGCTCAAATAACCTAGAATTCCTTCAGCTGGCTGCATGGGTGGTTTTTCCGATTCCCACATAGCTAGCACGAGGAAGGTGGTAAAGTCACGCTAAGTGACTTTAACTACCGTATATGCCGGCATATAAGACGACCCCCCAACTTTTCCAGTTAAAATATAGAGTTTGGGATATACTCACCGTATAAGGCTAACCCTCATATAAGACATACCAAATGCCCATCCCCAAGCTCCCCTGGGCCATGCTGCATACCATCCCATCTGATTGATATCCTCCCCCCCCCTCATAACCCTGCCGGGCATACAGCTTAAATTTGCATAATAATAATTATATTGATGGAGAGAGATGGTACCAATGTGCACTAGTTGTCCGGTCTACCTTCTAGCAACTTACTTGGGTCTTGGGAACTATTACGCCTCACTCCTCTTCTTCTCGCACCCAGCCCAGCAACAGTCAGTGCCACTTACAGGCGCACTCGCGCAGGCGCACAGCAGTGATGCGCTGTGCGCCGCGCATCCAACATCGAGCCAAGGAACTGAACGGCAGAACCACCAATGATTGGGTAATATTTCTTCCTGCACCCAGCGTATAAGACGACCCCCGACTTTTCAGAACATTTTAAGGGTTTAAAAAGTCGGCATATACGGTATATTTTTTATTATTTAATCATTAATTTACTTCAATCGGTACGTCTTGGCCATTTAAAATGAGGTAATAAAGATTAAACTGTTATTAGTTAAAGGGCAACACCAACCTCATAATAATATCTTTTAGAAAGAATGGCCTCTTTAAAATATGTTAATATATCCTATTTTGTCCTATGAATTCATTACTGTATGCCTGCTATGCTTCTGGATGGCTCATGGAAACTGAGCCATTTAGAAACCTGTACTGAGCCTTTACTGAGCCTGGGTATGCTCAGGGGATTAACATTCAGTCATTGGCTGTGATGTCAACTGTCAAATCCATAACTGACAGTTACTAACTGGAAGAACCAGGAAGCAGAAACAGGGGAAACATTGTGCAGGGTTTCAGGTTAGACTTATATATTTCACATTTCAAACTATTACCGTTTAGGGTTTTGGGGGGTGATTTACCTGTATGTAGGTTTTCATTTAGGGGCTGGACTTGCCCTTTAATCTGTCAAAAAAGAGTAAAAAGAAACCATAAAGAAAACCAGACATATATATTATCAGTCTTTAAACTGTTATCCTTCTTAATGAAACTCTTCCTCCAACATATACTGTATTACAATTTACAACACTATGCAATATAACGGTAGTTATTCTGTCTAATACTATATAGAAGGAATTTGACACATCAGTGGCCAATGTCTGTATTCCTATAATTCCGTCTTTGTCTGTCAATTAAATTATTGTATTTTGGAGAAGGTGTGATATTATTAGGCTTTTGTTATCCTACAATCATTCACAACTGCTCTCTGCAAGTAATAAAAAGACATAGTTATAATTTTCTCTATTTTGGGTAATAGAGAACTATAAAGCACAGGCAAACCAAATCCATACTGCAACTGAGCTAAAATGTGCATGACAAGTATAACAGAACACTATTTTTCCTGCAAAATCCTTAACTTCCATGGTTCTAGTTATATTTTTATGGGTTTTTAAAGGACTGTGGTTACTTAGTTTAGAGGCCAGCTGCTAGAGGAAAATGGTAAAATAAATACAGTGACATGTAACGTACTTGATGGGAACAACTGAAAAGGATAAAAATATTCAAAGTAAAGAACAATTGGTAGCTTAATTATGAGTTTTTTAATGTCTTTTCATAATCAGTTAATAAATACCTGAACAATAAAATTGAACTTAAGCTTTTAATAGGCCATGTTGGCTTGAACCTAAACAACAGAATTAGCAGCTTCAGGCATTGTGCAATAACAGTTCCCTGCTTGGTGCCAGAAGACACAAAGCAATTCTCGTACCTCATTATAATAAACGCTTGCAATATTCCACCAATATCTGGAGTGCAAGACACAGATCTTATTTATCACAGTATGTGACACATCTGGCACTCGGATCAGGAAACAACTGTTTTACTTCATTTCTGTCATCACCTTCCAACAGATTTCTTTTACATTCCAATTTGGACGAAGGAACTTGGACTTCTCTCCATAAGTTCTGCATTACCAGTTTAGCTGTGAAGAGTTCTATTCACCATCTTTTTTTTTTTTTACCTCCTGGTAATTAATTATACAGAGCGGCCTATTTTGACTTTAATTGCAGCGAGCATCTGAAATCAGTGGTATTTGTATCTGTTAACAATGTCTTTATTACAGATGGTTTACAGTAGTGCTTGCTTGCTCTCATAGCTTTGACACAGCTATGCTTTCAAAAGCTTCGGGTTGCAGGCACCTATTGGCTCCTGTCACTGGTATTAACATGTGTTTCCCTTTGGCCTGTTGCTGTGTTTCTGAACATGGTTTTTAACAGAGGAGAACGTTATTTTGCTTTGTTTTTAAAGATGTTAAATGTGTTAAACTCATATAGATTACAGTCCTCATGAACTGTATGAAACACAACATTCCTGAACAACTCGTGAGCTTGAATTACAAATTGTAACTGAAAAAGAGCTCAAATTAACTCTCCATATTTAGTGATCTCCAGAGGTAATTTGGTGGTCTCATATTGGGTATCTCAGATTTGCAATCCCATGCCTTTATTGCCATTGTAAATTAACAATAACTATTGGTAGATGTATACCAACAATGTATCCTTTTTTTTTTCCTTGTTACTACTCTGTATCACCTATACAATAACATAAAGGTTCTTATAGGGTATGTCCACGAGAGATGACTGAACTCACTAATATCCATTCTGTTTGCAGATTCGCAGATTTTTTTTCAAAAAAATCCGAAAGTTCTTCCTAAAATTACAGTATAAATAGCAAAAGAAACGTATTGTAAATGGCTCAGGGACATGGGAAAAAAACTGGGGAACACATATCAATGCCCAAAATTTTTTTTTAAAAAACAGCGTCCAGTTCCTGCACTTCCTGTTTTGGTATTTTTCGTAGTATTTTTTCAGAAATCTGCAAAGCCAGAGTTTCGGCGGATTCATTAAATCCGCTTCAGAACCGAGTCTGGATTTGGGACCATCTTTACCCATTTATTACATGTGGTTGTAATGATAAGTTCTCTTGCATACTGGCAAAAGTATCTTCCTCCTCCTTCTGCTCAATGAGTTTTTTACAAGCTTGAGCATGTGTAGAGGAGGCAGCAAGGGAAACATCAGTTAATCACTGGTTGTGGTGTTGTAGTCTTGATTGAGTACATGGAGGGAGAGATGAGCCCACAGGAGACTGCCACCTAGCAACAGCTGGTGGGTATAGGCAGCTGCCTCCTGTTGAAAGCAATTGAGCCCCCTAGTCCACAACCTTGAAAGAAACTGAGCCAACTAGTCTACAGGACACGGCTCTCATTGTGGCTGTGTGAGATCTTGTGAGGCCTGAGATCTTGCAGAACTTTGGATTTTTCGGGTGGTGCCATGGAGGAGGACTCTAAGCATTATGGCCACTGCTTCAGAGCTCTGTAATCCTCAGAAATGATATTCCCCATAGAAACTGCCTTACAAAAGTATAATTGTAGGAGCAGCTGTTTTTTTAAAAGGAGAAAGCTGCAAAGCTCAACTAAAATCCCCACTTGTTATCCCTGATCTGACTACTCATTCATTCTGCATCAGGTTACTGATAGGAGCATCCCTTTCCTGACCTCCAGTCTCTAGATACAATTCCACATGGGACATAGATATACTTCTAAGACACTTACATACATGGTCTGCATCATCCCTTCCTCTTAGTGCCTTGGGCATTAAAACTGGCTTGCTTACTAGTCTTAGTCTTAACTTCTAGATCCACAGAAATTATGCTTGTCATTCATACTAGGAGGGGCACATATACAGTAATTCTCAAAGGGAAATCCAAGACATCCCACATTTCCCCAAATCTGGTCGAGGGATACTATAGGCAATGGTGTCAGCAGAGATATATGTTTTAATATTTTGTCTTCATTCCCTCAAAGTGCTGCATCTACTAAAGCAGAGTCAAAAGGGCTACCTTTCACACTATTCTTAAAGCAGCTAGATGGTCATCTGACAAAAATTTATGAAACAAATGTCTCACAAATGACAGAGGAAAATTAAAAAAAACAAACAAATAAAATGTGAAAATATATAAAACAAAATTTTTAAAAATGTAAAAAATAAAACACACAAAAAAATTAAAATAACATTTTTTTAAAAATAATAATTAAAAAAAAGGTTAAGATAAAATTCTCTATGAAATATCAGTTTGAAATTACACTTCCATATATTAAAAATCTTTAAGCACTAATAGAGGTATTGCAGTCATTTTGCTGTTTTAATCCTTACAGCTTCATCAGAGATTTTTTTTTTATACCAGTATTAAAGGTCTGTGTCTGTGGATTAAGTTTGTGGATGGCTCTCTGGTTTTGCATTTAGCTCATGGAATGTATGTATGTATAATTTTATGCTATAAAAACCTCTTAGAAGGTGTGGCATTTCCTAATGGTCTACCATGGAAACATGAAAATTACCCATAAGTCTCCATTCTATATTTGCATATGAATGTAGGGGAACATAATGCCTTGTGCCTTAAACTCTCCCTATCTTGTTTAATTTCTTAGTGACATCTGCCTATAGGCACTTCACACTGCAAAACCAGAGGCCTACGCTACACTGAGGATTGCTCAATAAAGCTAAAACTGGAGTGTGGCTGGCACTGTGGTTTTGAATTAAGCTCATGGAATGCTATAAAAACCTCTTAGAAGCTGTGGCATTTTCTAAAGGGAAAACATGGAAATAACCCAGAAGTCTCCATTCCTTTTTTGTATGAAAGAATGACACCATTACATGTGAGTAGATTCCAAAAATATATAGTTTGTGGGGTGTATTTCTGAGGAGTAGGCTTGTTAAAGGGCATGCCCACCCTGAAAATTAACTTTTAGTTAAAGTAGGTACCCCTTGCCCACCCCCAACTGCTGATATATTTCTTCCAAAAAATGTTTAGATCGATACATACAGCCCTTACACTCCCACGGCGTCTCCTTCCGGCTCCCTGTTTGAAGGAAGTCGCAAACATGGACCGGACCAGCAGCCGCATCTGTGATTGGCTGAAAAGCAGCCAATCATAGATGCAGCTGCTTTCAATGTAGATGCCGCGGGAGAGAAGGGGCTGTAAGTATCGATCTAAACTTTTTTTTAAAGAAGAAAAAGTGGAAGCTGTTCAACATGCAGAGCTGAAATTGTTTGCTATAATTACCCTAATGCATTAGTCTCTTTGGCTCTACTTGCTGGCCACTAGAAATAAATGTAACTTTCCTTCTGATAGTGGTTCTACCTGATTAAATTGGAAAATGTTTTAATTTCTAATATCAGGTTCTTTTTTAAAACCAGGACTTATCATACCATATTATTCTGTTTTAACAATTCTTTGAAATTCACCCTTGGTTTTGTATTTAATTTTTTATTTTCAAATATATCTGGGTATCTGTTTAATTAAAATTTACACCACCTATAAAAACATGGGGGTGTGTAGTTTCTAAATTTTTCGTGTATTTGGTAGTTATTCAATGTTAAAGAAGAACAACATTGTCCCAATATACAGAGCACATTCAAAAAAAATACAGAAAGCTGTGTCTCACCTCTCCCTTTGCTGTGGCTGCTGAGTGATTTATGAGATTAACCTGTGGGTACTAGGGGTCAACTCCAATAATCTACCTTCGCTGGGTAAACCTCAGCTAAGTGTCCCTGTACATGTAAATGTAGTGCTCTACAGATCAAACAAGGAAGTTGCAGCATTGCTTTCTGGAAGCTGACAACCAATCACATAACAGCACAAGGATCCACCTTCTCCTTGATATTGAACAGGGATTTAAGTTTTTTGTTTTTTTTAACACATTCAATGCTGCTATCCTAACAATGATCTAATCCTTTCATACAAAAAAGTAATCTTTGCAGTGTATTTCTTAGATAGCATAAATGTAAGAACAGAATATTAACATTTCAGTATAAATATTAAAAATAAAAATAAAGTCTGGGGAATTGAACCTGCAACTTGTACATTCTTTCCCCCTTATCCCCAATCTCGAAATGGAACTTGGCAGTTTTGAACATCTCTACCAATGGATTATGAATTTTTAAATTATATGTAATACTTTTGTAACCAAGATACTATGTTGAATACTAGTTTATTTAGAATCTTTATCTCTTGCTATGAACATAATGGAAGCAAAAAAGGTAAGTTTGGGGATTTGAACCTGCAACCTTTTGGATTGTGTGTTTCAAACTGGTGCCTTACTAGGTGCCCCACTACTGAATAAGCATAGAATGCAGGTACATTTAGAAGCTTTCTATTTTGCTAGAAATGAAAAAAAAGTCATATAGATGTCTCCACACTAAAATCGAAGCCCCTAAATAAGACTTTGAAAGCTGCTTGTTACCCTGCATTTTATTTTCCAGCAACTTAAAATAAGTAAATAAAGTGCAGGGTAACAAGTCTTATCAGGACCTTCCATATTTGTGTAGAGACATCTGTATAGAAAACACTCTATGCATGAAGACAGTGAATACTGGACAGGGGCTGTGGCACTTATGACTAAATGATGACTAAATGGGCTGTGGGTTCTACTGGAAATAACACGGAATCCTTCTTAGTTACAGAATCTGTCACAAACATGTATTAAATTCAACTTACTACATAAGAATCTTATGTATAGGTGTTCTGGGGAGAAAAGCTTTAACATTAGGATTTTAAAATGTAAAGCCCCACCTTTGTAATGCAGACAACAGCTGGGTGGAAAATCTGTTTTTTTGAATGGATTTCTGTCAACAAATTTGGAAACTACCATTGAAATTTCGGTAGTTCTTCAACAATTTGTGGGTAAAATTTTAATTATGGATCTGGAAGTTTTTACACAAAACCAACAAAATATCTGTGCAGAACTAGTGAAATTTAGCAATTTCAATATGGTGGTTTTATGCATCTCTACCAGGCCTGCCTCCCTAATTAGGCAGGGAGAAGCAAATAACAGGGCAGCACCCTGTAAGGGGGGGGAAGCCATTTTGATGCCAGAAAAAAAAACTGACATTATATGCCTGGGGAAGCTATCAAGGTGACTGACCCACAAGGCGAAGCAGCCATTAGCCAGGTTTGTTTGTGGGGAAGGTTATTGAGAGCTAGAAATTATAATAGGACACAGACCACAAGGTGTTAACTTTTATTTCCATCAAGTTGTGTTTTTTTAATCCCTAAAACTACTGGAGTCTCTGTAACATGTCAGTGTCAGCCCAGCAGATCCAAAATCAATATTTGTCACCCAGCAGTTCCAAAATGAATGTTTGTCAGCCCAGCGGATCAATAATCAATGTTGTCAGCCCAGCAGATCAAAAAAATCAATGTTTGTCTGCCTAGCAGATCCAAAATCAATGTTTGTCAGCCCTGCAGATCTCAAATCAATGTTTGTCAACCCAGAAGATCAAAAATCAATGTTTGTCAACCCAGCAGATCCAAAATCAATGTTGTCAGCCCTGCAAATCTCAAATCAATGTTTGTCAACCCAGCAGATCCAAAATCAATGTTTGTCAGCCCAGATTTTCAAAAATCAATGTTTGTCAGCCCAGTAGAACAAAAATCAATTTTGTCAGCCCTTCAGCAATAGGTAATGCACATGTGTATCGGGATCACTCTCCTACAGGTAGCCGGTGCTCCAACGCCTCCAATAATTCCCTCCCCCGTTGGTGCATGATGTGACTGTGCTAAGGATCCCAAAGGGTCTGAAAGGCTGACTACCACTCCAATTGAATAAAAAGTCCAACACTTTATTGAAAAAACACATAGCGGCCATAGCCGCATTGAGACATGTACACATGGATGAACAGCTCCATATTACAGTTTCGTGGATCTCATCCATTTCTCAGAGGATCCTTAGCACAGTTGTCAGGCCTCAGATTAAACATGTAATGTTTGCCAGCCAAACAAATAAAAAATCAATGTTTGTCAGCCCTGCCGATCCAAAATCAATGTGTGCCAGCCCTGCAAATCAAAAATCAATGTTAGGCATCATTTAACGTCACTGTGGGCATCTAATACCAGTCCTGTGGGCATCATTTACCAGTCACTCTGGGCATCTAATACCAGTCACTGTGGTATCTTATACCAGTCACTGTGGTCATCATTACCAGTCATTGTGGTATTATTTACCAGTCATGTGTATAAAGCCCCTCCCACTTCTGGACAAGTACACCCCACTTCTGGAAAAGCACCATCCACTTCTTTAAAACCATGTCCCTTCGGCGGCACAGTGGCAGCGAGGGCAGGGGGGGGGTAGAATTTGGAATTTTTTTTCAGGTGCCAAAAAGTCTAGGGATGGCCCTGATCTCTACTATGCTAGTTTATGATCATGGTTTTACAATTTCAGAAAATGCAGGCTTTATCCTAGAAATTTGCAAAACATCATAACATGGATTCTAGTATTAAAACCAGGGAGCAAGTGCAAACTTCCATTCTGTATAAGGAAAGAGATGGCTATCAGAGAGGACATAAAGATCCAATTATTCTATAACACATTAAAGGGCAAGTCCAGCCCTAAAAGGAAAAATTACATATAGGTAAATCACCCCTCAAAACCCTAAACGGTAATAGTTTGAAATGTGAAATATATAAGTCTAACCTGAAATCCTGTACAATGTCCTGTTGCCTCTGTTTCTGCTTCCTGGTTCTTCCAGTTAGCAACTGTCAGCTATGGATTTGACAGTTGACATCACAGCCAATGACTGAATGTTAATCCCCTGTCTGCCTCTTCTGAGCATGCTCAGGCTCAGTACAGGTTTCTAAATTGCTCAGTTTCCATGAGGCATCCAGAAGCATAGCAAAGCATACAGTAATGAATTCATAGGACAAACTATTATATATCAAACATATTTTAAAGAGGCCATTCTTTCTGAAAGATGTTCTTATGAGGGTGGAGTTGTCCTTTAACAGAATCCAGACCTACAATGATTTATATGAAAATAGGGGAATTATAATATACAGGTAGTAGCCTACAGAACAGAACATTCTGATTCTATAACATTTTTTTTTATAACAGAAAACACATTAATAATAATAATCACAAGGGGAAAAATCCTAGAACTGGATGCTTTGAATAGAAAAAATAACACAATTCTCTACTACTAATAAACACAATAATGTGACATTTAAAAAGGTATCCAATAAAATCCATTGGTGGCAGTATATACACTTTACATTTTTACTGAGGACTTGTTTAAAGACAAGTGTAGAGAAATAGAGACATGAGCAGTGCAGCAGTTTAAAACAGTTTGACTTTAAGGATGAAGGAACTTTTCTAGAATTTTGGGGATCCTATGATCCTAAATTGTTCATTTACTTGTTTTTAGCTAATGATTTTAAATGCACTGAGTTCTGAGCTGTTTTATCACTTGGGTATGTCCATGGTTAAACCTTTTGTTTCTGATTAACTGAAGAACGGGGGGTTAATGAGCTATTCTTAACTCCCGTTCCTCAGTAAGATGGGCAGAAGTTACCGTGGACACTCCAGCGCCGATAACAGTCCCCGATACAGTTGAAAGACTCTGACGCCACTAACAGACTCCCAAACTGTTTAACTGACGAACGGAGGTTAATGAGATATGTCTTACCTCCCGTCTTCAGTAGGACGTGCAGGAGAGGAAGATCTTATTGCGGATGCTTCAGCGCAGCTCTCCGTCTTCTGACGCCACTGACAGACTCTGACGCATTCGCACACAGTGCAAGGGAGCAGCGTTGTGTTAGTGTACTGTCAGGGAGAAGCCAGCGCTGGAGCGTGCACAGGTAAGTCCTGTCTTCTCTCCTGCATGTTTTACTAAAGAATAAGGAGGTAAGATATAGCTCATTAACCTCCGTTCTTCAGTTAAAAATAAGGTTTAAAAATGGGGGACATACCCTTTAAATCAATAAATAGAGCTGAGGATGTTGCAAGAACAGCTGAGTGTTTATTGTAAGATTAAAGAGTATGCCTAACGAGAAATGGAAGAGAGGAGGCAAATGATTTGTATTTTAGATATTTTGCATATATATTTAGTTTTTTTGTCACACTCCCTTTTTATTTAATTTTTATCCATAACATATGTTCTGGAGGTTTTTATAAATTGGGTAAAAATGTGTTACAATGTGTTGTTGTTTTTTTTTTTATAGGAGGGAGTCTTCTAATTCGATATTGAGTTCTATGGGAAATTACCTATTTAAAAGCACTGTTCAGTTCTGCCATGGTGACCTTACTCAGAATTAAAATTGAATTTGATGTAGACTACTTTAGGTTAAAATGGTATATGTCATCCAGTATTGAAAAGTTTATAATTATATCAAACATTAGCCTAGAAATTGGAATGTATTTCAGCTTGTTAGCTATCAGCATCCTATGTACACAATTTAAGGATCTACTGTGCCCAAACCACATTGCCCTTTTAAATTTATTCCCTTCATCTATATTTTGTCCTGTAACCCAAGCATTAAGCTGCATGTGCTGCAGTTTACAGCTCTCCACTATTTTGCCCACCTCCCTCTCTATACAAGTGTGGACTGCAATAGAGCTGGAAGAAGAGTCAGAGTACAGAGTCGGGGGTCGGGCAGGAGATCTGTCAACCATGGCTACGGACAGAACAGGAAGTAGGATTCTGTCTCTTACCTACTTAGGAATTATAGATTTAAAGAGTAAAATTAGCAAGGTTTAGTTCTAACTAAATATTATTGGATAATTTATTCTTGAGAACATTTCTCTATCTTGCATACTTAGTGCACCTCTCACTTGTTAATGTTAAAGCCAATTCATTGCAAAACTGGCAGCAAAGAGACATCTTGTCCATGTTTTTTAATTAATAAATATGGTATTTTTGCAGACATGTAGGATACCATTGATAAAGGGATAGTTTGTCTTGCTTCCACCAAAATGTCCCACCTCTCTCGTTTTTTAGATGTTTTTTCAATTATTTTGTTTTCTTTTCTATGTGCACTCTCTATACAGATTGAAGAACAGATTGCGTGCCATGGGGCCCAGCCCCAGAGCAGGATTATGTACGAGGCAACCTAGACAGGGCACATTAACACCAGGGGGGGCAACTTTCAGTATTACAGCCCATACATAAAATGTATTAAGAACAAGGGGGCCCCAAAGGACAGCCCTGTTTTATTCATCTTGGCCTAGACCTTGTACCCATTATTTTTAAATGCCTTGACTATAGCTCCGGTTTTGACCAATCACCAGGTAATCAAGGCGCCTACTGTTGTCTAACTGGCTCATATCATAAAAATCCGCCCCTGCTTATGGTTGCCGTAGACACTACGATTGTGTCATATGATCATATATAAGATCAGATTGGGTGCAGACATTTTTTTCCAAGTGGACCAATAGCAAAAAAATTAAATAAACATTGTCCAATTGTTCATACACGGGCCGATGGTTATACGATCCATAAATAATAAGACCGTGATCGTAGCATCTATGGCCACCATTTGTTATACTGTAGCTAGAAGGGAAGTGTCTCAGCCAATCACTTTTGTGGCTGCCGGTCCTGTCCCTTCTGCTTGGGTCCATGCATGGAAATGGCACAGAGGACAAAGCAGAAGGCAGCCATGGGAACAAGGGCTGGTAGTATATTAAAGGCCGAATCAAAGTTTTAGACCATTCAAGGTGTAGGTTATTGGTATGTTTCCAATAGACATAATAATTTTTGTTTAGGGGGTGGACATACCCTTTAAAGGGTATGTCCACCCTAAAATGAAATTTTGATATACGATCCCCCTTGGGCTCCCAGCTCCAGCCGCATTATTTTTTTTTTTAGAAAGCCCCCCAAACTCTACTTACCTCCCCTCTTTCCTCGCCGCGCTCCCGGCCCTCTGCTTGCGAGGAAATGCAAGCAGAGGGGCGGGACCGGCAGCCGCGTCTGTGATTGGCTGTGCGGCAGCCAATCATGGACGCGGCTGCCGGCAGCTACTTCCGCGTAGGAAAGCGGAGAGGTAAGTAAAAGATTGGGGAGCTTTCTAAAAATTAAAAATATGCGGTTGGGGCGGGAGACATGGGGGAATAGTGTATAAAAGGGGTTTTATGCTAGGGGGAGGGATAGCAGAACGGGAGGGAGAGGGAGGGAGAGGGAGGGGGAGGGAGGGGGGAGAAGGGATTCAGTACGCATGGCAAAGATCTCGGGAGGCCAGGTAGCAGGCAGTGTCCTATATGGACCGCTAGCCTCCTGGTGGGCAGTTTTTGGGACTTTGGGGGGGGGACTACAGGAGAACCAGATGGAGCTGGGATGTGAGGTAAGGATTTAAATTACACTACATGGTGGGGGCAGTAGTTGGGGGGGATTATAGTTTTGGGGGTGGACATGCCCTTTAAGGATATCCTATTATACACACAAAAAAAATCTGATAACAAGATTATTTATGTATGTATGCAATGGGGGCTACAAGGAACTAGAGAGATATGCTCCATGATATGTCATAAAAATTGTATGCCCTAGCAGTTGGCCTATGGTGTTTATGCCTAGAATTGGTATTACAAAAGCTTTTTGTTTTTTTCATCCAGTCTTTCCATCCCTTCTTAACATATTCTCACCTTTGTCGTCAAGGGACTGTGGAGAGAAGCCAGGGAGCAGTCGGTTATAAAATACTTTTTCTTTATGTATATTATGGATCTAAACAGGCAAGACAATATTTCCAGTATATGTTACAGAATGCAGTTTCTGTTACTTAATGTGCAATTACAATTGAATTATGTGTAAATTCAGAAAAATTAAATAGAATATAGAATGTAAGAAGCATGTCAGATGTGGCACACAAGTGAAACTACAGCTCTGTCCAACAAAAAGTAATGTGCACAGAATAGAATGAGCAGATAGAATATAAGCATCAAAGTTAATTACCTTAACTTTAAACTCCAGGGGACGTGGTATAACTTGCCAAAATAAACATAATATATTTCGCCCTGATAGTTAATAAAATGTATATAATTATTAATGGGATATTACCACTTATTGGGTGCTCCTTGGATTCCTGAAGATGCCCCTAAAGGGTTAGTGTTCTGCGAAAAGTTTGCTAATGGTAATTCACTTATAGATTTAAATTATTAGCTGGGTGTTTACGTTGTTGTTCCACTGAATAGTGTCAGAACATTCCAATGGTAACTGATAGCATGACTGTAGCCAATGGATTGCAAAAGGGATAATAAGAACGTTTGGAGTAAATGACCTGTCAGTTTTAAAAAGTGATGAATTGTTTTTAACAATTTTCATTCTTTATTGAAACTTACCCAGTAGTTATAAATTCCAAAAGATTGTTAATTTCCCTCCACCAGTGTTAAACTGTCCTTATGTCCTAATGTACTGTCATCTGAACATGGAAAAGCTGCAACTTTTGAAATGAAATCATATTAATACATGCATTGTATAGATTTACATGTTCTATTTCAGGTGTTTATGGGAGGCGTGATGGGTTGTTGTGAAGGACTTTAAAGGATCTCTAGCGGGACAACTTTTTTTTTTGGTCAACAGATGGACTGGACATCGTTAGGGTATTTAATGATTAAAAAGATTAATGTTTAAGAGAACTAAAGTCACCATGTCCCAATAGACAGAGCATCTGCAATGATGCTCCTTTTGCTTTGGTTGATTCATTTAATTGACCTTTGGGTACTATGACTCCCATAATTCATCTCTCTGTTTTGCTTGAGTTCTAACAGAGTCTATGTACCGAAAGCCGCAAATGTCTTTTTTTCTAAATGTCACGAACCAATGTATCAAGGTTAAGTGACTTTAAGACATAACTAACGGCAATCGCCGCAAGATAGTACCGAGCTGATAAACAGCTCTTTAAGACAGAAACTTTAATGCCAGCAGAGGTGGCTTTAAAGACTCCAAATGGGTAAACCCATTCGCTATACACTGAGAGCCCTATCAGCTCAGTGCATTGCCTAGTGGAGGCAAGAGGGAGCGATTACAGCTCTCGGTACATAGGCCTGTAAGTGTACACCTGCACTGCAGAACATTCTCTCTAGTGCACTCCAGATCAAACAAGGCAGCCTGTTCTGCCTCTAGTTGCTGACAGCCAATCATGTTACAACACGACATAGTGTACATTCTACAGCACTCCGTCCTTACAATTACATATTCCTTTTAATTCCTAGAATGAATGGCAGAAACAAAATTAAATATTAATATTTTTATAGGAAAGTTTGGGTATTTGAACCTGTAACCAACAGATTCTTTCTTTTTAAAGTAGAGCATAGTCCAATGTTGTAACACTTGTAGAACAGGTAATTTAGAGTGTTTATCTTTTGCTAGGAATAAAATGTAAACAAAAAAAAAGTAGTAAGGGTTAGGCCACACTAGCACATTTCTCACACCCTTACGATCAGAAAAAAAACACACGAGAAAAGCACATCAGGCCAACAATGTGGGTGGCCACACTGGTGCACTGCATTGCGATAATTTTTTTGTAAAGCGCATGCAATCTTATAAAGGAATATTGGCAGAATTGCAGTGCAAAGGCATGGTGAACATGCATTTGCTCATTTAACACGGTTAACCATGCATTGTAGTGTGCTGCAGCCTAAAAGTAGCAGCATATTTAATATTGTTCCTAGTAGGCTGTTCTTTGTGCCACTTATGCTGGCCGGAAAATAAACTAAAAGGTAACAATAGTCTTAAAAGGGGCAGCCATATTGTACACTTACTGGAGTAGTGTTTTACAATGTATAGGTGTTCTGGGAGGTAAAAATTGTTTAGTTCTACAGTACTTTAACCCTTTTATTGTCCATAACAACATTTACCCGTCCTAAAGTTATTCTTAGGCTTGTGTGACCAGACTATCAAAGCTTTCTACTGGTAAGAATTAGAATAAGCACCGTTATACTCGAGTATAAACCGACCCGAGTATAAAACCGAGGTACCCAATTTCAGTCAAAAAATCCTAATAAATTGTTGACTCGAGTATAAACGAGGGTAGAAACTTGGCATTCACAGATTTGAAACTACAACTCCCAGCATGCTTTATTAGCTGGAGTTGTAGTTTCCAAACATCTTGAATTCCCTTCTTTTTTTTCTTCTCTTCTCTTCTCTCTCTCTCCTTTCTTTATATTATCTATCTCTCCTTTCTCGTTTCTTACAGTATGTCCTCCTTGGGTTTGTTTGTTCTACCTATCTATATAATAAATCAGTATACCTATGATCTCTTCTACGGATCTATTATATTTTTGGCTGACATCCATATCTCTCTAACAGACATTAATCGTTGTTGATGACTTTCTTAGTCCCTCTTTGAGCTGTAGTCTTTTTCTAGTAGTTGGTGGGCCTATTCTCCTGTCCACCTTCTGACCAGCGTCCCGCACTTTCATGGACTTCTTCTCTTTCTCGGTCTGAACGTGACCGTGGTTTTACTAAGCCTACGCGCTGAGACTAGCGCCGGCTTCCTTACTTCAGTCACACTGTTTTCCGAGTACGTGTGGTACTCTCTTCGTGCCTGATTTGTGTACCTGCTATACTCAGTCGATGCGTTGTCACGGAGCGTCGAGTGGCTAGTAGCCCTATAGTCCCCTATCTGCGACTTGCGATGATCTCCTACCGTGTTGTTCTACCCAACTAGTAGCGTGCGTGCCTGGCTAGCGCCCATACTCTGGCTTGTACTTACCCTCCTTTTATCCCCGGTTATCTTGCTCAAGCCTTGTATTGTGAACTTTCCACCTCGCGCCTTTGATTACCCTCGCTGGCAACAGCCGTACGCCCACCCCCACACTGACACACTCCCCCCGCGCTCCTCCCCGGCCTACAACCACCCATACCCCCCCCCACCCCCGGCGCCGCGAGCGACTCTAATGTGAGGCGCCTGGGAGAACGAGTCGAACCGGTTCTGCTGCCTACGCGCGCGCCTCGACGACCCGGCCACGCGAGATCGTCGCATAGACAGTCCGAGGACGAGAGCGGATCACGCGAGCCTGCGAGCTGGCCGAAACAGGATGGAAGGCGGTGAGCACGCGTCCCCAACGCCCCGAGGGACTTGTAGAGGCACTGGACGGGGTCGCCAGGCAGAGCTGCTGCATACACAGAATGAGCGACGGCACAGGACCTTCGATTAGGAACGGGGCGTGGAGGGGAGTGCACGTAGACAGAGAACACGGACGGGGGGGACGCCGCACGCGCGGAGACGTAAGGTACGCAGCGTCTCCACGCGTCGGCCTCTAACACGCGAAGGGGAGTCGGAGGTCGCTAGATCTGGAAGAAGCCTGGCCCTAGTTCAGCTGACCGGTAATCTAAAGCGGGAAGCTCCCGGACTCACAGATCCTGGTCTCCACAGCCCCGGACTCACAGCCCCGGCATCAAAATTAAGGTACACAACAAGTTTTTTTCAGGCAGATTTACCCAGTGAATCGAGTATAAAACCGAGCCTAGGTTTGTAGGTATTTTTTTACCTTAAAAAAACTCGGTTAGACTCGAGTATATACGGTATTGTGAAGAAAGGGAAGCCTATTCTGGCAAGCAAACAAATTAAAGCTACAAATCTTCCAGAGATGAAACACATTTTTAAATCATGAACAATTTGGCAACGATAGATGTGTGTATTGTCATAGCAGGTAGAAGTCATTGGTGGTACTATACGACATACATTTGTTTATATAGCCAATGCAAACTATATAATTTTGTCTAGCACAAACAATTCCAAAGTTACTAGGCACAATTAAGTAAAAAAATTACTTTGTGTACATGGAGATGGCATGAAAGGATCAGCAGAATTCTGATATCCTTACTCATCGTGCCACAAGTGTGTATTCAGTTTCATGAAGGACTTGCCTGTATGGTCTGCAGGTTTGTGAGCAGTAAAGGTTAGATTTAATGGTTACCACACCATACAGCAAACCAAAAAAAGGAAGAACTTGTAAATTTAAATAAAAAAAATTAAAAGTCTATACAGAAGTGCAAACTGTTAAAATAAAGGAAGACCCTGTATGAAAAAATCTTTTAAGTGTTAATAATGGTAATAATTTATTTATATTAAATTTAAGGACACTTATAGTACCCTTATCCATGCTTCACTCCTGATAGTACCCAGGGTATGGCCTAAAAAGTCCCACCCTGAGAACTTAAACTGACCAGCTGGAAAACTTACTCAAAATTCCCCTAGTTCTCTGCTGCTGTCAGTGACAGTCTATGAATCTGGCCAAAAAAAAAAAAAAAAAAAAAAAAAAAAAACTTTCTTTCCTTCTAAACAACAAAAACTCCAAAAAAAAAAAAAAACTGGGAAGAGATCGCATTTACTGAACCTGTCTTCCCATTGGCTACATCAACAAAAACTGCAGGAGACAAGCCTAGAGACTGGAGTAGTGATTTTTCAAAAACTTGATGTAATGATTCCAGCTGATAGATAAAGTAACAGGAATGAGGATTATCAGTATAGGTGCAACAGCTTCCAACATTGTAAAGTTGTGGTTGTAAAACGCTTGCCTTCCTCTTGAGTTACCAATTGTTCTCTAACGTTTATTTTATATAGTAAGGTTATTCAGTAACTGTAATGTCTTTTAAAACAAAGAAAATCTAGAAAGCCATCACAGTAGCTGGGCGGAGAAGCAAAGAGATGCGATGATTAGTCTACAGACCGCAGGTGGGCGACGGGACCAAGCGCGCAATTTAAGATATCTTTCCCGGCCACGGTACAAGAAAACGAGAACACATGATCGTAACATTAGGGGTTAGGGTGAAAGAGATACGACAAAGCAGAGCCACGAGTCTGGGGAACGGCTCTCACGCAGGCAAGAACCTAGCATTAAAACTATATGGGCGTTGTCAGCCCTGCAAATCTCAAATCAATGTTTGTCAACCCAGCAGATCCAAAATCAATGTTTGTCAGCCCAGATTTTCAAAAATCAATGTTTGTCAGCCCAGTAGAACAAAAATCAATTTTGTCAGCCCTTCAGCAATAGGTAAATGCACTGTGTATCGGGATCACTCTCCTACAGGTAGCCGGTGCTCCAACGCCTCCAATAATTTCCATCCCCCCGTTGGTGCATGATGTGACTGTGCTAAGGATCCCAAAGGGTCTGAAAGGCTGACTACCATACTCCAATTGAATAAAAAGTCCAACACTTTATTGAAAAAACTTTAAAAACACATAGCGGCCATAGCCGCATTGAGACATGTACACATGGATGAACAGCTCCATCCTACGCGTTTCGTGGATCTCATCCACTTTCTCAGAGGATCCTTAGCACAGTTGTCAGGCCTTCAGATTAAACATGTAATGTTTGCCAGCCAAACAAATAAAAAATCAATGTTTGTCAGCCCTGCAGATCCAAAATCAATGTGTGCCAGCCCTGCAAATCAAAAATCAATGTTAGGCATCATTTAACAGTCACTGTGGGCATCTAATACCAGTCACTGTGGGCATCATTTACCAGTCACTCTGGGCATCTAATACCAGTCACTGTGGTCATCTTATACCAGTCACTGTGGTCATCATTTACCAGTCATTGTGGGCATTATTTACCAGTCATGTGTATAAAGCCCCTCCCACTTCTGGACAAG